>JAQMYG010000014.1:24065926-24080687 GCA_030014215.1 Clariallabes teugelsi | reverse complement strand
TCTGTAAAGCTTCATAACGGCTCTAATCTGAGGTGCTGGTTGTTAATTGGTGATTTCTGAGGCTGGTAACTAAAAGTTTCATCATGGTGCTTGAGCAGCTAGCTCAGTGATTAGGGCATTGGATTATGGTTTGGAAGGACCCAGGTTCAAAACCCCCAAGCCCTTTTAATGTTCAACAGGGAAGCTACCAGCTGGAGTCCACCATCCTCACTAACAGGAAGTTACGACGCCTGGGTCTCTGCAAATTAAAAGACATTTCAAGACGTTTAGCACCACTGAATTATTAATTGAAATGTAATATTATTAATCGTATGTATATTTTTGACCCAATAGGTATCATTTAAAATGTCCAGAAAAAGATCAGTTCAAATAAGTCAATTAAAGCCAATAAACTGCATGTGATTACTCAACTTTGATTCAGTTTAAATGTGTTTATACAGCACTGCTGATGGAGAGTAAACAGAAATATGGATTTGGATTGAGCGTTTTATGTTGTCTTCTCTTTACATGCACCAACCTGTTACATGTTCACTGGCAGAGCAGTATAAACTCTACACTAGTGCTAAGTAAGAAACCAGCACTGTATACTGTACCACTATATAACACTGAATGAAAATGAATGTACGCTAATAAAGTTATATTTGTTTGATCCACATTTTCTGTTTTTATAAACATGTAAGTAAAATTTTATTTATTCAAATGCAGGATTTAAAAAAAAAAATCAATGCTGTGCATTTATATCATGTACACTGCAAATAAACATTCAATAATGAGAATAAAGTTTAAACATGTCCGAGTCTGTGCTTCAATTGACTCACATCCAACTTTATAAAAATGTAGGCACATCATAATCTGAGAATTATTCACAACATATATACACACTGTACAATCCAAATTACTATAAATATACACACACACATACGCACACACACTTGGCAGTGCTGATACCATATTTGGCTTTCATTTCAAATCTGAACAATGTTGCATAGGTTCAAAATGCTGAATGTAAGCGACATCATTAACAAAAAACTGCACAAAACAACAACACATAAAATACATGAGGAATTAAAATGAAAGCACAATTAATTCCTGATATCAGGTGTTACTGAGTAACACTGAGTCACAAGTCAACACTGGTTTCTTCCCGCATTTCATTTACCAGCTCTTCCAAAAAGTCTCTGAAAGCAGCGGAAGAGACGTCTGATCTGGTGTTCATTAGTGTTAAGGTCCCGTAACCTACGTTGCTTTAGTATTCGTTCTTTTTCCCTGAAGTCCATTCATAATATTTGTGTAGTTTTATGTCAAAAAAAAAAGAAAGTCATAATTAATTTTTACACAACTATTTTCATTTCTCTATTTATCTCTTAGAAGAAAAAAAACATAAAATAAAACTGGGATATAAATAACAGCATCAGCGAGTAGAAAGCTGCTGCAATGGATTAAAAAATATCTGAAGGAAATTATTACTGTTACTGATTATCAAGGTGAAATCTAGCTTACGTACAGTGTATACTGCGTCAGATAAAGCTGCCTCGGTCAGTGCTCAAGATATTCCGAAGAATTTCTACTTGTGGGGTCGTGGCTCTGCGGTTGGGTGCGATACACTTGGCCTCGTCCTCCAGGGGGAAAATTACACCTGCATGCTACCACATCCGTCACTCAAACACCGCTACTGAAATCAGTGGGACTGGGTGGCGCTGTAGATTAAACAGGCGGGGCTAACCTGCTGTAAAATGATTACTAATAATAGATTTTGGTATTGAGAAAAAACAAGAACTTTTTTTTTGCAGTTTGGTTTTCATTAGTAGAGCTTATGGACTGTGTAGGCAAGGAGAACATCATGTTAATAAACTATTTTAAGCTCTATTCCTATAGAAAGCCAGAAAATATTTGGGATTGCGAGATAAGGACCCTTTAAGTCATTCCCCATCACAGTGGCGTAGTATGGGAATTAAGGCCAAAGTAAAGCTCTGCACAGCCGGTGAGGTATAAACACACACACATACACACAGACGTGCACGCTTCTTTACTCTTTAACTTGTTTCAGCTCTTTCAAACTACCCAACAAAGTCCCACAGGGTTTTGTGCCTAAGGTTTTCAGGTTTTCACTCCTTTTCAGCATTTAACAGACACTGTGATGAGCATTATTAACATGATAAAGCCACTCTGAGCTGCTCAGGTGTGCAGCATGAAGCCCTTCTGCTCGAGAGGAAGTGAAGAGTTCAGGGTAAGAACACAGGACCTCTCAGGCTCTCATTGCAGTATGCAGTAAGGCACTGGGTTCTTCAGCACCAACATGAGGGGAGGAAAATGTAGAGAATGAGGGTGAGTGAGTGCAAGACAGGCCTGCGAGACACCTTTCACAAGAGGAAAAAAAAAAAAACTCCCTGCTGGTGAGGTACCAGTACACATCATGTAAAAAAAAAATAGGACAGGGCACAAATTCATGTCACCTTGTCCTCTGGAAAGTCTCCAAGAATGTGTATCGATGCCTTGTCTATATAAAATGATGGCCAGCATCACGGTAAACGTTTGTGAGCCATCGTCACGTGTGTGTCCAGACGGGAGCACAAAACCAGACGTAGCACCGTTTTCTTAACAGAATGCAGTATGAGAGAAGAGATGGAGACGTTTCTCAAGAGTTTGACATCTCTCAAGAAAGCCAAAGATCAGGGACACACAAATCTAGGATATGAAGATAATTAACTTCAAAGCTTCAAGTCTTAGTTTTATTATTATTATTATTAGACATTGCAGGTGAGGTAAAGATTCTCTCTGATGACATGTGCTATTCTTCAATACATCCATCACAGCAGGTGGTTTAAAGATGAAGTCTAAGTAGTGCAGTTTCTGTCTTCTTCTTGATATCTAATTAGTACCTTGACACAGCAAGTTGAACTGTAATTAGTGCACTTATTTTCTTTCCTTTAAAACAGTTCCCACGTAGGATAAAATAAAAGCAGCAGCGCAGTCGGTGTTGCCTGGGCACGAGGAACATTCACAGGAGGTTTGTAGGAAAACCATCATAGCGTGGACTCCAACGACGAGTCAAGGATGTCGTCATGGTGACCATTGCTGTTGGAGTCACTGTCGTAACTCTGAGTGCTGGAGCAGTTCGCGGCCTCCTTCAGACGCATCAGCATGTTCATCTGAGAGAGGGAAGAGAAATAAACTGTCTGTCTGCCTCTCCATGTTTATGTCAATGTGTGTGTGTGTGTGTGTGTGTGTGTAGGTGATTTTCTCACCAGTGGATCAGCATCACTGTCGCTCTGGGTGTTCTGTTTGGGAACTCCCTCCTTAGAGGTGGAGCCTACGTCCAAACCCACATCCTCTGGGCGGAGTTTGAGCAGAGCAGGCCAATCTGGATGCTGGGAGTTTGATCGCCATGGAAACGTCTCCGTCACCCAACGAGCAGGATCATCCCATGCAGCTCGTCGCCCGTAGAGCTGGAGGCGGAGGAGACACAAACACACACATGATACACTCATCCGTTAGGAACTGTGTATAATCAGCCATTTGGGTAGAAATTTAACATAAACTAACAAACTTTCCGCTGTTTTATGAGGGGAAAAAAAAGTTGCTCATTATTGAGTGTGTGGATCACCATATCACGTGGGTGTGTGTGTGTGTGTGTGTGTGTGTGTGTGTGTCAGAGAACGGTGGACATCTAACAGACTGACAGCTACAGAATTACCTGCAAACCCTCTCTGACGGCTTCCAGCATGTAGGGGATGATGCTGTAATTCCACAGATCTGTAAACCAAATGCGTGACCCGTCCACATCCATCGGGCACGAGAGGAACAGACGCGGTCCTGCAGCAAACACACACACACATAAATTTATAGCGGTTCTGTTAAGAAAAATGTCGTCTCCAAGTTACAGAAAGCCTTCCTCACCAATAGTGACGTCTGAGGAGCTGTGAGCCTCCAGGAAGCAGTTGAGATGATGCCAAACACGAGGGATCCACTCAATGATCTTCACCAGCTCTGGATTACGCGCCCGGCTGCTGATTTCTGTCTCGATAAGCTTCCTCCTCAGAAAACGGCCCAGAAAGCCTTTCACTGGCTCAGTGTGATTCGCACACAGAACCCACCTGCGGCACAGCGGAGCGGTTTAGAGTTTGTTAGAGGTTTGTTGTGAGTCTGAATGGAAGGAGACAGCTTTCTAACCCTGCGTTCACCAGTCACTGGTCTCTAGCGGGAGCTCCCGTCCCATATGCCAAGATGCCATGTTAAACAGCACACGCATAAAATATAAAGAACATACACAAAACTCATTGATCTACTAATGCCACAAGCAACTTAAAACATTTTTCTCTTCACAAAAGAATATTGGAAACACTGGTGCTGTTCTGATTTGGGCGGAGACAAATACAACGACTAACGCTGTCTCGCCCAGGATGTGGAACTGGAAACATGGATACTGTTCTTTTAGTGAGTTAAACATCATCACCCCAGTGTCTCACTGGGAGCTAAACTGCTACTTTATCATTAAAATGACCTGGACATTTAACTGTGACGCCACCTAATGGTCATTTAAGTTTATGCCATTTTGCACACACACCTTTATGCATACAGATTACTCAAGTGTTGTGAAGGAGTCTCTTTCAAAAACACACCCTCATGCTAGCTTACTTGTTCAAGATCATGTTGGTACAGAGTGATAATGTAAGAAAGTCTGCTGTTTGTTTAGATCAGGTCTGGTGATCATCCTGACTAGGAGCAACAAGCTCCAGCATGTGGTCTAGAACAGGCGATACGCTGGTGAGTAAGGCACAGTACACTCAGAGCTTCAGACTGGAATTCACGTTGGGAAATAACTTACAGTATATAACATTATAACAGCTGATATAGAGCACATCAGATGTATATAATCACTCTGATTCGTTACCTGAAGTTGTGATGAAGCTGCAAATTTGGAGATGAAGATGTGGTCTGGCTCATGGTGCCGATGATGTACGGGCTGGAGAACAGACACAGAAGCTTATTAACAAGTGTGTATTGGGACTGGAACCCAGTGGGGTGCAAGAAAACAGTTGTGTGAGTAGCAGTTATTTGTTTTGATACTAAGGTCCTACCAGTGCTGGCGTGTTTGGTTAAGCAGGCCGTTGAAGATCTCCCCTAGTGAGCTGATGTGATGCAAGTTGTCCAGTATGACGACTAAAGGAGCTTCACGTTGATTCACACTGCACTGTTCCACTACAGCCAACAGATACTGTCGAAGCTCCTACAGAGAGAGAGAGAGAGAGAGAGAGAGAGAGACAGGGATAGAGAGGGATATAAGCAGAGAGACCGATGAAGATTATGGAATTCCCACTGAAGTGTACTTTAACAGTTTATTTTACAGTATCTTGTGTGACCTGTTCAGTTGGGTGTGGACTTACCTTGCTCGACTTGTGGTCCACATTGAGGGTGGTGATGGCGGTTTGGGTATCAGTGCGTCCCTCCAGTAGTGTCAGGTGTTCAGCGAGACGCTGGGCCAGGTAGGTTTTCCCCGTGCCACTTGGACCTGCAGGAGAGTTAGCCAGAACAGTACCAGTTACACTGAGTGCATAACACACCCTCATTGGATAAAGACACTCACAATCAACACCTGCATTCCTATTCATCTATGGTTTTCTCATTTAGCACTCTGTTATACTGTACCTCCTCCTGTGTACATTATAATTAAATAAAAACTACACTATTCGGTGCCTCTCAAAAGAGTGGGTTACATTTGATTCCTGGAAATCCATTTTCATTTTTGTTGGTTGTTTGTTATTGTGTGTCCCTATTTAAGGCTGTCTAAAAGATGTCAGCACATGGAGCTCGATCGGGTTGAGATCTGGGGAGTTTAGAGATCGTATCAGCATCCTGTGGCTCTTTGCCTGCCTGGCTCTGTGTGCAGCGAGCTGTGGTGTACTGGGTGTTCTGGTGCCTTTCTAGCACGGCCAGCATTGCTCCCCACAGGCATACGTACAGCACAGTAAATAAGCCCCGGGTGCACACTGGGTGATCCTGTCACCAGTTTACTGTTATATAATTAATAATCAATGTTTCACTGTTATTTGGTGTTAATGTTATGGCAGATTGGTGTGGTGTCGTGAAGTGCTACAAAGTGTAGTATTGCATAGTCTAGAATAATCTAGTTATAAATAAATAATAAAAATGATCTATATTATAGTATAGTACACAATAGTGTAGTACAGTGTAGTGTAGTATAGTGTAATGTAGTGTAGTACAGTACAGTACAGCACAATGTCAAAGTATATAACAATTTAGTATAGTTTAGTATAGAACAGCATACTCAGAACTGACTGTTGTATAAAGTATATTATATATTGTATAAAATGATTGGTGTTGTCCAGTGGTTAATGACACTAACTGTGGGTCTCAGCGTGGGTGAGAGTGGGTCTGTACGGTCCGCAGTACTGAGGAGAGAGCAGCTGCCTGACAAAACCCACATTCACAACCAGAGTCACAGAAGCACTTTCAGTAAGAACACACATCTGATAACGTTATGTCATCTTAAACATATGATAAGCGAAATGTGTGTCCCGCGTATTTCACGCATAAATTTGTTTTAAAAAAATGTTTTCATTCATGTGCATCCTTTGCGATGTATTCGCAAGTACAGCTTGCAGTAACACAACAAGCTCAACAAGCTCTCTTATCTTCCGAAGTCCTTGTGTTGATGGTTTTAGGCTGATGAGATGTAACAGTATTTTTGATTGGTCAATCTGGTAGTCTCCAGCCAATGACTCCATAACTTCCTACATAGGATTCGTTTTCGTTTTCTTCCTCAGTATATACTGTGTGTGTGTATATATATATATACCTGTATATATTTGGCAATTTGGAAACGCCTATTAGCCTAATCTGCATGGTTTTGGACTGTAGGAGGAAACCGGAGAACCGGAGAAAACCCACCAAGCACGGGGAGAACATGCGAACTCCATGCACACAAACCCAACGTAGGAATTGAACCCAGGACCTGGAGGTGCAAGGCTACAGTGCTTACCATTAAGCCACCGTGCAGCCATAGGTGCATCTCAACAAATTAGAATATAATCAAAGTTTATTAATTTCAATAGTTCAGTTAAAAAACTGAAGTCATATATTATACAGATTCATTACACACAGACTGATATATTTCAAGTGTTTATTTATTTTCATTTTGATGATTATGGCTTACAGCTAATGAAAACCCAAACGGCAATATCTTAGAAAATTAGCATATTACTTAAAAGATTTTTAACACAGAAATGTTGGACTACTGAAAAGTATAGACCCGGGAGTTCGATTCCCGGGTGATGCTGTAAACTATCACAGCCGGAGGTCTAGAGAGAGCTGATTGGCCGAGCTCTCTCAGAGGGGAGGGATGAGAGGTACTTAGTGCTCCTACATTAATCACGGCTCTACAGCCAATCAGGGGCATCTGTGAGCTCGCGGAAGGAGTGAATAGCGCTGTCCTCTAAATGTGTTACGCCGTCCCCGACGGTGCGTGAGCGAGTAGTTCGAAAATATGCGGTCGGCTGGTGTCATGTGGTTTGGAGGAAACGTGATAGTCTTCGGCCCTTTCGACTGAATGGTAGTAGTAGCCTTAATGTGGGAGTGCCCTAGTGACGGGGAGGAATTGGAAACGACTAAATTAGGGAGAAAATCAGGGGAAAATCCCAAAAATTTTAAAACAAATGAAACCAGGTATTAGTACTTTTGGCAGTGTGAGCAGGTACCAAGTCCTGCTGGGAAATTAAATCAGCATCTCTATAAAGCTGGTCAGCAGAGGGAAGCATGAAGTGCTCTAAAACTTCCTGGTAAACTGACCTTTGACCTGATAAAACACAATGGACCAACAGCAGCAGATGACATGGCTCCCCAAACCACCACTGACTGTGCGAACTTTAAACTGGACCTCAAGCTACTTGGATTCTGTGCCTCTCCTGTTTTCCTCCAGACTCTGGGACCTTGATTTCTATATAAAATGCATAATTGATTTTCATCTGAAAACAGGACTTTGGCCCACTTAGCAACTGTTTATCCTTAGCCCAGGCACCTCAGCGGGGATCCTTAACACCTCTGACGTTCAAAAGTGGTATGACACAAGGAATGTGACGGTTGTAGCTCATGTCCTGGATACTTGTATGTGCCTCTTGAAGCACTGATTCCTGAATCTCCCCCAAATTTCTTGAATGGTCTTCATTTCACAATCCTATTAAGGCCGCGGTTATTCCTGTTGCTTGTGCACCTTTCTTACCACATTTTCCCCTTTTATTCAACTTTACATTAATGTGCTTGGATACAGCACTCTGTAAACAATCAGCCCACTGAACTAGACTGGGAGGCCCTTTAAAGGCTCAGGAAATCTTTGCAGGTGTTTTCAGCTAATTAGCTGATTAGAGTGTGATACTATGAGTTGAATGAATGATACAAATATAAATATTCCTCAAAATACAGTATGTGTGTAGAACTGCTATTGCTGTCTTCACAACCGACTGCCAGTTTTCATCAATATTAATACTGTATGCACACATTCACTGGTAATTAATACTACTAAAGTCTAACTATTGTATAAAAGCGATATCACACTCAAGGTCGTGCTTTTGTGCTGAATATCAGCATGGCTGTGACATTTTCAGTGACATATGATGACAATGACGAACAATGAAACAATGATTATATGAACAATGAAACAAACATAAAATGTATTTAATGCGGAAATGTGGGGCAAATTGAAGATGTAGAGTTAAAAATAGGAGCTTCCAGTTCCTTATGAGGGAGAGTAAATCTGTAAAATAATCATTTTAATCACGTGATATGATGGGTGCCATGTGTAGTGAATGTCTTATCCTTATTATTCTTATTATTATAATCCTCACCAGACTCAGGGTTGATGTGGGTCACCTGTTTAATACAGCTTGCTTTTATTTTTCTCTCCTGACTCTATAATGTTTCCTGTCTGATTTTTCATACTGCCGCTTTAACGTTTATTGGGGGGTTTTCCATAAACTGTATCTGCATTTTTACTCAAATATGACTGCTTTTCCCTACGGAGATAAATATTCACCAGAAGAATGTGGAAGACCGTTACACTAATTGCTTTCACAGCCAGAAACATTTGCAAAGCAAAACACACACACACGCACACACACACTCACACGCACAGAGGCTAATATTGGTCTTATTACTGTATGTGTGATTTATCAGCATACTGAGGGCCATTACAGTCACTCACAAGAACGCCGGCTGTGTGTGTGTGTGTGTGTGTGTGTGTATGTGTGTGTGCGCTTCAGAAAAGGCCGCTGTTTCGTTGAGGAGGGAATTAAGTATAAGGCTTATGCATAAGATATGAAAGGAAACTGTACAGTGACATTAGTTCAGCGCTAACAGCTATATTAACAGACTTACTGCTTAACACAAACAAATACTACTGCAAAGATTGCTAACAGGTCGATAATCAGTGATAAATTACAGTATACCACGACATTTACTCAACATGAAGAGTCTACTGAGGTGAGCAGTGACGTTACTGGAGATCGATCATAAGCTTTTAATTATTTTCAAAGAAGAAAAAATAATCATGAACATTTTTTTTTTGGTAAGGAAAGGCATTTAAGAGCACAATATGCTCATCTCTAGAGAGGCTGAAAGCACAGAAAAAACACACAAACTGAGCATTTTGGGCTAACAATTAAACAATTTCATTTAACTATTTAACAACATTTACCTCAGATGTGTTGTTAAAATGATAGGAAAAGACTCGGCAACTACAATTACACTGCATTTATACTTAGCATTAGCTGCTAGTCAGGCTTACACATGTTACACAGACACAATGAGAGTGGAACTGTTACAGAACGATCCAAAACATTAACATTTACCTCAGATCTGTTGTTAAAATGTTTAGAAAATTACTAAAAAAAAAATAAATAAATAAAAAAAGACCAACAACTACGAGTACACTGTGTTTATGCTTAGCATTAGCTGTGTTTATGCCAGACTTATATGTATTATACATATGTAACTATCCAGAACTATCCAGAACATTAACTTTTACCTCAGATGTGTTGTTAAACTACTAAGAATGGAATCAACAACTACAGTTATACCTTATTTACACTTAGCATTAGCTGCAGGCCAGACTTCTACAGGTGTTATACAGACACGATGTGGGTGAGAGTGGAAATGTTACACAACTACCTGGAACAATACCATTTACCTCAGATATGTTGTTAAAATGCTAAGAAAAGTCTCAAGAACTACAATTATTTATAATTGTATTTATACTTAGCAATAGCTGCTAGCCAGATGTATGTGTGTGTATTATACACACATACACACTGAGGCCATGTCCACAAGTAGCCGGGTATTTTTAAAATCGGAGATTTTTTTACTTTGATTTTTTAAATAATTCAGTCCACACGACCTACGTTTTAAAAATATCTTTGTCCACATGAGAACGCGAAACGCCCTGTTAAGTGGAGCGTCCCTAATCAACAGGGGGCCAATCAGAAGCCTAGACAAAATGTCATTACCAATAAACCCCTCAGAATAACTACGACGATGTTATCTTTAAGAGTAGGGCTACACACTTTAATGTCTTTATGTTCGTTAATCAGTTCAAATCCTAAATGCTCTGTATTGTAGTGTTTTACTGTTAAACTGACGAAGTCTAGCCACATTATACACAATTTATCATAAATTACAATTATTAAACAGTAAATAAAAATATTTCAGTTTACTGTAATATTACTAAATATCTGGAAATATAACTTCCTTATTTAAGAGTCTAAAAGGGTTATATCACTCTTCCATCAGTCTTTATTTCTGTCTGTCTGTCTGTCTCTCTTCCTATTTGTCTCTCAGTGCCTTTCCATTCCATTTATCTCTCTTCATCTGTCTGCCTCTCGAAGTCTGACTCAGTCTGTCTCTCTTCTTTTGTCTGTCTCTTTCTCTCCATCTCTCCATCTTGCTCTTTCTCTTTCTGACTGACTCTTAGAGTCTTTCTTTCTCCCTCTGTCTCTCTGCCCTTCAGTCTCTCTCTCTCTCTCTCTCTCTCTCTCTCTCTCTGCTTCTTTCACTTTCTCTTTTCTTGGTTGTGCCTGTCTTTTTCCTCTTCTATCTCTTCCTTGCTGTCTACCTGTCTCTCCCTTTTGTCTCTTTGTCAGTGTCTGTATGTCCCTGTCTGGTCTCTCTCTTTCTCTCGCTCTCTGTCTGTAGACAGGAAGTTCTATATTTGGATCAGTTATCTGTACTTTCTGTTGCCTTCATAGACGCCACTGAGAGAACAATCCCACCGCTCTCAACCTGTGTGTGTGTGTGTGTGTGTGTGTGTGTGTGTGTGTGGAAAAGAGGGAGGAAGCTCTTCCTGTACAGATTCAAAGCTGCAACAGGGCTATACTGGGGCTATACGTAAATTTTTTTTTCAAAAGTAGAAGTATATCACGGTAAGGCTGGAAATATGCTTGCTTGTAACTACAAGTACACGCCCACATGATGACTGCCTCACGTATCCTGCGTTTGTTTGGCACGTAGCGTGTCCAAAATGGCAGAAAGTTTTGAGGATACGTTGTGCGACCAGGTCCGCATTTACCCGCCACCTGTATGAGGTGCCAATAACAGTTGGCGGGATATTAATACTGTTAAATGTTAAATGTCGACATGGTAACTAAGCTCCTTGAGTGTCGCTATATTTATTCAAAACACAGTATATAAACAAGTATGTAAAAAAATACGTTCACAATGTTGCCAGGTTGATTACGAGAACATTAACATTAACAGCGTATGTCTCAGGCTCTGGTTGTCAAAAGTTGGTTAGCTTGTTAGTATCACCTGAGCATTTTATGACTATTGGATACCAAGAGGTACAAGTGAAATTATGTGGTACATGTTTAAAGTGAGGGTCTGTGTGTGTGAGGAAGAAATAATTAAATAGAAAACGTTTGAAATGATTTAATGAATTAAATAGAAAATAGAAAGTTAGAAAATGAAACGCCTCCTGACCAATCAGAATGGAGGATTCAGAAGTGCCCTGGTGTGAATTATCATCATTATTATTATTACTAATTGCATGTTTTTTTTTTTTGCTTTGTTTTTTCTTGTTTGTTTATTTTTAAAATAAAGATGTTGATAAACAGTGCTGAGTGTTACAGTGCGAACACTGGACACAGGGACGTGGTCATTATGTCGTGATGATCCATCATTAAAGGTCAGTGTTACACAATAAACACCACTGACTCAGTATTAACACTTACACAGCGCTGTGCTGCTGACTTTAACACCTTTTACATCACACACTGCTTAAGCACGAAGGAGGAAAATGGAGAGATTAAAGGAAAAGTTTAGGCAAGAATGAAGTGTTAGGCATGTTCCTCATTACTGCGAGCGACGCTGATCAGAGAATAATGCGGCTTTGTATTCAGGGTAAGACGCTAACGTCGCTAACAAAGAACAGAAACTTAAAGCCTTATTCTGCTCTTTGTTAATATTTCATTTCATGCTTTTATTAAATATGAGAATTAAATTTATTTATTTGTTTACTTCTTCATTTTCTGTGGTTGCATTTTCTCCATCAGCTCTGTTTAAATTAAAGACAGACAGAAGACAGACTGCACATTTTTACAGCTGTTCAACTATAAAATATAAAGGAATGCCTGCGGCAATGACACACACACACACACACACACACACTCTCTCTCTCTCTCTCTCATCTCTCTAATGGAGAAGTGCTCCACTTTATCATCACCATTTATTACTTTCAAATGGGAAAAGGGCTGTTCACAATTCCCCTACCACACACACTTGCACACACTCCTCATTTGATGTGTAGTATTAAAATCAGTGTTGTGTATAACAGCTGAATGTCTCTGTTCTCAGTGAGATTAGCAAAGTTACAGCACTTTACAGCGCTAATGGGACACACACACACACACACATATATATATATATGTTTCAGTATCCTTCTAAGGACCTTCTAATGTAAATTTCATTATTAAGATGCATAATTAATGCAGGGCTTCACTTTAATCTAACCCCAGCCTCAGTAGCAAAAAAACTGGAAGTGGTCTTCTTTTTTTCTTAAATAATTCAAATATATAGTGAACTAATGTACATTTTAATTAAAAAACAAAAAGTGTCTTTAGTGTTGTGAGGAAAATCTGAACCAAGACACCCAGGTCTATATGACTTTACATAGCTGGGATATAAAGTCCAGACCCCATACATACAATATGCTTACAAACCCTGACTCTGGAGTAGATTTAAAGCATGTGTGTGTGTGTGTGTGATGTGTGTGCAGCATCTAGCTTTCACAGAGCAGATTCAGCTCGTTACCTGGTCATCAGCACTGTAATGAGTTCAACCAGGTGTTTTCGTGCACTACATTCGAGCATCTACACCCTCGCTGGGGTGGAAATACAGACTTTATTGGATTTATTCCATTAACTCACTTCTTGTTGTGTTTATACGTGTATTTATATAAAGACTTTAAGAAGACTCTTAAACCCTGTGCAGTGCACTGTGTTGAATAAACATATAACTGTTTATTCGACAAACAACCATAAATAACTTACATGATCTGTTTCAACTCAACATTCCCAAACAACATACACATTCCCAAACAACACAAACATTCCAGAACAACTTAAACATTCCCACACACCCCAAAGCATCCTGTACTGTAACAACACAAAAATTCCCAAACAACATAAACACTCCTAAACAAATATTTCCAAACACCCCAAACATTCCCATGCAACCAGAAAATTTCAAAACAACTCAAATATTTACAAACAACACAAAGATTCCCAAACAACCCAGACACCCCAAACATTCCCACACACCCCAAACATTCCAGAACAACCCAAACAACACAAACATTCCCAAACAACCAAAACATTTCTAATCTCTCCAAACAGGTCCAAACACCCAGACATTCCAAAAACAACTTAAACATTGCCAAAACAGCTCAGATATTCCTGTACAACCCAGAAAATACCAAACATTCCCAAACAACTCAAATGTTCCCCAAAAAGTCAAATATTCCCAAGCAACCCAGACTCTCCCATGTGGTGCTACAGCAGCAAAGAACACGGATGTTCTAGTCAAAGTTATACACCAAACTTTTACTGGTCTCTGTAAAAGTGCACTACATGTGAACTTTATCCACCAGCAAGTGTCCCATATATACACAGATAACACACAGCATACATAACAAACACCCCTACACACTATCTAGTTCACTTTATGTTCTTATGTGGACCATTTGTGGCATGGCGTATTGTCTTCTCTGTATTAGTGCACTATAAAGGGAGTGCAATAATGACTTCTACAATTGGGACACAAAGTCCGTTCAAAAGTGGAGTACTGACACACACACACACACACAGCTTGAGGGAAACATTAATATCTCATATGATGTATTCAAATTACTCCAGTGTATAACATCTCTGTTCAAATAGAGATTAGCAAAGTTATGACACTTTACATAGCTAATAAGACACACACACACACCCACATACACATACACGCACACACAC
Organism: Clariallabes teugelsi; assembly: GCA_030014215.1. Taxonomy (NCBI): domain Eukaryota; kingdom Metazoa; phylum Chordata; class Actinopteri; order Siluriformes; family Clariidae; genus Clariallabes; species Clariallabes teugelsi. The sequence goes on along the minus strand of JAQMYG010000014.1, from coordinate 24,066,171 downwards.
ATTGATTTGCTGTTATTAAACAGATGTGATTAGAAACTCACAGGACATGAGGTTGAAGTGACTCGTCAATCACACACTCACGACTAGAAAGTGGGACACGCGCTACGATTAATCACACAGCGTCATCCAGCACGCACACACACCCACACACACAAACACACACCCACCCACACACACACACACACACACACACACACACACACACCCACACACACACACACACACACCCACACACACACACACAC
>JAQMYG010000014.1:24003903-24014138 GCA_030014215.1 Clariallabes teugelsi | reverse complement strand
ATACTGTAATTTAAACAAACTAAAACAGAACAAAACAAAGGCCCACTTAACAGAACTCACATTAATGCTCGACCCAGCTTCCCAGAACAAACAGCTATTTATAATAAAGCTAATGAGCTTCCTCGGTTCAGCTGAGCTTCCGCGTCACCTGACCGAGGTGCCTTCTAGGAAACCGAGTCTACAAACAAAAACTACAAAACACAAAACACTGCCCTCTAGTGGGCAACCCTCACAGGAGGTGAGATTAAAATCCTGAACCTTGGAGGTGTGAGAGAGCAGTGCTACCTGAACCACCAATTCAAAATTAAACATTATTTATTATTATATCACAGTCAGTTCTGAGCGAGTAATCTGATTGGACGAGAGGTGTTACCCCCGAGTGCTGATAACAGACAGTAACAGCACTGTGAGGTGTAACTCTCTGTATGAGTGGGAGTGTCCCAGGTGTTGTCCAGTGGTTAATGACACTAACTGTGTGTCTCAGCGTGGGTGCGAGTAGGTCTGTACGGTCCGCAGTACTGAGCAGAGAGCAGCTGTCTGACAAAACCCACATTCACAACCAGTCACAGAAGCACTTTCAGTAAGAACACACATCTGATAACGTTATGTCGCCTTAAACAACACGCCGTCTCTGCACTAATCACTTCTAAGTCGTTCTGAGTCGCCTCTGAACCGTCCGTGTCGTCCTGTTCACGGCTAACGCTTAGCTACAAAGCTAACTCGCGTCTAACACGAGGCTGAATCCCAAATCCCTCTCTAACCCCTGATCAAGGGCACTACTTGGTGTGAGAAACAAGGGATTGTACATCCTACATAGTGCACTAGCTTTCCATTTAACACTATTTAAGAACCCTGAAGTTAGCGGAGCTGATATTATAAAGTGTAATTAGTGTAAATATACAGTAAATCTGGTGAGTTTCTCAGGACTGTCCACCACCTCCATGGTTTATTCTCCTCACCTTCTGACTACAGAGTAACACTAAGAGTTTAACACAGTTACTCTCACCTCCTGTTCATTACACTAACTGTCGGTCGCCACCTTCGCCAGTCGCGGTTAGTTAGTTCCACTAGGCGCGGAAGGATGTGTGTGGGCGGAGCAAAATAACTGGTTAAATAAAAAAACAAATCACGATCTGTTGATGATAAATGGTGTTTGTGGGACTGTTGTATAAAAGTGATATCACACTGGAGGTCGTGCTGTTGTGCTGAATGTTACTGAACTACACCTGTACATGTTACATTTTGTTTACTGAATCTCTTTCTCTCTCAAACCAGGACCCAAATCAGGTGACGTGATCGCAGACAGGTGACACCCAGGAGCTGATGGGAACTGTAGTACAGCTTTCCTGATGTTTATTTATTTATTATGTATTTATTTATGTATCAGTACACATTTATGACACATTTGATATTTAACTCTGTTCAAATCCCTCAGAGATTACAGAGTGTTTACACTGAGACACTGAGTTTATCTCGTTTATCCCCAGAACTCCATCAGAACAGAACACACTTCCGGTTCATCAATTAAACAATCAATCTGTCGCAAATTTATGATTACGGAATTGACACTAATAATAATAATAATAATAATAATAATAATAATAATAATAATAATTTGCATGAGCGTCTCATTACTGCGTTTCAGTTCAGCAGTGACTGACTTCAGAAATCACTTTCCATTATAACTTTTAGAACATTTAATTAGGTTTATGCTTAAGGAAAACGAAGATTCATTTACACACACACACACACACACACACACACACACACACACACACACACACACAGAGACAGATTAATGAATCTGTCACTGATTAAACTGAGTAAGATTCACTTCCTGAATGAATTCTGCTTATAAACACACCCTGAGGAGAGAGAGAGAGAGTGTGTGTGTGTGTGTGTGTGTGTGTGTGTGTTAGGGTGTTCTGTACACCAGAGGGCAGCATACACTCACACACTTTTTCAGCCCCTCTCTTCTAAACCTCATCATGTGTGTATTATCCTGAGTGCAGTAAAATAACTTCCTGGTTTGTCATGTGACTGAATCACATGATCTCCGTGATCAAAGGAGCAAAGTGATTAAAGTGAAACTTTTTCCCCCAGAATAAAAAAAGAAAGTTTAAAAGTAAACCGCGCCGCACGGCCTGTGTGTGTGTGTGTGTGTGTGTGTGTGTGTGTGTGTGTGAGATATCCTGCAGAATGTTCACTTCCTGTTTTTATGAGATTTGTTTAATTAATATACTAAATAAAATGTATGAAAATGTACAATTTAACTTAAAATGAACCTTGCGTGATGTGTGTGTGTGTGTGTGTGTTTTATTTCAGTTAATAAATATAAATAAAAGTCGTATTTTCAGGATCGCATCAGGGTCACTTCGTGAACGTCGTCCCAACGTTCTATATTTACCATTTTTCCAACAGCGTCTGTAACGTCGCCACAATTTTTGTAAAACTAAACACAGTTCTCCTGGAAAACTAATAAACACTGCTATCTCTGATGCTAACTGAACGGTTTATGAGACTGGTCGCCAGACAGCGGTGTGTTTTGCGGTGGATCCTGACTCGAACACGACGACGCGGTGACCACGCCCCGATTCAGTGTGTGAGCTTAATAAGAGTCTTCAAGTTTTAACGAGTTTATTAACTACCAGGACAATGATGCTTAAGACTCATGACTCATTTCATTGAACCAGTGAGTGTGTGAATATACCGTGTGTGTGTGTGTGTGTGTGTGTGTGTGAGATGGTTGAAGATACAGGGTAGGGAACATGTTTCATGTTATGCTTTAATGTTGCACATGGAAACTTCATTCATCTTTAAAGACGGATGAATCATCTTTAAGCCCTATTCAGGAGGAAAAGTGTGTGTGTGTGTGTGTGTGTGTGTGTGTGTGTATATATATATATATACAGTATATAAAAACAAGGAGAGAGAGAGGGTGTACGTTTTCTTTTCATTCTTATATTTAAATATTATGATTCTTCCTTTTACAATAACATTCACAGTTGGACATCTGACCGGCTGACATTCGGCTTCATGCTTCATGACATCATCAAGAAAAGAAAAGAATAGAAAAGAAAAGATCCAGGCTTTTGACTCTTCACCCCCTCCCCCCTCCCCCCTCCCCCCGGGGGCCGTCCTCTCGAACTTCACTCTGGTTATATCACACGTCTTCAGAGAATCCATCAGGGACAGAATGAGCGTCTGATGCTTTTATTTCCCTTTAAAATGAGGATTACGATTCCGATCTCATCGTCTGGACAGTCTGATGACCTTTTCCTGACCTTTAGTAACCTTTCACAGTGACACTCGGAACATTCAGCTTTGACACAGACTCCAGATAATGCTAAATGGTGCATAAAACCATGAAGCCCCCCCCGCCCCCACACACACACACACTATCCTATGAGATTTCACGTCTACAGTGCTTTTAAACGTGAGTCTCGGCAGAAAAAAAATTAAAAAAGACTGATCTCAGGTCAGACACCTGTGAGGAATTTTCTGTCTGTGACCAGATTTACAATCACACTGTGATACACCACCCCCCTCTCCCCCCGCCCCCTCTCTCTCTCTTTCTCTCTCTCTCTCTCTCTCTCTCTCTCTGCCCAGTCACTGTAATGACATGCTGATGCATTCTGGGTAATAGAAATAGCGGATAGAGAGAAGGAGAGAAGATAAAGTACCCTTGAGAGTGAAAATCAAATTCTGTCCTTAACCCCAAAGACAAATTGATTCTCTAACCTGATTCACCTGATTCACCTGATTCACCTGTGTCACATGTCAGAACCAATAAAAGAGAAACTGCACCGCGGGGTCGCGGCCTCAGCGCTGCCATATTAATACATTTTATTATCAGAATTTATATCACAGCCAGCATGAGAGCGTCCTCTTCAGGAATTTATGTGAATAGAAATATATCTCTGTAGTGCAATAAACTCACATCGCATTAATAAATCACACACAGTCATGTGTAGAGAAATAAAACGACGGCGTCTCCCATTACAGCTAATTAAACTCTAGCGGTTTTACAGCGTTGATGTTTATGAGATGTTGACTGTATGTTGGTGAATTTTGTTAATAAAGTACACAATGTCATTTTTGGATAGCGCTTACAAACGTACGGATTACGGCGTTAACAATGTGTTACGGCCTCTTTAAAATCCATATTAAAAACGCATTTATTAACACTAGCTTTTAATTGATAGTAGATTATAGGTTTCTTTTAGTTATAATAACATTTTTGTTAAAGGTCTGGTTTTATTTCTTAATATTCTGTTTTATGCTTTGTTTTATTGTCTATACATGTCTATTTCTTGGTCTTATTTCCATGTTTATTTTATTTTAACAGACTTTTCTTTTTTTTCTTATTGTTTGTCTTCTTTATTTGTTCTGTAAAGCACTTTGGTCAACTTGTAGCTGTTAATAAGTGCCATATAAATAAATTATTGATTGATAGACAATGTGATATCCTGAATGACTCAGAGGTGGTTGAACAGACCGACGACGTACAATGGGTAACACTAATGTATGATTTCTCTAATTAGTCTTCCAGACCTGAGGTGCGATCAGCAGCGGAACCCATTGTTGAGAATCTGTTCCCCATCCTGGAAATGATATTCCTGGCAACTCCAAACAAAACATCTGTCAGTGATGCACCAAGCTGAAGCATTCCGACGGCCCTCTGTCTGCTAGCATGGTGTGATAGTGTAAAGACAAACTGCACAATCAGAACGTTCTCCTTACCTTTGACACCGTGTCAGCTCTATACGTATAATCACATGGTGCATGTTCTGCACGTGCCTGTAAATGGAGGATTTCTACTTTTATTTAACTCACAAGAGGAAGTGAGGTGGGATATACACGCTAAAGAAACGAGTGTGACAGTAATGTTTCCTTACACGTGTTCTTAATGTGACCAGAGAAATGGGGGAAAAATGTTAGCGTAATCATGATGTCATCATGCTCTTAGAGTGAAGAACATCTCCTATCATGGTTCTGATGTATGTGAGCTCTCTGTTCTTCTAGACTCTAAAGTGAGGACCCAGGAGCGAGGAACATCCCCAGATGTGTATGGATTGATCTACCAGACTCTTCTGCAGAAGGCTTACATACTGTACATCTTTATTTTTACTCACAACTGTGGTCTCGATTTCATTGATTCTGAAATAATTTATCCACAACACATCGCAAACTAAATTTTTAATTAGATTTCATGTTTTCATAACAGTCCAAATTATTGCCACGTTTCTTTTGTCCATGAGTATATAATCTGAGGATTGTAATATCTGTCACTAAAGGAATCAGCTGAAGTGTTTCAGAGCATTAAATCATTTGGTTCCAGCCCGAGGCAGTAAACTTCAGCGTTGTGTATCTCTCGCGCCGCAGCCGATACACTTGTATACGAGAGCTGTCTAATTTCAGGTTAGCGTAGATGTCTGAGTTTGTGCACTTCGCTGCAGTGGCTCGAGCCGTGTGCTGGTGTAAACCGTACCCTCTCCCACAGCACCTGGCCTACTTACTGCTCCTTATTCCTGCGATTCACAGCAAACTCAGCAGAGAAATGTCGACTCATTCATCATCCTGTAAATTAACCTGATTGTTTTTATTTTTAACCGCGTGAGGAAATGATGGAAATCCCACAACACAGTTAGAGGATCCTGTACTGTACCTGAGTAAAAGTAGAGATACCACTGTTAAAATATTACTCAAGTAAAAGTAGAAGTATTCAATTCATAGTGCCTTGCAAAAGTATTCACACCCCTTGAACTGTTCCACATTTTGTCACATTACAACCAAAAACATAAATGTATTTTATTGGCACTTTATGTGACAGACCAACACAAAGTGGTACATACTGTAATTGTGAAGTGGAAGGAAAATGATAAACGGTTTTCAAAATTTCACCTGTGTGTAATTTAATCTCAGTATAAATACAGCTGTTCTGTGAAGGCATTGGACCACGGTTCGGAAGGTTCCAGATTCAAACCCCACGACCATCAAGTCACTGTTGAGCCCTTGAGCGAGGCCCTTAAACCTCAACTGCTCAGCGGTCTAATGAGATAAAAAATGTTAGTCGCTCTGGATAAGGGCGTCGGCCAAACGCCATAATGTAAATAGCATCATGAAGCTCGAGGAACACACCAGACGGGTCAGGGATAAAGTTGTGGAGAAGTTTAAAGCAGGGTTAGGTTGTAAAAAAAAATATCCCAGGCTTTGAACATCTCATGCAACGCTGTTTAATCCATCATCCAAAGATGGAAAGAGTACCAAGACATGAACGTCCACCTAAACTGGGAGGCCGGGTGAGGAGATCCACAGCTCAGGTGGGAGAATCTGTCCACAGGACGACTGTTACTTGTGCTCTCCACAGATCTGGCCTTTATGGAAGAGTGATGAGAAGAAACCCATAAGAAGAAACATTTGTAGTTCACAAAGTACAGGGCTCTCTTATAGCTCTCTCTCTCTCTCTCTCTCTCTCTCTCTCTCTGTGTTTTCACCACTGTCTGAAACTTCCTTAGCCTCTGATTTCAAACACCTGCTACACAATTAAGTGTTTCCCAGAGAGAAGGCAAATCATACAATTACATATAATCAGCACTTCAAATAATACATGCCACTGTGGTTATTTAACGCAACACCACACAGAAATGTAGTGAAGTAGAAAGTACAGATATTTGTTGTCGGGTGTAGTGGAGTCAAAGTAACATTGTACTGTACACTAACAAAACTACCCAAAATAAAATACAGATATATCAAATATGAGCAACGGAAAGTGTGGAGCAGTAGAGAAGAGGCGTGTGCAAGCAGGGTGGAGAAAAGTGTCAGGTGTGATAAAGGCATATCAGTGAGAATGACAGGAAAGGTGTACAGGACAGTGGTGAGACCAGCGATGATCTACGGCTTAGAGACAGTGGCACGGAAGAAAAGACAGGAGGCAGAGCTGTTCTTTTTTTATGAGTTGATTTCACTAAGTGATCTCCCATCGCGCTCGTTCAGGATGTTTTTCCGTCCATAATAATGAAGATGATGGTCAGCACTATCCTTACAGGGTTTAATAATGAGTTTTACAGTTTAGTAATTTCAGCAATCTCCTTACTTGTTTTCTTTGCTTGAAGCAGGACAATAATTCGACCCTTCTAAAACAGAGTAACATCTTAACCACACTGGTTGTGTAAGAAATAAGAAGTTAAATTAAATAACTTGTTGCAGCTGAACCGTATTAATCACTGCAGTAATCATTCAGAAGCCTCTTAACTATCCACTTAGTTACATCCAGGTGATGACCTTTTTTTTGTTTTTTTGTCTGGGCGGCGTGTATGGGTAAATCATTCAGAATTTTTTGATGAGAATTAGATTTATTTGGCCAAAGCTCAGAGCCAGCTATTTGTCTAAAAACACTGTGATCATGTCAGGTAAGGATGGAGGCAAGAAGGGCATTATCACAAAAGTTAAAAGACTTTATTAAACGTTAAACAATCAAAACCGAAACAGGATCTACATCAGGAAAAAAACACGACCAAGATTTGGACTAGATAAACTGGCCAAACAAAAAAAGACACAAAACAACTTACTGGATAATCCGAGGACTATTTCTACACATGTGCCTAAACGAGCTGCGGGTGGGGGCGATGTGAACATGTGACAGAGGTGCACTCTGGGAAATGAAGTTCCACAGTCCTAACGCAAAAACCTGAAACACAGTCTATGGGAGCAAGGCCCCGCCCCTCCAGGGGTTATCCCCCGCACATTCTATAGTATATATACTTCATGATATAAACACCGCCATTATGAGACGTTATCGAATCTAATCTCCTGTTTTTATCTTCCGTTCTAAAACTCTTTTTTTTAAAAAAATCATCTTCTGTCTCACTGTTTCCCTCGTCTCATTATTTCTCATCCTCACTGTATTTTCTTTCTTTCCCCTTTCTGTCTCTGTGAGCAGCAGATTTGTGGAGGATGAGGAGACGGTGGCCGTGTGTCAGACATGCTCCACTGACTGAAACCGAACTCTGAGAAATGGGCAGAGACAGAGTGCACACACACACACACACACACACACACTCAGAGCCTGACATAAAAACTGTCAGATAAAGTGAGAGACGGAGGGAAAAAAGCAGCTCTACAGAAAGTAACTGTGGCTGAATACCAATGAAGGACTCTATTGTAGAGCGGAATCTATTTCACCTTAAGTCACCTTATAATATGTTTGTTTCTTTCTCAGTGTCGAGGTCTACATTGATTTATTTCACTTTCCCCGTAATGCACTCTCATACTTACAGCGAGTGGTTTAGTGAGTGCGACCTGCTATAACTCACAGCAGCAATCACAGAGAGTACGCCGAATTCTGAAACGCCACAAACGCCGCTGTTTCAGCTGCTTTATGTTTCAGTTTTCTTTCTCTTACCCGTACACTTCTGAAATATTTATTACATCTCTCATGCAAAAATATTTCTCCTCATATAAATAATACAACCTACAATACTGAATCTGCGTGACGGCGTGCTTCCTGATAACCTTCCTCACATTGCACATCCACGTGTGTTTTATTCCTCTTACATCACATGTAAGCATGTCCACCAAGGTGGTGGACAGTCCTGAGAAACTCGCCAGATTTACTTTATGTTTACTCTTATTATACTTTAGAATATCAGCTCCGTTAACTTCAGGGTTCTGGGGTCGAATCCCAAACAGTGTTAAAAGGAAAGCTAGTGCACTACGTAGGGTGTACAGTCCCTTGTTCCACACACCAAGTAGTGCCCTTGATCAGGGGTTAGAGAGGGATTTGGGATTCAGCCTTGTGTTAGAAGATAGTTAGCTTTGTAGCTAAGCGTTAGCCGTGAACAGAACGACACGGACGGTTCAGAGGCGATTCAGAACGAGTTAGAAGTGATTAGTGCAGAGACGGCGTGTTGTTTAAGACGACATGACGTTATCAGATGTGTGTTCTTACTGAAAGTGCTTCTGTGACTGGTTGTGAATGTGGGTTTTGTCAGGCAGCTGCTCTCTCCTCAGTACTGCGGACCGTACAGACCTACTCTCACTTGTTGTTTAATGTGTTTTATATAATATATAAACAACATATTAGAGCGTGTTAATATAAACCTGCACAACTATCAGAGCTGCTGTTATAGAGAGCTAACAACACCTTCTGACCAGAATTCAACAGTGTCCTGGGATAAAATACATTTTATGAAGCAAGTTAAGATATATATATATATTTATATTTTTTTAATTGTTACTTTCAGGAAAGAGAAAAATGCAAGAAGAGAACAGGATTCTCACTTCACAGGATGTTAAATGTAACTACAGTATAAAAGAATTTTTAAATCTGGAGTCTTCTTCAGGTACAGTACATAAACACTGATCAGCGATGCTGGTATATACAGCCCGAGTGAGTTCACAGCCAATCAGAAATTCTGAAATAATTTCAGTAGCACATGTCTGCACTGTGATTGGCGAGGCTAATAAACAGACAGTGGTGTTTAGCATGTTTACGGTGTTGACATTTTGAATGTGAGTTCTGGTTCTGCAGTAAACTTGTCATTACGTGACCTTTAGAGAGATGAGGCAGGTTTTACAGCGGGGGGAAATTAATGCTATAAAACCTGCAGCTAAACCGTGCAAAGTAGCGAGGTTATAAACTCTCACAGCACGCGGCGCTAACTCACCTAAAATCACTGAATCTCTACACGGCCTTTATCACGGCCTCCTTCTGAAAATGTTAAATATCTCTGTAAAAACATTTTGGTCATATTATACACTGTTACACACTGCACTGGACAACAGTTTTAAACTCTCCTTCTCTTTCTCTCTTTCTCTCTCTCTCTCACACCCACACACACACACACCCACACACACCCACACACACACACACACACACACACACACACAATCACATCAAACTCACTTATAATATACAGTACGTACTGTATCAGCAATAATGAGAGCAGGACAGATTGGACTGATTGGCTGAAAGTTGTACAGAAAATGTCGTAATCACTCATACAACCACACACAAACAAACAAACAAACAAACATATATACAAACTTACACACATTCTTTGGAAATGTGACATTATGGGGACACACATTGGACACCAGCTTTTCAAGGCCATTATTGGAGATCACTGATTTATTTAAAAAACAAAAATTAAAAAAAATTCTCTCTCTCTCTCTCTCTCTCTCTCTCTCTCACACACACACACACACACACACACACACACACACACACACAC
>JAQMYG010000014.1:23957644-23970263 GCA_030014215.1 Clariallabes teugelsi | reverse complement strand
ATAAAATTACATTATGTAAAACAGTTTCTTTGTGTTTGAATTTTTATTTATGCATTTTCAGATACAAATTGTTATATCATGATATATATCGTTATCGAGGTAGAAAATTGCTTCTACCGTGATAGAAGATTTTGCTTATATCGCCCACCCCTACTTCAGGCAAAACTCCACATGAATTACTGACTATGCAAACATAACCTGTAACACATTTTTTGCGATTAGATATATTGCAATTTCTGTGCAATCAGTTGTGCAGCACTACGTAAAAAAAGTCACATCCATGACAAAATTTTAACTGAAATCATTTCTTACAAAAATGACATTTTTACATTTACATTTTTTGGTGGTACAAGCTTTCTTTACAGTCTTTACAGTCTTTAAGAGAGTACATGTCCTCTCAGAAAAAATGTGTTTAACGGCACATCCATAACGCTGATAAACAGATTAAATATTTTTTAATCTGATTAAAAATATTTTTCAGCATGTCAATGATTTTTTTTGTTTTTAAAAAGGTTTTAAAGGTTTGTTTTTAGCTTAAAATATGACATTGAAAGTTATGCAAACTAATCTACTAGGGAGGTGACAGTGGTAGCTCGGAAGGTTAAGGCTCTAGGTTATTGATCAGAAGGTCAGCGGTTCAAGCCCCCTTTCCACCAGGCTGTTTCTCTGGGGCCCTTGAGCAGGACCCTCAACCCTGTCTGCTCCAGGGGTGACCCTGAGCTCTGACCGCAGCTTCCTACCTGGAATATGCCATGACCAGAATTGCACTGTGCAGTTAAATACATGTGACAAATATGGGATTAATTTACTGATACTAAGCTTGTTCATGCTCTGAGCTCTCTCATCAGTATGAGTACGAATCCATAATCCATATCCATCCATAACATTTGAACTACTTGTAAAATCAGTTTTAAAAATCATTTATTTCAAAAAACATTTCCAGGCCGATTTGTACAGGAGCCTAGAACAGAAAATAAGCAGTAGCAGTGCGCTTCATGTAAATAACCATAACTAATATGTAACCATGCCTCCTGATCTCTAAGGCAAACCACACTGATTTCTGATTGGTCCAGGTCTTTAACTCCGGCAGCACTGACATTAAGCAAATCTCCCCCAAACCTGCCGTACATGTGCTGCGGAAGTTTACCAACAAAAATAGTGTCCAAAACAAATAGGCCAGGTGACTTGTGATGCGCTTGTGATGTGCATGTATATTTAAAGCCTGGTAGTTATAACAATTATTAGACAGTATTGTTTATATCATAAACCTATGGGTATCTGTTTACTTCTTGTAATGTGTGTGTACAGTTGGAGGGTTTCATGTTAATGCACACACTACACAATGAATACTCTAAATGATAAAGCTAGCAAACTGCACTTATCCTAGTCATCAAGGGTGCTCGTAACTCATTACCCATAAGCTACAGTAACATCCTCCACACATTCCTTCCAGTTTCTTTTGCATGATGCTAAACTTCAATATTAGCATTGAACCAAGCATTCACACCCCTGGTAGAAGTCCTGCCTTAAAATGTTCAGAGGTTTTTATTTTAGCACTCAAAGGCTGTCTTGCTCCGAATTTCATTTCTGATTCACTCCCCTCGGCCACCCCTCCATCCCTCCTGCTCCTTCAGTCCTATAATTATGAGCACAGTGTGCTAAAAGTCTCCTCGCCGCAGTCGTTTGGAAAGCGTCCATTCGAGCTTATTGTTATTCCGCAGTGGCGTCGTGTGTGTATGAAGGCGGTCACTCTGTCACTCTGAATTATCCCTTCTGAATTGGAAGGAGCGCCAAGAAGGCACCCTTTTACATACCTGATCAGTGAAGCGTCTCTATAACCATAACTGTGGCAGGGTTACGCTTTTGTACTGGAAATTAGCCACTAAATTCTGGAAAGGCTTGAAAAAGTCAGGACCTGATCAGAGTAAAGCTACATATGCTTTACTATGTTCATTACTTACAGTGTATGTTTCAAGTGTTAATAGGATGTCAGGATGTCGCGACCCCTAAAGGGAACCACCGAGAACCAAATGAAGAACAAGATGCCTGTACATGTTTGTCTTTACACTTTATGTATTTTATCAGACGCTAAATTGATGGTGTTGTGGATTTTGCCCAACATCTTGCTCCCTTTGGTTCCTGAGGGAGATCCAAATCAGAGCGCTGTCGAGTTCTGGATTGTGATTGGTCAGAAACAGCGGGTCTGGGAGTAGTGCAGGTTTTTATCCACACACTCATTCTAGGGTCGTTTTCGTTTAACATGTGGTTTGTTCACACTAACATTGAACAAGAAGTGAATATTGAGCGTCTACAATGACATGCTGAACTTCAACTTGCTAACCCGAAGACATGTACCTGAAAGCACCTTAATATGTTATCGTTTCTATAGCAACAGGTTACTCACATGGACTCGTATGGTGGTTCGTTTTGACAATATCATCTTAGATGTTTTCTGTAGGGAGATTTGTGTTTGTATAATGTGAGTGGAGGAAGTCTCCAGTGGAAGCATATTTTCAGGACAGAGGAGTTTACACTGCTTTGTATTTTCTCAAGACACGCCAAGCTGTAATTCATGTATCATTGTCTTACTATCCTACAGAGCGAGAGAGAGAGAGAGAGAGAGAGAGAGAGAGGAAGGCTGGTGAGAGAAACAAATGTTTATAGCTGCTGTAACGTAAATGAGACGATGAACTAACTCATTTCACAAACATTAAGTGCGACAATAAACAGAGCAGCATTTATTACATGTTGCTCTTTAGCTTTAATAAAATAAAACGTTGACAATGTTCCATTAATGAGGTATAAGAGGAATAAAACACTTGTGGACGTGGTGGTAAAGGAAAAATAATTCATTCTGGGACAGAAATGAACACCCCATCACTCAGTATTTTACTGACACACACACACACACACACACACAGAGACAAAGTGTTTATTATAATAAACAGTATGTAACCCAGATTCACCTCAAATCTTTTAAAGCTCTCAGAAACAATAATTAAACCATAGTCGAGGAGAGGGATTGTTTGTTTTTTTGTTTGTAATTATTAAGGTTTTTCGGGACACACGTGTAAATATGCAGTGTGTTTAGAGCGTGGCGGCTCTCAGAATGTTCACTATCATCCACAATGACACCCTGCAGTTTGACTGTACGTGTGGTTTGGGACACGGCCACAGTAAACAAATGATCGTGAATGTTGTTAGTGTGATTCGGGACTCGCCCACAGTGGACTGATGATAATAGTGAACAGGGTCGCTGTGATTTGGGACACACCCACAGTGGACTGATGATAATAGTGAACAGGGTCGCTGTGATTTGGGACACACCCACAGTGAGGAGATAATAGTGAACAGGGTCGCTGTGATTTGGGACACACCCACAGTGAGCTAGGTTCCAAGAGATTTGGGTCACGTTCACAGTGAACTGATGACGGTCAACAGGTTCAGAGTGATTTGTGACAAGCCGGCAGTGAACTGATGGTGGTCAACAGGGTCAGTGTGATTCGGGAAACGCGACAGTGGACCCATAGATCAGAGTGATTGATGTGTGGTGAAGCCACTGAACTGTTCCACATGTTTATTTAAGTGGAAATAAAGTTCCACTTGTGTGTGTGAGCTCACGCTCTGTGACCTGTCAGGTGTAGATCAGGACTTGGTGAAATGATCTCAACATGCAGACTTTAGTGTTTAACCCGTCTCAGTTACAGTGCACATGAACATCTGCTGCTGAAGTATTTTTTCCACTGCGCTTATTGATTAGGGCTTTTAATCTTTTTCGGTGCGGGAGTGAATCTTAGTCCAGGAGCAGAATAAATGCAGCACAGGTATAGTTTGGAGCACCGTCACAGAGACGTGTCTGATTGTAGGTGAAATGTGAAGGATAGAATGAGTTCAGCAAATGGCTGGATAAGGAATATACAATATAGTATATATTCCTATACAGTGGAACCTAGGATTGCGGGTAACCCTGTTTGTGATCGTTCTGCAAGACGAGCAAAAGTTTGTAATAAATTTTGACTTGAAAAACGAGCGTGCCTTGCTTTACGAGTACCAAATATCATCGAGCATCATGTGGCACGCATGTGCTTCTTGTTTTGACGCAGAGCGTCACGTGATCACTGAGCCAGTGGTTTTTGTCTGTCTCGCGCTGTGGAATTGTGGGTAATCGTCCCCCATTCTCGGTCTTAGTGCCCGTCTCTCACTCATATAGTCAACATCCGTTGACTGTTTACTATAACACTGTAACCACGTGTGTGCGCGTAAAGCATCTTTTATTTTGTGTTTGTATATATGTGTGTATAACAAAAAGCAGGTCTCATTAGAGAGGTTAAAGATCCATTATCTCTCTCTCTCTGTCAGCCTGTACTGATTCCGTTTGTGTGCGTGTGCGCGTCATTGGACAGCGTGCCCCTTTCCTCCTCCTCTCGCCTTCTCACACACACACACACACACACACACACTCCAGTGAACACACTGCTCTGTCGCGATTCTTTTCAAAGGTAAAGTCCAGGTTATTTTTACTTTACAGCAGTGATTTCCTTAGTTACTGTGCGAGCTTGAGTGTCATTAGAGAGATTTCTTGTTTATTTTCCCATTAAAACAGTGTTTCCGTTAGTGTGTGTGTGTGTGTGTGTGTGTGTGTGTGTGTGTGTGTACTGTATATGTGAAAGTCCTCCCGCACAGTAGTCCCCCCCCCCTGAAATAAGAGATGAGGGAGCGGGGAAGCAGTCATTCCTCCTCTCATCTTACTTTAGCTTCACACACACGCACACATAAACACAGCGCGTGCGCGCTCAAACCCTAATGGAAACACATATTTGTCGGGATTTATTTTTACTTTTTTTAAAGGTTAAGATAAGTTTGCAGGTTAATTTGTTTTATTTTTACTTTATATTTTGTATTAATTATTTTCATATATTTATTTTTTAGGGTTGTGGAACGAATGATTTGAGTTTTCATTATTTCTTATGTGTGTAAAAGCACTTTGATTTACAAGTGTTTTGATAAACGATCACACTTCCGCAACGAATTATGCTCGTAATCCAAGTTTCCACTGTATACATATGGCACGGTTTTACATTTACAAAAACAGCACATTAATTTCCTTTAGTCGTTAACGTGAGCTCTTGCTTTTAAATTCACAAAGCGCAGACAGGCTTTCTTTAATCTGCCTCCCAAATGATACACACTCCATCCAGGGAATAAAAAACATCATCTTAAGGATCTCGAGTGTCATGGAAACGATCCAGTGTTCTCTGATATAAGTTGATTATACAGTACACATAACACGCCTTTTCTCAGTGCTTCCTGTTTAAATAGCTGGTGTTCCTCGTCCCTCCTACATCGTTTTTAAACTAAACACATTTATTTATAGTAAGCTTATAATAAGAATTATGATATAAATGTCACTGTAATGAAGATATTTTTTTATATAGGTTTATAATCAGATGAGACCTGTGTGACTATTACACAGGATTGTTCTTAAATGTTGTGTAGGAACGTTTACATGGGGAACTTTTTATAATAAAAAAACTCATCCTGCATTCCTCTGCTGAGTTTTTGTGAGCGTCAATGTGAGGAGACTCAGGGATGCGACCCTTCACATAATCTTACTCATTTTACACGCAGATCACACTGTCACCTCTGATTGACTCTTATTTACCTCACACTCATCTATCTTTCTCAATAACCTCACGTCTTTCCCTTTCTGTCCTGTCTTTTCCTCTCTTTTCCAAACTCTCTCCTACTGTTTCTCTGTATCTCCCTGATTGTCTGATTTACTTTCTCTCTCTCTTTCTCTCTCTTTCTGTCTCACTATTTCTCCATCCCCCTTTCTGTTTTCTCTCCCTCTCTCCCAGTCTCTCTCTCTCCATCCTAGTGTTTCTCTCTCTCTCTCTCTCTCTCTCTCTCTCTCTCTCCCGTTGCTTTCCATCCCGCTGACTGTCCTTTTCTTTCTTTCACACTGTTTCTTTATATATCTCTCTTTCCCTCTATCTCACAATCTCTTCTCCTCTGTTCTACTCTGTTTCTCTCTCCTCAGCTCTCCCTGTCCACCTGCCTTTCTCTCACTCTGTCACTTTCTCAGTTCTAATGTTTCTCTTTTTCCCCCCCATCACCCTCTCTCCTCCTGTCTTTCTCCCTCTCCATCCTACTGTCTCTCAGTTCTTCTGTTTCTCTCATTCTCCATCTCTCTAACTCTGACTCTTTCTTTGTGCTATTTTTTCTCTCTCTCCTTTTTGTCCTACGCTCTCTCAATACTCCCCATCACTTTACCCTTGTCTTTCACTCCTCCATCCTTCCCCACCTCTTTATCTCTCCTTCTCTCTTGCTCACTCCCTTTCTGTATATAGAAAAGCTCTGATTATTAACCACTGAATTAATAATAGGAATAAATGGAGTTATTTAAACCTTGCTGTGTTAAAGGTGTCCTGCTGTTTCTCTCCTTTTCTCATATAAAAGCAGAGGAACACTTACACACACACACACACACACACACACACACACACACACACACACACATAAGCAAACAAAGAGATGAATCAGCAGCTTTGAGCTTCATAGCCAATGACTGTGAGTCTCTGGGGTATTGAGGAGGATTTCTCTTGCAGTAAGTTTATTAGTCAACGCTAAAACAAACTCATTTTCCTCTGGACGGCAAAAAGCGTGCGAGTCAGCACAACGCAGAAGCGTGCAGGTCGTTCGGTTCCGCTGAGCCCACAACTGTACGCATCGGCATACAGACGTGATCAGCCTGGCTTTAGCGGTAATCATTTCTGACACGCTCGAACTGAATAGGTGCAAAAGAAAAGAAAAGCGAAGGTGTCTCTCAGCTCTGCTGTTCTCAGTTTATATGAGAACTAATTCATTTGTGCGTGTGTGTCTGTGTGTGTGTGTGAGAGAGAGAGAGAGAGAGAATGATGGGTCGGTGAAATGAAGTAGAGATGCTGTTATCACCCTCTTATCCATCTAACAGCAGCACATCACTGGGTGTTTGTTAAAAAAAGACAACACGTAATACTTTTTATCCATTTCTCATTGAATTCAGTGTTGAAGATCTGTGCACAATGTAGTGAATGGACTTACGGTGAAGTTACACACTGATGGTACAGACAATCCACAAACACTGCAGCTGTGTTAAGGTACTGTAATATAAAGTTTCAGATAGTTGTGATGAGATGAGAATGTTTTTTATCTGTTAGAGAAACATGCCTGAAACTGAAATCTATCCAGCGTGGGCCGAGTGACAGGACCTGTAGGTTGCAGGTTTTACATCTGTGTGTCTGTGGACTCAGCCAGACATCTGTGTTCTTTCGCAATGCACCACTCACCTTTCAGCCCCTTTCAATCTGCTGGGATTTCTTAATCCCTGCTGCAGTCTCCAAGTCTTCACTGCTTCACACTGACGTTGTGTCCCGTGGCCTCGGGCTGTCTCTGTACATTTCACAGCAGTACAGATAGAGACAGATTTTGCATGAGAGACATTCCAGCCTTACAGTGTGAGGGTTATAACGCACACACACACACACACACACACACACACACACACACACACACAAGTAAAGGTCAACCAGCAGCTGAGTAACAAGCAAAAGTCGAAACAAAAAAATAAAGAAATGGCTTCAAAATGGAGAAGAAGTGATCACAATTGTAACAATAAAATTCAGAATCGTCATAAAAAGAATAATCAGAATAGGCATTGTCACAATCTGATTTAAAATGCTTACATAAAGAATCATCTAATCGGGGCATCACAGGCCAAATCAGAATCATTAAAATCTGAATCTGACTCCAAATCACAATCCAAATCATCACAGTCTGAATTAGACTAGTCAGTAGCTGAATCAGGATCGTCAGACCCCGAATAAAAACTCATATCAGAACTCCAATCAAATTCATCAGAATCTTAATAACAATTCAAATCAGATCCAGAATCAGAATCCGTCATAATTAACAATTTTCAGTAAAATCTGAATTGTTATCACGGTTTCTCCTGTGATTGGTGCACACCCTAATTTTTCTCTCCTCACTCATGAGGATAAACTGGAACGAACGAGCTCATTCAGCACTGTGGCCACCTTACGGCGGGGCCACTGGATACATCGTCACTTAAGGTCTTAGATTCTCATCTCCCAGATAAGAGGTGGTGAGAGCACCAGTTCAGGGGTAAAGATGGTTTATGGTGTGCCATGAATGCCAGTGTGTTTTTCACTGCTGAAGTTTTGCTGAGAGTCAGTTCTGGTGGACTGATCGCTGCCTCTGCACTTTTGCTCCAGTTACGGCCAGCTCTCGAGATTCAGCTGCCGTTAAAATTTCTACACCTCCGGTTCCGGTCTGCTGGACTGCAACAGCCATCTTGGCTTCTTTGCGCTCAAATTCCTTATTTCTGTTGCTGCTGCCGAACTCTGAGTGACTTTTATGCGTCGACTCCTTGGGCCTTCAGCGCTGACTTGCTTCCGGAGAACCTGCGATTGCTGCCTCTGTTTCAGCCCGCCGCTGCCACAGCTCACCGGCCTCGTGCCGTCACGCCAACTGGACCCACACTCGCACACATCCTACACTTTTTTCATATTTTTCATGTTACTTTTTTCTCCTCCCTTCCTAATTCATTTAATTTATTTAATTCATTAATGAAGCTCTCTATTTTTTGATGAAAGTCTTGTCATGTGTCTGTGTATCTGTGGTGCTCTCCATAGTCAAGCTCGTACACAATCCACATCAGAATCACCAGAATAAAAATTTTCGTAATGAGAATGTGAATTAGAATCTTCAAAATCCTAATGAGATGCATGAGATTCGTCAGATCTGGAACGGACAGAATCAGAACCGTCATGTTTTTATTTATTTATTTATTATTAATTTTTGGGTATTTCCAATTTTCTCCCCAATTTAGTCGTGGCCAATTCCTCCCCGTCACTTCCTCCCCGTCACACTGCCTCATCACTCAATATTTTATTGTACATTTTATTGTACAGTAACACAATTGTTTGGAAAAAAATACATTAAGCCATTTTCTGTCACAGATCATCATGACTAGGTGAAGGTTTTCTGTAAGGTGAAGGAAGTTCTGTCACATGGATAATATATCCCGTATACAGTGAGTGTGTATAAGGGAAATCATTAGGCTGAATTCTCACATACTGTAAACTCTGAAGCAGCTCCAGTCCTCCTCCTGAGTGTGTGAGTGAGGCAGAGTGATGATGTGCAAGAGCACGGAAGACTTTTAAATCAGAGAAGTGACAGGTCTGAGACGATTCTCTTCATCGCCGTTATGTTATTTGGCACAGCGAGCGATAACGTTTTTATCCTCCATCTTTAATATGTCTGTATGAGAACAACACGTTATGATTTAAATGTCAGAACAAAAGAGAATCCGTAAAGACTCGGCTCATCTCAAGCCCATATCCTGTATTAAAAAAGATTTTATCCAGCTGTGAAATTAAATGAAGGAAAACAAAACAAAACAAAAAGATATTTACACGCAAATAAAACTGCAGTGTAATAGAAGGATGAATAAATAAAAAACTGGAATAATAACGGAATCAAATTTAAACAGTAATTTTTTCATGTTTATTCTTTCTTCTTCATTTCCATTTTCTTCAGTTTTCATTATTTATAAAAAATTTTATTATTATATTCTTCTTTCATATGCAACGATCTGAGTCATAATTTAAGCCGATGCGGGTGAAACGCTCACGTTTGTGTGAAGCCGTCCTGCCTGGTGGCTGAAACTCATTTTCCTTTAATCAAATCCTAATTACAGGAGAGGCAGAAATGCTGCAGTGGTAAGAGAGAGATCGGAGCTCTAGGGCTCGTCATAGTGCAGAAATCACGCCGTGTTCATCACGCAGATATAAACATAGCCATCACGACAAGTGGAATCTTCCGCTGGTCCTCTGCTCCACTGTTCCTCAGTTCCTCTGTAAATGAACACTCCAGAAGTACTGAGGTTCCTGCTCTAAAGCACAGTATGGTGATATTTCCTGCTCAGAGACGTATGACTCAGTGCACCAGTTAATTAGCAGGTGTGTTAGAGTGGGGACTAACGCACTGTGCTGCTCTCTGACACCTCAGCACTGCGGAACTGCGTTCATTCAGCCTGGCACACCTTTACCAACATCTGATTGTGTCATAAGCAACGATGAGAATCGTTTATAATAAGAATTGGAACAATCACTTTGATCACATTCTGAATCAGAATCATCACAATAAGAATCATAATCTGCACAAAAATCTTAATTATCAAAATAAGCTTGGAAACATCACAATCTTAGTTAGAACCAGAATCAAAATCATCACAATCTTAATTGGACTCATCACAATAAGAATCAGAATCATCACAGTAAGAATCACCAGAGCACAAATCAGAATCATCCTCTGCCTCTGAATCAGAACCAGAATCAAAATCATCACAAAAATCTGAATCATTGCAATAGGAATCACCAGAACCCAAATCAGAATCCTCGCAATGAGAACTAGAATCTAACCAGAATAAGAATCGGAATCATAATAATAAGAGTAAGAATCTTTATAAAAAGCTGAATCATCACAATAAGAATCACTAGAACTTAAATCAAAATCGTCACAATGTGAACTAGAATCTTCACAAAATTCTAAATTATGGAGGTCAGGATTAAGAGACTGTAATTAGAATCATCAAGACTCAGTAAGAATCAATATCACAGTAAGATTTGTCAGAATGAGATTTACAATCAGTCACTGGTTCCAGAAGATGTTATTCCTCACGACTGCACCGATTACAATTATCACTTGAAATGAAACACCCCTGTTTTTAAAAAAGCTTACAGTAACATGTAATGTTGTGGAATGTTGTTGAAGTGAGTTAATTCTTTATGTTTTGTCAGAGCTGCTGTTATAGAAAGATAATCAATACCTTCTGACCAGTCAGAACTCAGCAACACTGTGGTCTGAGGCAGAGTGAAGAACGCTGACATTGAGAGTGATATCTGTGTGTGTGTGTGTTTTCTGGATGTAGGAGTGTCGAAGGCGATGGGGCTGCTGGAGGGTCCTGGAGGTCTCGGTCAGGGAGGAGCTGCAGCCACACTGGGGGGTGAAAGTCCTGAAGGCGGGGGCAAATACGAAGAGTACGGCTACAACGCGCAGCTCAGCGAGCGCATCTCCCTCGACAGGAACATTCCCGACTACAGGCCTAAAAAGTGAGCGTTCTTTTTTTAAAATCTATCTTTACTTCAGTGTGCCATTAAAACTGCAGCAGTGTTCTGAGTTTCTCCTCCTCCACATCGCCTCGGTTGGAACACACACACACACACACACACACACACACGCACACGCACTCACACACATGCTGTTAGTGTTTTCTGATATTTTCATTAACTTCCACATGCTTCCCCCTCTCTATAAGTTCTTCATGGCAGCACTTCCTACGGTTCACCAGATGTCTATATATAAAAATAATAATAATAATAATAATAAAAACAACCCTCTCTTTATTTCCCTAGATGTGTATAGACCATGTGAATGGTTCATGTTCTTTGATGTAGTGGCAGATGTACATGATATTTATTTAGGTTGTGTTTACTCAGTGCGTCGGCTTAGGATTTATGCAGTATACTGTACCTCTCTGTTCTGTGAACAAAGCAAACAAACCTGTATGTGTGTGTATGTATGTCTACAGTATGTGTGTGTGCGTGTGTGCACTTGTGTGAGTGTGTGTTTGTGTGTGAGTCAGATTTAAATGTACCACACACTGACTGGGTGATTGGCGTTGTCCAGCTGGTAAATGTAGCGCACTGACACGGAGACACTGACGCTGCTGTATTTAAAATACAAAATGGTAAAAACGCCTTACTTAAAAAATATATAAACACTTTTGAAATGTCAAAATGATTTTGGGTAAAAATTTTTATTAAGGTAATAGGCAAAAAATGAATTCTTTTTATATATATAAAAAAAAATCCTAACATGTTGACTCTATAAAACATGCTTATTGAAATGCCTCTAAATTAAACATTTCTAAATGTCAAGATTTTTTATTCCGAGACTGTTTTTACTTTTGTGATAAAATGTTTTTTTTTTCATTTGTTAGTTTCCAAATTCAATTAAATTCAATAAAATTTCATTTGTATAGCGCTTTCAGCAGTGATCATTGTTGCAAAGCAGCTTTACAGAATCAAAAGAAAATTATTGAAGTTTGTATGAAATGTGAATGTGTATGAATCAGAATGATGCTGAGGGAAAAACTCCCTGAGATGGCAATAGGAATAAACCTTGAGAGGAACCGGACTCAACAGGGAACCCATCCTCATCTGGGTGATAACGGAGGCTGGAAGTTCAGTATAACAGGAGATGTTTTTACGTTAATATGGAGTCCAGTTCGTTATTAGAGACTCAGGTAGACTGTAGGAAACTCCAGTCCTGAACTATCGAGTGACTGCAGTCACGAGTCCTCACAAGTCCAGACAGGTCCAGAGGGCAGAGGGGGTCTGGATTACTGGCAGCTCAAGAGTGCCATGTGTAGCTCGACAGAGAGAGAGGCAGGGAGAGACAGGATGTAAAGTAATAAGTCACTTCACCGTCAACAAACCTGAGTGATCAATGAGAGTGGGGAAGACAGCATCTAAACATACCAGTTCACCATAAT
>JAQMYG010000014.1:23756905-23768040 GCA_030014215.1 Clariallabes teugelsi | reverse complement strand
TTTTTTACATTTTTATTAATTTTTGTTTTATACTTTATTTTATGGTAACTACATTTTATTTTTATATTTTACATTCTTTTCTACTGGCATTTGCATCTTATTTCCATTTTTATGTCACAAACGGTCATGTTTTACTGCATATCATACTGTGTACGGTTGTGTATGTGACAAATAAAAAAGTCAGTTCAAAGAGTCAACTTATGTTCAGATAAAAGAGTCAGCTCAGAGTTGACGCCTCATGCCCAGTTAAGAGAACCAGTTCAAAAAGTCGACTCCAAATGTTCAATTAAAAGAACTGGCTTAGCGATAAGGGCCCGTATTCACAAAGCTTCTTAGAATTCTCTCAGAGAACTCCTATCTTAGCTTAAAAGGTCCTAGCTGGGAGTCCTAGACTAAAAGTGATTTAGGAAGCTTCTCAGAGGAACTCTGAGGAAGGAAAGTACAAAAACCTTTATCTTACTGAGGAGGCGTGGTCGACCCCATTGCTAGGGATGATGCAGCAATTCAAGGACTCTGATTGGTTGATAAAAATCTGTAAAGGTCTTATAATGCGCTCTTTGTGAAAATAGAATATACGGTATGATAATAGAACAGACAGTCAAATCATAATGTGTGTATATAAAGAATTTGTATAATCATGACGACAGGCTACTTTATGCAAAGTTTCTGTTATAGGCTAAATACCTTAAAGTTAATTAAAACATTCCAATGTTGAAATGTGCCTACTTTTGAAACAACTGATTTCAGCTCAGCTTTCACCAGTTTACATGATTACAGGAGAGTCTGTTTAAGTTGCACTTTTGGATGGTCTGTAGCCAACAATCTAGGAGAGATTGAAGGAAGTAAAAGAATAAGAAAACCAGATTGGACAGAAGAGCAGCGTTTACTTTTGTTTAGTGTTTGGAAAATATTTCTATATCTCTGCTATAGAAACTCTTAAGCCTCTTAAAAGTCCTCTTCTCTACTCTTAACAATTTTTACCTTAGGAGCTGTTTTTAGGGATAAGATGTTTTGTGAATCATTTTTATCTTTACTAAGATTTAGTCCTAAATTTAAGGAAAAATTCTAAGAAAATGTCATAATTCTAAGAATTTTCTTAGAATTTCATCAGTAGGAGAAACTTTTAGGCTTAAGTAGCTTTGTGAATACGAGCCTCGACTACTTAACTCACACCTTCACCTCTGAAAACTGGAGACTCCTTCCAACATCCATGTTAACATTATCACGTTAACAATCTGTATAAATAAGCGCTGTGTGTGTGTGTGTGTGTGTGTGTGTGTCTGTGTTTAAAAGTTAATCTGGAAGCTGAAACCCTACAATCAGGGATGTGAGAAAAACACAACTCGCAGTTTCTCACACGCCGAGTTCTGAGAGAAGAAAACTTCATAAACAGTCCTGTGATCTCCTTAAAGCTCTGACGCTGGTGTTTTATTATCACACAGTGTGTGCACTATGGAATTACAGCGTTTATGTCTATGTGTGACATAAACGAGTGTCTTCATCACTGTGTGTGTGTGTGTGTGTGTGTGTGTGTGTTGTAATCCTTTATCTATCAGGACAGAGACACAGAGTCCGAGCTGGGAGAAGCGTTGTGATGAAAACATCAGCTTTATTATAAGATCTTTATCAACAGTAAAGTTCTGCTCCTGCAGTATTGCTCATCAACACACACCGATCGCTCCAGCAGCTCAGAGTCCTCGGTACGGTTCATCACCGGGAAAGACAGAAGGGAGGAATCCGGCAGACGGGATACAGACGGCGCTCGACTCCCCGTCGATTTATCTGAGCGAGACGTGAACCAGCAATGAGAAAAAAAAAAAAAAAATACGTTTAACATCCAGGCTGTAGAGAGAAAGCCGCACAGTCTGTAGAACACACTCAACTTCTTTTTTTTTCCAGCTCTTTGTGAAAAAACAACACACACACACACATTACAATGGGATTAAATGGCGGCAGTGAAGAGGATCTGAGTAAAGACGTATGAGGCTGGACAGTGTGTGTATGTGTGTGTGTGTGTGTGTGTGTGTGTGTGTGACACCATATCCGCTCCCAAACTAATGAATAAATAAAAACACAATGTTCTGTTTCTCCACAGAACCTTTAAAGGCTTGACGCAGAGAGAGAGCGAGAGAGAGAGAGAGAGAGACAGAAGAACCCTCAAGTGGAACCCTCACTACAGCATCAGGGTGTTTATTCATAATCTTGTGTGCGATCCCGTTTTCATAAATACATAGAAGACATCATCATCATCATCATCATCACTCTTATTACATCAGCAGCACCACCACCAACTTCACCATTAATATCTTCCTCATGACCTTCATCATCACTACCAGCAACACCTTCATCACTACCATCATCATCACCTTCATCACTACCATCATCACCTTTAGCAATCATTTAAAATCCTTAAAGCCTCAATCAGGAATCCTTGTGCATCTGTAACAGGAAATGTTATCAGTAACCCCATATATATAACATGTATAATAGGTTATAATAATTAAAATAAATCCATGTTTGGAGAAGCTCTGATGGTTCGGGATCTACAGCAGTGTGTATCAGATGCAGAACGTCTCGGTTCCTGATTAAGGCTTTAAAACGTCAAATAAACTGTAAATCCAACCGCGCATCAGTTTCACACTGAATAAAACCAAAACCTCCTGCAGGAAGAACAACCAACCGGGGTTAAACACACACACACACACACACACACACACACACACACACACACACACACACACACACACACACACACACACACACAGTGTTTACCCAGAAAACACAGCAAAATCTTCGCGCACACAAACATGCAGTTCCTTCATTCCAACACACACACACACACATCTGGACTTTTAATCAGTATTTCTTTCTCTCTCTAAAACACTACAATCTGTTTCTCTGATAAAGCGACAGTCTTGTCATGTGCTGACTCGGCCACTAGAGGGAGCAAAACAGCTACAAGTTACATCCAGGGTCAGCATTGGCGTCCTCATGATGTTCGCAACATCAAAGCAGTTCTATCTATTTAGTCTGAAACACGTAGCATCATGTGACCAGGGGGCGGAGTTTGGTGTCACATGTTTGGTGTACCTAACAAGATAATATATAGAGCGTGAATGCAATGTAGTGATTTTTTTTTTTTTTAAGAGTGCAAGATCTCTCACACACACACACACACACACACACACACACACACACACACACACACACACACACACACACACACACACACACTCTTGTGCGTTCTTTAAGGCAAGACAAGTTGTCAAGGCAATATTTCTCACAGCGATATTGCATAGCTAAGGCAAAAAAAAGAAAAGAAAAAAAATAATTCGACCCAAAACCCAGATTTCGACGTCGTAAATATTTTTACAATTATAAATTTAAACTCCACAAATTCACGACACAATTAACATTCACAAATATATTACACACACACCTTATTCCTCTTGAGAACATAAATACTTTAGATTTATATACACTTTTCTTCTTTTGGATATTTATAATATTTTTCACTAAGCGAGCGAGTCCAGCGTGCAGATGGAACCTACAGCACCACGCGAGCGTGAGAGTGAAGTTCTAATCCAGCGTGAGGAAGATTCTGGAAATGCAGCCGTGAGCGAGCGGATTAACAGACTGGTGTATTTTACCGTATTTTCTGGACTTACATCGCAACAGTTTTTATTTTTTTGAAATAAAAAAACCCGAGCCGAGTTTCTTCCTTTCGGTCCTTGTTAAACAAAAATGTTTAAGCTAGAACATGTTAGGGTTTTTTAAGAACCCTAAAGATTTACGCAGAACCCTCCAAAACAATGGGCTTCCTTTTCAAAATCTAGAACTATTAATGAAGCTACACTCTTAAGAAGAACTGAGTTCTTTACAAAGTTGTAGAGAACCGGACGCTATAAAGGATTTATGTCACTATTTGACAAAGTTCCTTGTAGGAAGAACCTTTGTTGTTCCGAATAATTTTTAACGAAACTCTAGACTGAATCTAGACAACCTTTAGTGTGTCTTTAGTGTGAAGTTGTGTGAGGTACTACACAGAACCTTATGACAAAGGAACCCTGGAGGAACACTTTCTGATGCAATACCGTTTTTTTTTTTCTTAAAAAAAAAAAATGTTCCTTTGCTTTGCTCCATGGTTCCAGGTAGAACCATTTATTATGATGTGGAACCTCAGTAATGTTACTTAAAACACACTGAAGCGTTCTTCGTTAACAAGCCGCAATTTAACTCTTGCTATGTCATGATCTTTAAGAAAGGAGCTCAGAACTGTTTGGGTTCTCCTGCTTACATTTGTGGGAAACCAGAGACCAAGCTAGAACCATTAACCATTTCCAGAATCCTTGAAGAACCTTTTCTAAATAACAGTGCAGGTGATGCACTGCAATGTCCTGAAACAAGCTGGTCTAAGCTGAAACTTAAAAAGAGCTTCATCCTCAGAGAACACTGACCTCAAAACTCTAGGGTTCTGTCTCTTTATGGAACCGAAGACTTTAGGGTGTGTAAACATACGCACACATCCAAAAGATCCTGCCTTTGAAGTGCTTTGAAGTTTAAGTACTACACGAAAAACCTTGTCATGTAATCTGGTTTTAGAACATTGTGGTTCTAACACAGAACCTTGAACGCTTTCCACAGAGGAAAGAAATGGTGCTAAGGGTCAGTTTTTTTGACCGATAGCTAAAAATAAACGATTTTTTAGACATTTTCTCACATATCGAGAGAGATTTCTCTAAAAGACTTTTCTAGAATTCACAGGTTGCCTCCAGTCCAGAAAATACGGTATATATACATGTGACAGGAAATGCAGACGTGGTCTCGGTCCCGGTGTTCCACCACTACTTCACCGAGCCGCTGAGGTCCAAAGTGATGAAAACTCACTTGACTGACAGGTCCAAACTCTGCCTTCTCTAGTTTATGTTTAAATAAAACAATAATAATAATAATAAAAATAAAATAAAAACACCTCAGTTTGTCCATTTAGAAGTAAGTCGCTATAGCAACCCCCGAATAAAACAACACCACATTATTTAAAAGTCTAAACAAAGAAGGTAGAAACTTAAAATCTTAAAATGGGATAAAAATCTGATTTGGGTCCAAATCACAAGAACAATGACGAGGTGAAAGTCAGCTTTGTCTCACAAACACCCCAAAGCGTTTGACTTGTAACGACCAGTCAAAAGAGACGTGTCTCACTTCCACAGGACGCATCGTCACCAAGTGACGCATCAGAATTTCGCCCTTGAGAGAACCTCGCCCATCATCCTCGGAGAGCGGCATCACCGCTCTCGTTTCCTCGCTTCCTGAAGTCTACACAGCCTGCTTTAGCCGGAACGTTTCACAAGGAAGACGCGAATCTTCAACAGCAGATGTATAAACAAACATTCTCATACAGTTTAAAAAAAAAAAAAAAAAAAAAGGTTGTGTAACGTGCTGAAGTAAATACATCCTTTGGTAGTACTGTTGTTTTTTTTCTTTTGTTTTGATTTTGGAAAAGTCCAGGCTCGGGCTGTGAGAGATTTGTGACATGCTTCCACTAAAGCTCATGCTAACAGGCGTCAGGGCGAGATGAGAGTCGCGGCTTCCAGACCTCCTCCTGTGGTTATAGTTATATAATTCTCCAAAGGTGCATGAGGGGTCGTGGAGACGACAGGAAGAGCGGGAAGCATCCACACATCATCCGACGTTTAGTCCAGATCACATCCAGGCGTCCGGGTCCTCCGGAGAGAACGATCGCTCCCTGGATCCGACGCTAGCCGAGCGCCGTTGTTGGTGCACGACGTTGCCGAGGGCTTGGTTCAGATTTTTGCGGGTGTGTGGGGGCGTCAGATTTCCCGAAGTGTTCTGCTGCTGAAGCTCTCGGTAGCTGAGCGGTGTTGGGATGCGTGACGGACTGTCCTCTGGCCTGTTGTCCGTGCGAGGCCGTATCCTCGGTCGTAATTTGAGCTTGTATATGGAAGATACCCTTTCCGCCTTCTTCTGCCCCCTCTTGGCCCTGAGGACCACGGTGCCATCAGTGTCTCCGTTAGCGACAGACGACGGGGGGCTGCAGGAACCTTCAGAAACCGGCTCGCTCAGGCTGAAACACATGGAAGAGCTCTCGCTGGAGGAGTCGTTGTAGCAGTTGTCCTCTGGTGATGGGAAGGAGTCTGGGGGCGGGACGTTATTAGGTAGACCCTGGTCATAGGGTAGATCTGGGTCGTGATCATGCAAAGGGACGTCTCCTTCCAAACAGGTCCAATCCGCCTGAGCCTCCATGGGCACGACCGAGCGCGGGAACCCCCGGAGATCACCGTTTATTTGAAGACCAGTGTGAACGTGGTTAGAGTGGGATCCTGGATCTCCTTCCTCCAGGGAGCTGGAGATGGCAGGAAGTTTCCGGAAACCTCCGTTGGGAAGCCCGGCTCGAGTCTGGCTGTGCAGTAAGGTTGGAGGATCCTCCAGAGCGCAGCTCCGGGTGCCGTTACTGCGCCTCGTCTCACGCAGGTCAGGCAGGAGTCCCACTTTCCCCCCGACGTTCAGGGAGCAGGAAGAGGAGTTAGAGGACGAGTAGGCTGAATCTGCTACGTTAGTGTCACCTGGTGGCCTGAAGCCCTGCTGAGAGACTGGGACCTGCGCTGATGGTTCCGTCGTCTCAGGCACTCTGGTCTGGCCCGTGTTGGCCAGAAACTCAGCCTCGAAGCTGCGATAGAGCTCCAGCTCACGTTGTGGATCCAGAGCAGGTATAGCGCGTAGGCTGAACCCAATCCCCATGTCTTCCTGTTGGTCTGGCTGGTTTTGGTGGCTCCATCCCCTCGGAGTCGGCCTCCCTGATGCCCGCGGTGACCGAGGCGGGTGGTGATGTGGTGACCTCGGTGCAGACCTGGGCGTCGAGTGTGGAGAGCGCCGCCCTGGCTGTGAGATAGGGGGCAGCAACCTCCGACTGCCCATAGAGGGTGAGCGTGGGGCAGGAGGACGCGGGACCACTGTGCTCTTCTTCACCGGACTTCCAGTGACCCCTTTAACAGGTGAGCTAGTGGCTGACGAGGACATCTGTCTTTTAGAGAAGCCGCCGCTTAGTCTAGGAGAACCTGGAGGTGCCTGCTTGGATCTCGAGTCGTCTTGGGCGTCTCTGTGGCGAGGGGAAGCGGGCGTACCGTCGCTTGCCCGCCCGCGCTGCGGAGTTTTGCCCTGGCTGAGGGAGCGGGACGCATGGTGCCTCCGCGGTCCATCCGGCCCCAACGATCGTCCCCTCTCGAAGCGTGTGGCGCTGCCTGGGGGTGGACAGGGCTTCATTTTACCCGGGGAGGACGGAGCAGGTGCAGGACGTTCTCTGGACGTGCTACGGGTTCGGGGTTGAGGAGCGCGAAGAGCGGGCGCCTGTCCAGCCCCGCCCCCTGTCCGCTCGATCTCATGCTTGCCTTCTTTTCTGTTGACCATGAAGACCATCTCTTCTCCGTTAGTGCGGCGAGATCCTAAAGACAAACGTCCTCCTCCTGGACCTCGTCCAGTTCCTCCACCACCTTTAGACGAGGCAGTCGAGGAGTCGCTGTCTCCAGAGAGACGGCGTGTCAAAGGTGACAGCGTGTCCTTATTCCTGGAAAACAGACAGAAAGGAAAAAAAAAAAAAAGAATATTAGGGGAAATACTAAAAACACCTTCCATCAGTTCGAACTTGAGAAACTTTAAAAGAAATGAAAACCACAGCATAGACGGAAACTGCGGCCATCTAGAACAATGTAACCTTTAGCTTTATGCACATCAGCCAGACCTGATGAACTTGATTAACCTCTGATCTGCCTCGTCATGCCTGTGATCAGGAAAGCATTAACGCTCCTGAAGAAACTCCGGCCATGCTGGCTTCCTCCCAAAACAAACCGTGTGCTTTTGCAATGAAACAATGCTGTAATGACGTGACAAACAAAAAGTCTGACTCAGATTCTCCATTATGCTTATCAGAAATGTCAAGGCTAATTCTGTATGTGGTAATGAGGCGTAACGTATAAACAACTCGCGGTGTGGTCAAAGAACAACAGCATGCTTTTATTGTTATTGACGTATTTAATCAGATCATTGTTTAGGACAGAAGGAATGACCTCACGCTGCTGTAGAAGAAGCTTTCAGGTGTAATACTAGGCTTCTGCCACATGGGGGCATCATGGCATGATGGTGTTGCATAGCAAGGTCATCTGGGTTTAGTGAAATCCCAGGATTAGACAGTGTGTGTGTGTGTGTGTGTGTGTGTGTGTGTGTGTGTGTGTGTGAGAGAGAGTGAGTGAGAGACACATTACAGAATATTATTCTATAAAATTAAAGCATTATTCATCAAGCAAAATTAAAGCAAGGTTATTATTATTTTCCTAAAGATTTAAAAAAAAATTATTACTACTACAACATCACAAAGATGATTCTTTTTAAAGAATACATTTATTTAACTCTAAATTTTTTAAAATATGTACTTATTTAATTATGCATACTTAACTATACCTTAGAATAAAAGTTTAAATGTTTCATTAAATTATGTGAAATTATGTAAAATGCTATTATTATTATTATTGATTATTATGAGTTATTTATTTATTATTACTAACAAAAATAAATTCATTTATTAAAACTTTTATCAATATTAAAATTGAATATTAAAAACATATAAATTGTGATCTTTAAAATTTTACATTATAAAATAAAGGAATTACTAAGCGTGTTGTGTTAAACTGTTTTACAAAATTATGTGAGGATCTTGTATTACGTTATATTATCATTATATTAATTATACTATAATATAATATATTATAATATCTTATATTAAGTATTTTTTATTATTATTCAAATGACAATTTTAGTAGTTTAAAGAAAAATATTAAATTTCAATATTAAATCATTAAAAATTGTGATGGTGGTTAACAAATTTGAATTATATATTAACAAATTTTACATATATTAACAATCTAATTATTTTGATTCTTACACATTTCATACAAATTTCCATAATTTTCTTTTGATTGTGTAAAGCTAGCTGCTTTGTATAAAAGTGCAATACAAATAAAATAGAATTATTATTTTTTTATTATTATTAATTTATTATTTAGAACTTTTATTATTATGTAAGATTTGCAGCCCTGACTTTTTCGGTTTATAACTCAGCAGGAATGTGTATTAAGCTGAACATTTCTCTCAGGTGTTACTGTGAGTTGGTGTCGATACCCAGCCCCCCTCCCCCCTCCCTCCCTCCCTCCCTCTCTACCTGATGGGGTTGAACTGGCGTGACTCTGATCTGTCCCGGGGTGGTTTGGGCAGCAGCGTGCCGTTCATCCTGCCCCGGTTCTGCTCCATGTCCCTGAGACTGGCCCTGGTGAGTCTGGGGGAGGACGACGAGGAAGAGGAGGGGGCGCAGGGTGCCGAAGACTCCAGGGGGCGCCACTCGGGAGGGCGGTAATGCGGCCCTGGGCTGCCCGAGCGGGACGAGTGGGCACTCGAGTTCTTACTGTGAGGAGCCTGACCGCTGGCTTTACCCTGATGATAGCGGTGACCTGTGGACAACACACACACACACACCCACACTGAATAATGCTTGTTGTATTGTACTGTATTGTACTGATTTACAAATGCAGTATAATCCTGCAGTGAGTGAACAGCCTGCATCTACATACAGCACCGTGATTGGTTCTTATATTTTGTGACGCAATAACACATGGCTGGTTATTTGGTCAATTAATTACACATTTTTTATTTGACATTTTTACCCTCCCTATCGCAGTGCTGTTTATTTAACAGGTTCCTAGCAACAGCTCTATCGCAAACATGTCTCATGACACACGAGTCATGACTCTGTCACACTTTGTTACTTTATAATTATTATTTACTATTGGCGTTCCTGAGGGTATTTCTCATGGGACTTTCACAGGGAAACTGTGTGTGTGTGTGTGTGTGTGTGTGTGTGTGTGTGTGTGTTGAGGGAAGTAGTTTAAAAAAAAAATAATAATAAAAAAAAAGGAACTGTTCCCGGGCCAAACCTGAAACACTTGAGAGCACTTGAGAACAGTATTCATAATTATTAGGACAGTCTTAACAGCTGTATGCTTTGGTGACAGGAAGTGAGGTCATCAGGACATGGAAGTGCACTCACTGTAGGCGCTGCAGCGGCAGGGGTCGTGTTTGTCGAGGTAATGCTCGAGCGTGTCCCAACCTCCGCCTACACGCACCATCACATGGGCTCTTAACACCTGGGGGAAAATAAAGACAGGTACAAACCTTTACACACAAAATATGGCTGCAAAATAGTTTGTTCATCCATACATCCACGTACCACCCACACACACACACACACACACACACACAAACACACACACCCACCCACAGTGGTGTGACAGTAGTGGGGTCAATCAATGGCGTTTTGGATAATTAATGCAAGACGTCAAGCTGGGCCAGTCATGAGATCATGCTGAGCTTTCCCCATTCTCTCTCGCGCACACACACACACACACTTTTCTGATTTCCACTACACATTTTCATTCTCTCCCTCTCTCTTTCCCTCCATCCCCCCCTCCCTTTCTCTCTCTCGCTCTCCCTCTAGTCTAACACAGATCTTTGCATAGCAACACATCACACCCACGTCCTTCTCTCCTCCGTCTCTCTGCTACAGGATGTAAAGAGGCCCAGAGGCTGAAATCAGTGAAGGTGAAATGAGGGAATAAACACGCGGAGGAGATAAACGCGGCTAAAATGACGAGCTGTTGATAAATTCTCTATGAACGGCTGCTCTTACAGCAGACCAGGTTTACGGTACTGCGCGCGCTCTGGTAGGTTATGGTTTCCATAGTAACGGCTGGTTCACAGGGATGTGTACGTCTATTTGACGTTTATGTAACGAGACTCCATCGTCTTTGAGATATCTCTGTGCCTTCCAGCTGCAGTGTGAAGTTATGGGATGGCAAACTTGTTACCATGGAAACGAGAGGAGAAATCAATAATTATGGGATGATAAGCCAAGGTCTCCTTCCTGTCTTTCCTCCCTACCTCCCACACACACCACACACACCAGTGAGTGTGTGAATGAAGCCGCTAGCCGTGTGAAATGCAGTGCAGGAGTGTTTCAGGCCATCAGGATGCTGGGGAAGGGGGGGGGGGGGGTTGACGAACTGGTGCAAAAA
>JAQMYG010000014.1:23703576-23722655 GCA_030014215.1 Clariallabes teugelsi | reverse complement strand
ACATTTAGATTCACTGATGGTGCAGATTAAACTTCAGGCAGAGATCTAAGGACTGCAGGAGATTCAGTACATTCTATCCAGACAGCTCTGTGTGATGCTGCGACATAATCTAGCTAGACAGATAGACAGACAGACAATGTTTCTGAGTCTGGTTCCTGGTCCTGAATGTTTCCGAGACTGGATCCCGGTCCTACAATGTATGAAACATAAAGATATCATTGAGAGAGCGAGTTCTGACCTTTCTTTTATTTCTGTAAATGGTCATTACATCTCTTGCAGATTTTATCTTCTACGCTGTGAGTCATGAGGAGTTTGTGTCTTTGCTCCATGACGTCGCCCTGCTGCTGTACCTCGGCCCGAGTCAGGAGAGGAGATGGGGCACGGCGGTCTTCCTCGTCCTGTCTCTGGTCTCTACAGCGCTCCTGCCCCCTATTTACGCCCTCTTCCTCTTCGTGACGGGTGACGAGGCCAGTCGGATATGCGGATACTCGGGCACGCAGCTGGCTCTGTTCGCGGCTCAGTGTCGCCAGAGCAAACGGAGACGAGTCCTGCGCTGTCTGCCGCCCTGGTCCCTGCCTTGGCTCGTCTTGCTGGTCGATTTGTTCCTCCTTCCAAACGCACCGGGACTTCTGCACTTCTACGCCATCTGCCTGGGGCTCAGCTGTATCCTTCACTCTCTAGAATTAATAACCCATATATAGTGTATGTTCACATCCCAGTGACCGACCTTAACCCCTTTCCCAGACAGCACCGAGTTAATCGAGCTCCTGCAGCGGATGGAGTCCCTCGGCGTCTGCTCCTGCCTGCCAGCCTGGCTTTATATCTCCACTAAATATCAACTACCGACCCACATCACCCCTGCGCAGAGGTCAGTGCACGGCTTTACATGAGAAACCTTCACTGTCAATCAAACATGGCCCCTTTTACCCTCTGTACACTCACCACACGGGGCATCAGAGAGCGGTGCAGGTAGGTTACTTTATTTCTGAGTGTGATTGATGTTATCTCTTTCTTATTGTTTTTTCAGGTCTGTACCTCACACTGGACACGCCGCTTCAGCCAGCAGGTCCCAGCTGGAGGATCACACACACACACAAGCGTGGACACACACCGCGCCCGAGTGGCAGCCGGAACCCGTTATGGTGACGGACGAGCAGATATTAGAGGAGGAGCTGCTGAGAGCGGGGATACTGGCGTCGCTGAGGGACGCACCTGAAGGCACGCCGGACAAAGTGGAAGTCCAGAAATCCTCCGTCTCTTCACTCAGGTGTCTGATTTATTATTTTTTTTTATTAAGAAAAAGTTTTGGCCAGCAAGAAAATGGAGGAAACCTTTTAATCACAATCACGTGCAGGTTCAGGGGCGGCTCAGTGGGGGAGGCGTGGCCATCTTGGAGAACAGGTGTAGGGATTACAATTTATTCCCCGCCTCTAATTAAAGATCTAAAAGCTGGAAATTATTTGGGTGATGATACAGAAATGATTATTATTATTAGTAGTAGTATTATAATTATTATTATGAATACGATTATTATGAATACGGTGATGATTATTAATATGATTATTATGATGATTATTAATATTATTATGATGATTATTAATATTATGATGATGATTATTGCCGATCAGGCTGCAGCAGCTGGAGAAGATGGGTTTCCCGATGGAGAAGGCCGTGGTGGCTCTGGCCGCGTCTCCGCACCTGGACGGAGCGATCTCTCTGCTGATCGAGGACCAGGTGGGCGAGGACGCCGTGGTCGTCTCTAAAGGCAGGAAGGCGGCGAGCTCGTGACCCGCGCGCGCTCAGGGGCCACGGTGTGGACGACATCCCATAATACTAACAGGAACAAAACCTCAGATGTATTAATGCGAGCGGTTTTCTGAAAACCCAGGTGTTATTTACAGTTCTGTAAAGTGTGTGTGTGAGAGAGAGAGAGAGAGAGAGAGAGAGAGAGAGGTGTTAAAGAGAAGAACCCCCCCCCCCCCTTTTCAAAGTTACAGCAAAAAGATCAAAATGTATTATAATAGAAATAAATACAGAAAATTCTGCAATAAATCCTTCTTGAACATTGAAGATAAAATATTAAAACATTAATTTAATTCTTATTATAAAATATTAAATGTATAAACTGAATGGTATATTGATGGATTTATTTATTTTTGTCACTTTTTTCATCATTCACACAAGTTTATTTCTTGTTTTAAGAAGAAAGAAGAATGTAACACATTATTATTATTATTATAACATACGTTATAATTTAATTACATTTATTTTGTAACATGGTGTTTTTACTGGACCGGGTTGAAGGCTGCAGGTGTGAGAATAAAATAAAATAAAATATTATTAATATTCATGGTTGGTTTCAGTTTTTTTAAGCTAAGTATCTGTATAGAGGTTAAATTATTATTATTTTTAAAAATAATTACAGATTTATTTTCAGTAAAAGACAATGATGTATGAATGAACAGATCAGGGATCATAAGTGATGGATTTCATAAGATTTAGATTTCAGGTTGTCTTACACAGAAAGCAATAACACACACACACACATACACAAGATTAATAAAAGAAAAGAAACTCACGAAACACTTTATTGTCTTTAACACTAATCCAAACACAAGACGAAGAATCCGAGCGAAAGTTTCGAGAATCCGTAAAACGAGGGATGAAAAGACGACGTGTCGTACGAAAACATCACAGAAACAACAACTAATAATCATTTCTTAAATAAGTAACATTTAGATAAAGAAAATTAACAAACAACAAAACAAAAGATGTTCATGAAAAAGGAAAAGAAGTCGGGTTGAAGCGAATAAAAAACAAAGATTCAAGTTAATTTCTCAATCCTGTCATTAATCAGCCTTTAAACAGATCAGTCCGTCTGCAGTGCAGCACCTGAACGAGTGTTCGGAGACTCTGTAGAGGAGAAAGTCGTCTTCAGCGGTTCTTTATTACGCAGAACCTTCCAAGGTTCCTCCTGAAGGACGGCTGGAGAACCCTCTGAAGATAAATGCCCTGTAAGTATCTTTGACGTCTAAAAGAACATTTTAGCTTGTAAACGTTTCAGTTTTTAATTAGTGTTACAAACAGTACTGTGCAAAAGTCTTGACCCCCCTCATTTCTTCATATTAAACACAATTAAATATCGTAAAATAATTAGAACAAACGTTTCACTGCGACAGGCTGCAAAGTGCCGGAGGATACACTTTATAAACTGGGTGTTTATATAAGAACCTCAGCAGCGACCTCATTTCCCCTCTCGTCTGTTCCAAACACACAGCATTCAGCATCAGGGGTATAAATAATCACCACCTGATCATCTGTCATCATCTGCACCTGTTTCTCACTCGGTCGGGACTTCAGTTAGATGTTTTTTATGCTTTAATGATTCATAGGTCACTGTGTGGCTTAACAAACACAAATCATGAGAGCCTTCAGGAGGCCTGGAGAACGGTTCTTCAAAAGAACATTAAACATAAAAGAAAGTCTGGAGCTTCGGAAGCAAAATATGAAGGAATGAGGGGGCCAAAACTTTTGCACAGCACTGCATTTTCCCAGGGGATGTATGCTGAGTGCACAGGACATCATTTCAGCCCAGATTTCTTTCTTTCTTTTTTTTGTTGTTGTTGCTGAATGTGCAAAAATGAGTTTATTAATTTCCAGATATTCCATTAAATGTCCTGGATTAAAGTCACACGCTGAGTGTTTAACTAAGACTTCCTGCCTACATGTTTCTTTTCTCTTCATCCGATTACAGAAAACACAGACCCCGAGCTCCTCAGAGCCGCGACCGACGAGAAACAAACAGAAATCAGCATCTCATAAAATGTTCACGGGACAAATTTATTGCTGTTTTCAGCTTAAACATTAACCTTCAACATTTAGTTCTGCTTTTGAGACTCGATCCTGAAACCTTATTACAGGTTAAACCTGAGAACCGCTGATGTATTTATGCTAAACGCTTCTACACATACAGTACGTACAGTGGGAACTGCTTACTGAAAGTTATAGTAATGATTTATTTCGTCATGTTTTATATTATATTATACACAAGTTTATTTTAAGAAGAACGTGACATTTATTATACAGTGTGAAAATATCTTGAATTTATTTAAATTCATCTATATTTTCTTAAAATAACACCACAATAACAAACTACTAACATTTTAAGCATCAGTATTTTGTTCTGTTGCCGATAATTCTGCGAATTTTAGAGATTTATTTCTTAAAAGAAGCGAAAAAACATCCGGTAACAGAAACAGACATTAAAAATTGTAGCAAAAGTCGACTAGAAATAAACTTTTAATCATTTTATATTTGACTTGCTGCAGTGATACTTTAAGAAAGTGTAGATAAATTTGACTAGATTCAAGAATATTTCACTTGTTTAAGAAGTAATTTTGTTGCAGAGTAACATATTGATTATTCTCTTACTGATACGTTTATTATTTTCATTCAAGATTCAAAGAACTTTATTAATCCCAGAGGGATATTATTTCATAATTTGTCACCGTTCTGAGCCTGATGACGGCTGTGTGTGAGGAGAAAATATATAGATTTATATTAATACTCATAGTTGGTTATGCTTTGTTTATTTATTTACTATTTATGTATTTAAAAAAAAAAAAAAAAGCAAAGACGTTCTGTAGAGATGAGCGAAATTATTGCTTTACTTATTTTTTTTTTTGTAGTTTTTTACATCATGAATAAAAATGTATCACTTTCAAAATATAAGAGAAACAAAACTACAGAAAGCAGCGAGTAATAGGGATCCATACTGTAGCACTAACTTACTAAATCTCCACGTTTATGGTTAAATAACTGAGAATTTGTTGTCTGTTTTATTTTTGTTGTTGAATTATTGTTTCCTTCAGGTAGCAGTGAAGATGAAGGACAAATTAAGGGGTTTTTAAACTTCATATTTTTAGCTCCATTTTCAAAAGACATCAGTTAACAATAAGAATAATAATAAAGATATTATATATTTAGACCATTTATCTACTTACTCTAGACTACTTTGGATTTGATTTCATTGTTAAACTTCCTAACACACCTGGGCCGAAGCGATGGCGTGTGCACTCAGTGTTAAATCGTCACAGCTCGAAATTCTGCACCACAATGTAGTAATCAATTCCAAATTACACTGCAAATAAATAGATAAAAGATTACACAATGTCAAAATGTCAAGCATCCGGGACGTCTGCACGGGGATCGATTTCATTCTTACTTCTCTAGATTAAAAAAACAACAAAACCATCTAAAATAGTGCATTTAATGCTAGGGAGGATAACTACAGTCATTTATTTATTGCTTAAATGTTTGAAAAACGAATAGTTAATACGTGTTTTCCTACATACGATACATTTCCTAGCTTCCCTAAGGGGTCTGTTAAAATATATTTATATATATATAGAGTGACTTCAGCGAATAATAACCTGATGTTCTTCTCTGTCACGTGTACCAGCTTGTATCGTCCCTTTATCGCCCCGAATCGTATAAACGTTACAACGACTGCACGTTTCTCTCTTTTGTTGTTTCCTCCGAGAGGGAGTTAAAGACTGATTTCCAGTTGCGATGGTGAAGTTCTACAGCACCACGTGGTTCTTTCCCTGAGGTGGTGTTCCTCCTCCTCCTCCTCCTCCTCCCCCCCTTTCCTTATTCAGTGGGATGTTCCAGAGTTAGCGAGCGGATCTGTAGGACGGTTCGTGTTACAGGGACGTGCGAGGGTTTGCCAGTCCAAGCTGGGCCGAGAGTTTGACCCTTTAGGACTTCCCTCGGATTTTAGACTCGGTAAGGAGGGACGACGGTTTGACCCGTGAGGGCAGGACGCCGGCCCGCTTGTTCCGGAAGTACTCCGTAGACGGGGTGCTGAACGGGCCATCTCCGGATCCTCCGTCGGGTTCTGTGCGAGAGAAGAACAGGTCTGAGTTCAGGATCCAAACAACATCAGGTGGAAGAAAACAACCGGACTAAGAGAGAACCCTCTGAACTGGCGTTCTAGCAAAAATGACATCCAGTGCAGGACGAGGATCGCTGGACAGTGACGTCTTCGTGTCTACATGCAGGCGGTAAATCCTAAATCATGTGTGAACTCTTCTGTCCTGA
The DNA here is from genome assembly GCA_030014215.1 of Clariallabes teugelsi. NCBI lineage: Eukaryota > Metazoa > Chordata > Actinopteri > Siluriformes > Clariidae > Clariallabes > Clariallabes teugelsi. The sequence goes on along the minus strand of JAQMYG010000014.1, from coordinate 23,716,553 downwards.
AAATCCTCTGACTGTTACACAGCGCTGACTGACACTGGAGACTCCTTACGTAGATGTTAAACAAGTAAACACCGCCTTACAGTAAACTACAGTACCTGGCAGCTATAGGAAGTGAATCAAGACTTTCTGATCAATCAGCAACCAGAATTTAACAGTGTTGTGGTGTAATTACAGTAAGTCCTCTACATACGAACACGTTCCGTTCAGAGAACTCGTCTGTAAGTCCCATTTGTTCATAAGTCCAACAAACACTGTCAAGGTACTTGGATACTAACACATTCGGCTATTTATACACAGTATAAAACTGACATGTTCCATGATCTCGTCCTTGTTCTTTAGAATCGCGTCTGCACGTGACGATGCACGCCGGACACATAATCTAACTTTCACTGTCTTTAAAAGTTCATAACTAGAATGTTCATATGTAGGGGACTTACTGTGCTTGTAATAACTAACAGTATATTGGTTTGAGAATGTGCATTTCTCCACTCTTGTGATCAGGTCTCCTGAGACGGATGTTAATACCAGGTCTGATCTACATCTAGGGGCTTCACCAAGACTGGGTTGAAAAAATCTGTGTTTGAGAATCTCAACGTGTCACTGTCCAGTTACTTACCTCCAGCACGGTGTGATCTTAAACTTAGTCGTATACAGTGTAGTCTTAAATAGTTTTTTAAAAAATCCTAAAAAGAAATAGAGAGTCCACACTTCTGTATCAGGACCAGCACCTTCTTGTCGCTCATATATAACCTACAGCTGCATGTTAGGCTTTAATATTCAACACGTCTGCAATGCAGGCACTAACCAGTCCAGCAGAGGGCAGCACATATTCAGACTGCAGATCTTTACCTGGCCAGATGATCGCCTCCAGCAGCTGCACCCTGCGAGCCAGCAGCTCCAGGTCAGCCTGCAAGTCCTGCAACATCTTCAAACTAACGTCCTACCAAAGATCAAGAGCAGTGAGGGTCCTGCACCAGGTTACCATGGTGCTGCTGGGGGCGGGGCTCTGTTCTCTGAGTGCCTGTCCGTCTCCTTGATCTACGGTAATCTGACCCCCTGAGTCCCCCCCTCTGACCCCTGACCTCTTTTGTCCTGCCCACTCACCGTGGATACCGATCATAGTCTCGAGAATTAAAACCCTCTCGGCTAAGATCTTCAGGGCCTCGCGGATTTGGTGTATGCCGTCCCCCTGTGGAGACAGATACAGCCGTCAAGTTACGGGAGCAGAAGCCAAACCAAGCGCTCGCGATGCACGGTGCAAGGTGTTACAGTAAGTTATTCAATATTAGAAGTTAAATGGGTTAAACATACTGTATGATTCAAGACATTCAAATAAATAAATAAATAAATAAATAAAAAACATCTGGCTCCATTATTACCCCAAACAGTCTTTATTTTAGTTAGTTTTTGGTCTTTCTTCTGTAGGCCATGCTGTAAGGTTAAAAAAAACAAACACACACACACAAGCATGCAGGTAACAAGCCAGAGACACCGTCAGTGTCGGGATCATGCAGTCAATCGACCAACATACAGCATCAAATACAACCATCTGTACAAAACAAAGTAAAGTTTGTAGGGTTAAAGCACAAGTCTCTTTTGCTTATTGATTATTATTTTTCTGGCCCTTAAATGAGCCACACACACACACACACACACACACACACGTGTTGTTGCTTTGACAGAGGAGGTGTGGGCGGGACAGTTTGGGAAGAGCGGGAACTGTCACCTGTATTTTAATTGCAGTTGCTAAAAACCTTTTATAAAAAAAAACACACACACACACACACACACACATAACGCTGTTTAATGTTTAACACTATGAACTTGTTGTCCAATTAAAATGTTATTCTTCAGTTCTGTAGTTTGTCTTCTGTAAACAGCACCAGCTCATTTATTACTCACATACAAATGAACGTCTGCTAATGACATCAGCAAGAGAGAACATTTCACATGTAATCAGGTTTTTATTATTTAAAATACTGTAAATAAAGATATAGTTTATTATTCTAAGAAGGAATTTTCCTTTTCTATTAGCAGATAATTTTTAATTATTAACTAAGATGAAACTGTACATTATGTAAAGAAACAGGTTACAATAATGTTACATTTGGTTTACTGTAACCTCATATTAATCTTATGAATTTAATAATCTTATTATAGTCTTAGAAATCTTACTCTCTAGATTAAATTAATCCTCACTCTCTAGATTGGATTAGATTTCACTAGTCAGGTCTAATTCACTTTCACTCACTAGTTATTAGTTTTTTTATTAGATCTCACTCGGTAAGTTAGATTCCACATCGAATGTTAGATTAGATTTTATTTCCTGAGTGAGATTAGATTTCATATGCTAAGTTATATTCAAGTTCACTTCCCAGGTCTAAGACTGATTTGAATTCTCTTTCTAGATTAGATTAGATTTTACCCCCAGGATGGATTAAGATCTACCTTTGTAGATTTAGAGTTCACTTGCTAGGGTTTTAGTTTATTCTGTGGATTAGATTAGATTTCACTTACTAGGTGTTTATTTTACTATAAAAATTAGATTAGATTTCACTCACAAAGTACTGATTAGATTGAATTTCACTCTGTGGGGTTTTATTTTACTCTGTAGATTAGACTTCACTTGCTAGTTTTTTATTTTGTACTGTAGATTAGATCAGATTAGACTTCACTTGCTAGTTTTTTTTAATTTTACACTGTAGATTAGATTAGACTTCACTTGCTAGTTTTTTTGTTACACTGTAGATTAGATTAGATTAGATTAGACTTCACTTGCTAGTTTTTTTGTTACACTGTAGATTAGATTAGATTAGACTTTACTCGTTAGTTTTTTTTATTTTACACTGTAGATTAGATTAGATTAGACTTCACTTGCTAGGTTCTTATTTTGTTCTGTATATTAGATTAGATTTCAGTCTTGGGCATTTTATTTTACTTTGTAGATTAGATCGGATGTCACTTACTAGGGTTTTTACTTTACTTTGCTCATTAGGTTTGGAAAGTTAAAAACCCTTACAGAGCAGTTTTGATCAGACTGTTCGTTATTTATTCACGGAACAAACGAGCTGCTCTCAAACAACGAGTAAACAGGAATGAGAGTAAAGTCTGTAAATTCTGGAACATTAGTTTAATCTGCTTCATAAACAGAATTTGTCTTTGATGTTTGTCTTTACAGCAGTTGCATTTCATGATTATATGCGTGTGTGTGTGTGTGTGTGCGTGTGTGTGTGTGCCGAGACCAGAGACTCAGACGGTGAGATATCCGCAGCATTAATCTTAAAATGAGTTGTAGTTCTAGTCACATTTTATTAATCTAAGTTGTTGTTCTAGTTTAGGTTTTAGTTAATCAGTAAAACAGAACACTGGAGGTCAATGAAACTTAAAGTGGTTTCAGTGTTTTTCCTCCTGTTTTTAATTTTTCAGTCCTGAAAATCCCACTGCAATCATTTACTGTGTTTAATCTCTTATTAAACGGAGAATGACGTGAAGCTTTTCTCCTTCGTTCTTATCTATGAATTCCTCTAAATGAACATTGTGTAAGTTCCTGATGGATGATATAAGAACATGGGGAGTGTAAAAGACATTTGCACTCCAAGTGCAATCTTCACTAATTCATATTCTTTATAATCCTCGAGATACACATATTTCCTAGAGAGTGCAAACTTAAAGACAGGCCGTTATTCGCCCGTAGCGTAACTCCAGACTGGACCATCTGTAAGATTTCCACGGCTCTGGTTACGGAGTTCAACAAATATTTTGCAGGACGTGAAACTACGAGCGTCACGCGTTCGAGGAGATTATTAATGACTCGGTCGTGAACCTAGCGCAGGGTTATGTACAAATTAGTGCATGTGAGGGAAAAGAGGAGGATCACACGAGCCAAATAAAACAGTTCTGCTGTAATGAAAGGGTTTCTTATCACTCCTGGCTGGGGCTTGGAAATCAGTGGGAAAACAATGGATTGATACAGAGGGAATAGGAATAGTGTGTGTGTGTGTGTGTGTGTGTGTGTGGAAATAAATGATGTGTACATCTCCTGAAGCGAGAGAGATGTTGCAAATTAAGGCCCGTAAATCATGGGTGTATCATGATTAATGCCGGGTCCGTGTGTTTCAGTATCTCCCGGCGTCGTATTACAAACCAGGACCAGGTCCAAAATAATCACCTCGAAGCGCGGGCTGCTAAACGAGCGCGGAGTAAAGAACGCGGTGACGATGTCGGCGGTGATGGAGTGGAGGAGTTAACCGGACGGACAGGTCATTTGTTTAAGTGGAAATCCTCTGTGGCTGTTAAAGTGGAGCTCGGAGAGTCAGACATGAGAGCAGCAGGCAGACAGGAAGTTCACGAGCAGCATAATGAGATGGGGCCATGCAGCAGCAATGCATTGTGGGTAACTGGAGGATATCTATATCCACTCAACCCCCATATAAAACCCCCAAAATCACCCCCCCCATCCAAACCATCACCCAAACCCCAATACAGCAGTGCTGATCCATCACACTGTACACTGCCATGACCTGAAATCGCCAAAGCACATAGACATCTGGGATACACACAACACACACACACACACACACACACACACACACACACACACACACACACAGATTCGGTTTAGGACAGACATCAACACATTAAAGGAATACTCCAGAATTTTAAAACTTGTTTCTATCCAACCTGTCAGTAGTATTACGAAGCACGATTAGCATTCACTTGCTACGTTAGCTTATGTTAGCTTGGAACAGATTTTACTCTATTTACCAAGTCAGATTAGATTTCACTTAACATATTAGATGAGATTTGATGATGGATTTTCTCTTGCTATAATTAGATTAGATTTCAACCGGTAACGTAAAATGTGTTCGCTAGGTTAGATTAGATTCTGTCTAGATTAGATATTAGCTTTTGATGAGATTCCACCTGCTATGGTAGATTAGATTTCACACACTCATTTAGAATCTACTTGCTTCGTTCATTGAGATTTTGTCAGATTAGATTTTGACTAAATTTCACTTGCTAAATTAGATTAGATTTTACAAACTAATTTAGCATCTGCTTTCTAGGTTGGATTAGATTCTGTCTAGATTAGATTAGATTTTGACTAGACTCCACTTGCTATGTTAGATTAGATTTCACAAGTCAGGTTTGATTAGCTTTCACTTTCCACCGATTTTAGTAGATATGTTTGATTTTTCGTTGTACGTTAAATTAAATTTGCTTTTCTAAATTAGATTAGATTTTACTAGCTAGGTTTTATTAGCTTTCACTCGGCTTTGATTTTACAGGAAAAATAAGATAAGATTTAATTTTCTAGGTCATATTAGATTTCTCTTCTAAGATAAAATAAGATTTTCCTTGAAAGTGTATACCAAATATCACTTGCTATGCTTTTATTTTATTAGATTAGATTAGATTTTACTCACTAGGCCTTTATTACACTCACTAGATTAGACTAGAAATGCTGGTTTATTATTTTACTCTATTGTTTGGATTACGGTTTTTATTTGACTGTGCAGATTAGATTAGATTTCATTTGCTACATTTTATGGTCAGACTTTATCTCATGCATGTCTGAGATCTAACTCAGAGTAAACAAGTGTTTGTAAATTCCGGAGCGTTCCTTTAATCTACATCAAAAAGAGAATTTATTATTTGATGTTTGTCATTCCAATGATTTAATTTCATTATGATTTCACGTTGTGTTTGTTGTGTGTATGCCGAGACTGAAGGCTCAGACGGTGAGTGTGAGCTCTTGGCGTGTAGGTGGGAGTAGGAGGTGGGAGTAGGAGGATCAGATGGTGAACACTCAGTCAGACAGAACCCCGCCACCAACACAAACAACAAACAAACAAAAACAACACACAGTCTGAGAGGTAACGGCTGGCCGTGTACACTGATCCAGTAAAATGTCATCTTTAAAATGTTCAAACAGCAGGTGAACAAGAGATCAGACCCACCTGAGACTGTCCTACTGGGCGTGGCCTAATATATACTGTACAATAATGCACAAGACTCTTAAACTCTAATCTTTACTCTCTAGGTTAGTATTAGTATAGGATATAATATTACTCGCTAGCCTAGAAGATAAAATTTTGCTCACTAGATTAGATTAGATTTGCTATTTTATTTAGTTCATTCACTAAATTTAGAACAGATTTTCACTAGTTTGGGTTACAGGCCACTCATTAGGCTTAATTTGCCAAGTTAGATTAGATATAACTTTTGAGGTTAAATTAGTTTTCATTTGCTAGTTTTATATTAAAATTGAAAAGTAAGATTACATTTATCTTGTCATTTATTTATCTAGATTTCAATGATTTGGGTAAATTAGAAGGCTCTCGTTAGTTTTTAATTGATTTAATTTGCTACTTAAGATTAGATTTAATTTGCTGGTTTAAAGTACACTTTACCCCTAAGGGCTGATTTTACAAGTTATATTAGTTTTCATTTGTTATGTTAAATTGGATTTTACGCGCTACGTTTCAAAAAGATTTTTATGCTAGTTTGGATTATATTTCACTCATTAGACTTAAATTATCTTGCAGAGTTAGATTAGATATTACTTTCTGGGTTAAATTGGTTTTCATTTGTTTACTTAGATTGAAATTCAATAGTAGGTTAGATTCGATTTCACTCGCTATGTTAGATCTTTTTGTTAGATCTTTGTTAGATCCTTTTGCTCAGGTCCATTACATTTCATTAGCTAGGTTAGACTGGATTTCACTTACTTGGATTACATTTCTTGTTGGTCATAATTACTTTTGCTAAGTTTATATTTGGTGATTTAGCTAATTCAGATTAGAATTTACATTGCTAAAACAGATTAGATTTTATTCAATAAGTTAGATCAAATGTATCTTGCTAAGTTAAATTAAGTTTAATTCACTAAGGGTATTTTTTATTTGCCGCATAAGATAAAATGTAATTTGCTAGTTTAGAATTGAGTTTCCCCACAGAGCCTGATTTGTCTTGCTAGAAAAGATTTGCTGTCACTTTCTAGGCTAAATTAGCTTTGATTCACCAGGATAGATTGGATTTCACTGACTAAGTTAGGTAAAATGTCACTGATTTGGGATCCATTTCACTCATTAGGATTCCTTAATCTTGAATAGTTAGACATCACTTTCTAGGTTAGATTAATTTAGCCAATTTAGAATAAAATTTGGTACTATGTTAGACTAGATATTAGATATTATAAACTAGTTTAGATTGAACTTTGAGATTAGATTTTACTCTGTAGGTTAGACTTTTGTTTGCTGCATCACTTATTGAATCAGTGTTGCTAAATTATAAAGGTAGGATTGTGATTGGACAAAGCGAAGCATCCACAAGCACTGCCCATGATTAGCTCCGCCCACTTTACATCTGAAAGAAATCAGGTGTCTTGGTCTGTGAGATCAGTGTACTCGGGCAACTCAGTACCAACATCATATTCACCCCCCATGTGACCGTCACAACATCACAACATACAGGAAGTGAGCGACAGTGAAGCAGCATCCAGTCAGTGCAAATTCCGCCTGAAATACACTTCATCCTGCATTTATCATATTTCTCCCTGAATGCTGAGATACACTGAGACAGAAAGTGCACTGAGGGATGAAGCGTGATGTTAACATCCGTCACTGTGAGGCGGGATCAACATAAACAACATCAGCGGCGTGGAGACAAACAGCAAAATATCTGATTATAGAAAAAAGAAAAAGTTTCAGCAGAGACGCACGTCCTGTAAAAACATTACAACATCATCACACACGGTCCGGGGACACTGCTGCTCTCTCCTGCTGAGATCAAAGGTTAAAGAGTGTGTGTATGTCAGCGTGTATGTGAGTGTGTGAGACAAACACTCTTACCGGAAGACCTTTCTCCCCTGGCTCACCCTTCGCTCCTGGCTCACCCTGTAGAGGAACACTGTACTGTTTAATAACTCTAATGGATGGACCAGAGGTGATAGAGTTAATGAAGGTGATGGAGTTGATGAAGGTGATGGAGGTAGGAGAGGTGAGGAAAATGATGGAAGTGATGGATGTGCGGGAGGTGAGGAAGATGATGGAGGTTATTCAGGTGAAGTGGGTGAGGAAGATGAGGGAAATCAGGGAGGTGAGGGAGATGAGGAGGTGATGGAGATGATAGTGGTGAGGAAGTTGATGTTAGGAAGGAATGTAATGGAGGGATGGGACGTGACAGGTGAAGGAAAATGTTGAGGTGAAGAAAGTGAGGGATGTGATGGAGATGATACAGGGTAAGGAGGTGAGGAAAGTGATGTAGATGAGGGAAATGATGGTGGTAGGGACGGTGTTGGAGTAAAGGAAAGTGATGTAGGTTAATTGAGGTGTTGGAGGTCAAGAAGTCGATCCGGGTGAGGAATGTAATGGAGGTGATGGAGGTGACAGAGGCAGCCTCCTTACCGGCTCTCCTTTAAAGCCCCTCTCTCCTGGATACCCCAGAGGTCCCTGCAGGGTGAGAGGGCAGGTGTTAGTGTGACTGCAGGTGGAGATGAAGGTAAAACCAGGTGCTGTTTATACGCTTAATGTTTCAGATGTCACACTCACTCTCTCTCCTCGCTCTCCCTTTGGTCCCGAGGGTCCCGGTACACCTGGGGAACCGGGCTTTCCCTAAAAAATTAAAATACACACACACACATTAATCCACAACACACACACACACACACACACACAGTCTCAGGTCAGGTAAGAAAGTTCCTCTCCAGTTCCTCTGTTCAGGGTGTGTATCATTGCGGTGTGTGAAGGTGTGTGTTTGCTCACACTCGGTCCGATAGGGCCGGGGGGTCCGGCTGGTCCTCGCGCTCCTGGGGGTCCTGCACGGGGCGAGACAGGAGACATCAGACCTTTCTGTAACAGTAACGCTGTCTGATCTCAACTACACCAACAACAACGTCTGGATTCAGACACTTCGGCTCTTCTGATTTACCCATCATGCCTTGCTGTAGAATAACACACGCTACGTAGATAATAACAACCACAGCAATTTAAGGTTGTAGTGTAAAAAAGGAACACAAGAGGCTTTACAGACGATGTTATATTTATTATTTATTACATAAATATTATATTTAATAAGGCTGTGAAAAAATATGTGAAGATTTTTTTAAATGTATTAATAGTTTTTTCCTAATTCTGACGTCTTATAACGGAGTACCACAAGGTTCGGTACTAGCTTTAAAAAGTGTAAATTCGAATTTAATTAAAAAATATAAATTTATATAGTCATTTTGTTATTTTATTTTATACCAGACCAAAAGCGAGCGAGGTTTGAGTCAGGGGAGAAAAGTGGTTCAGCGCGGGGACCAAACGGAACCTCATAAATGAAAAATGGTGTAGTTTTTGTTTTTTTTCAGTCAGGGGCATTTTCATTCCAGTTGGCTCAGGAGTCCCACACGAACCCCGGGGCTTTTGTTGGGGGCGATACGGTCACCCCGTCCCGAAACGGAAAATATAAATTTTTTTTTTTTTAGAAAAACCATCAATTGGATCCCTGAGGAAAGGAAAAGTGTCACAGGGGAAGGGAACGGGTTTTTGCGACACACATTTTTCGCCAAAGTTATTGCGCTTTGCTTTGAAAAATATAGTAACGATTATTGAATGTAGAAATTTGTTTTAAATGTTGCCTTGTATTAGAGATGTGTTAGTTTGTTTACAAAAAAACAAAAACAAAAAAGAATCCACATTTCTGGAATGTTGTCCAGAATATAAACAGTCTATACACACGTCACTTAGGCTTGTGTTTGTATTTGTTCACATACAGATTTACTGAATTATTGTAGATTTCCATAAATGCGCTGAAAAATGTTGGAATAAAACATACAGAATAATGTCTTTTACTTGAACTTTATAACTGAGTATCAAAATCTCATGCAATTTTATAGCTGTAAGACCTGTATGATATAAATGTATTATTATTATTATTATAACTGTAACTAATCATAACTGTATATGCTTTATGTAATTGTATTATTCATTTTTATACAGGAATACTACACTGCAACATATTTTTTCTCCCTCAGCCGAACCCCAGAATCAGATAACGAATTAAACATAATGAAACAGAATCCTCTTAATGATTTTCTCCCAGAGCGAGCTTGAGTTTGGGCTTTACGAGATAAAGACATGATAATAAATCACCAAACATATTTCATAAAGTCATTTTAAAGTCATGAGACACACGCTACAGCAAACACACAGATAAGATCTAAAGCGAACACAATGTCAGACACAGTGTTTATGAAACCAGACAGGACCTCAGACGAGCGAGCGGCGAGCTACATCCCCGTCGCCAAGGTGACGTTATTCACTAATAACACTGACGACTGACTTATTATCCTCTTCTCCGGACTGAAGCGGTGATAAAACTTTGCCGGATGCGCCTTGAGGGACCGAAGCGCGGCTGGAGAGAGTCTTAATCGGTGCTTAACTGATCGCTTTTTTATCTACTATGAAACTTGGCTCAACTTCTCTTAATTAATATAAATTTTATTTTAGAAACATATTTATATAACAGATAAATCGTCAAGATAAATTTCTCCTGAGAAAAATAACGTGTAGGGAAAATTTCTAGTGACAAGAAAAACCTGGACGCTGATTCGTGCAGATCAGAGAGGACGTCTTGGATTTTAAAAAATCGCACTTTATAATAAAACTGACATTGTTCTATGAAACGACAACAAATGAATGTAAACACAGCTTTGGAAATGAATTAAAAACAGCATAAAAAAAAAATCCTATAATAATAAAACATGATTGCAACCCTGTAGTATATTTTCTATATTTTGCTATTTTATTTTGAAATTATTTTTCCATTTTTACCTTAATATCAAAATCTAAATGTGTTTCTTAAAATATTGCAAGTTGATTTTTATTAATAAAATGCTCTATTGTGAAAAAATATCAGCAGTGTGAGAAACACTCATGTGGATTCGGATATTATTAGAATTATTCCTCAATACGTTGAGAGAAAAAAAAAATATTTTGAGATTAAACTGTGAATTAAAGTTTTAAAGGGTTAAAAAAAATGTGGTAATAATTTGGGAGTATAAAAAAAAATGTTGGGAATCAAAGTATACTTTTTGGAATAAAGCTGAGCATAAAATCATAATATTTAAAACATAAATATGGTAAATAAAGAACTTAAAATAATTCAGTTTAAATATTTGTAGGATAAATATGAGCAGTAATGAGTTTGGAATAACACTGCAGATGGTGGAGCGATACGGCGCACAAATCTGTTATTCCACTAATAACACAACAATTCATCAACAGTTATAAAGTTTAATTGATTAATAAAGGACAAAGTTTAAATTCTGATGTAATGTTGCTTTTCCCACAGCGCCGCCACCTCGGCTATTATTAGTGTCACATTATGTTAAGCATCCACAGTACTGGTCTACATATAAGCTGTTACTATGGAAACCATGACATATTAGTCCAAGCGCATTAATATAAACCTGTCATTCACGCTAGAGCCGGAGCTGAAGACTGAAGTTCTACACAAACACTGCGCACATTCTGACCAATCGGATTTGAGAATTAAACTCGAATCCGATCCGAGTCATTTTCTTATGTAGTCTTTGATCAGACACATATCCAATATGTGGTCATGTGACTTGAATAAGAACGGGCAGATAGGAATTAATGCAACTTTTTGTAGATCAGAATTATTGCAACTTTTTGCCTCTTTTCTTCTGTACATGCGTAATGATGACATCAGCCAGCATCGGCAGCGCGGGGATTTCATTGCAGTGCTAGCAACAGCTGCTAAAACAGCTAAAGCGGGGCGTCTGGCTTTCTTCCTTCTTCTCAACACACACGGCTGACGAACTGCTCGCCGACCTCCAGAGCGAAACCCCGAGCAGATTCTTTTTTTCCTAAAATTCTATCTGTTGATTGTAATAAATGAGCGCTCGCAAAAATATGACATGTTTTAATCCAGACGCTGCAAGCAAAACCACATCGAAGTGCTCATGTGTGACGTTTCAAAGGACAGACGTGTCCACATTAGAGTTATAAAAGTCACATGAATGAAAGTAATGATGAATGTGAAGCGTCATGACATGCAAATCAGATCTGAGCAAAAATCAGATTTGAACAATGTGGCGTGTAATGTAAGTTTTTATCAGGCTGGCTGACCAAAACACTACGGAGAAACTTAAGCAGATAACTGAGATTTAAAGATGGCTAGTCCAGGTAGTCCCCGACTTACGAACACTCGAGTTACGAATTTCTGCAGATACAAACAGACCGCGAAAAATGGACACTGCAGTGCACCAGGTACCAATATTTACAATTATATACAATATTTCCAGTGTGGAAGTGAATGTAGAAAATGTCTAAAGTCTGCTATATTATGTGTGTGCGTGTGTGTGTGTGTGCGTGTGTGTGTGTGTGTGTGTGTGTGCGGTAGAAATTAGTTGGTCTCAGTCCGGGAGCACGATGATAGAAAATGTCTGTCCCTGTAAAGCTGTCCTGATGGAGAATAATAATAATTTTGGAAAATCCTCAACGAGACAGAGTTCACAGTCCAATACAGTGGAAAACAGCTCCGAGACAAAATGGCGTCCGGGATTCCCCTCTCGATTTAAAGGCGCAGTGACGACAGAAATGTGTGAGATTCATTTCCTTAGGCACAGTTACGGTTTTTGGCCACATGATGGCAGTGTGGGGAAGGGGACAGAGATTTAGTCGAGTGGATCAGTACAGTATGTTTTACATTGTATATTCATGTCAAGTGCCCCTATTCTGCCATTTTAAAGGTTACTAATATTGCTTTATGAGTCTCTTAAAACAGGTTTACATGTACGCAAGGTCAAAAAACACTTTAGTTTTCTCCAGAAATAGATTTAATTTGACCCCTAGGGTTAATCCTAACCCTAACCCTAACCCATTTCTTAATGATTCGTAAACGACTCGTGTGAATCAGTTGGAAGATTCAGTCTGTCTAAACCCCTCCTTTCCGTGAGCCCTCAC
>JAQMYG010000014.1:23614959-23625777 GCA_030014215.1 Clariallabes teugelsi | reverse complement strand
TTTATTTTTACTTTACAGCAGTGATTCCGTTAGTGTGTCGCTCAATCGAGTGTCATTAGAGAGATTTCTTGTTTATTGTTCCGATAAAAATGTTTCCGTTTCCGTTATCTGTCGAGATTTATTTGTACTTTTTTTTAAAGGTAAAGTGAAGGTTAATTTGTTTTATTTTTACTTTATATTTTGTATTAATTATTTTTATGTATTCATTTTTTTGTGCTGTGGAACGAATAATTTGAAATTTTATTTGGTTTACAAGTGTTTTGGAATACGAATTATGCTCGTAATCCAAGGTTCTTAAGGTGAAATTTTGTATTGTGAAACGCATTGTCTCATAGGAAATAATGTAAATGCAGATAATCCGTTCCAGCCACACAAACATATTAGCAATATTACCAATTTCCAACACTATAATCATATTTTTTCATATTAAAACAATCAAAACATTATAAAAGACGTGTAAATGAAGTAAAGTATGAAATTAACAGACATTAAACCTCACTTAACTTTAATTTATGATTCCTCTTGGCAGCGGCCATTTTTAAAACCAAACTGAAAGCGGCTCCCTTTTCTTCTTGAACCCGTATTTGCTAACATTCTTGAGACCCGCGGTGCTACGTCTTCCCTAAATCTTACACAAAATGCAAAAAAATCCACACTTCGCTTAGCTTTCCACTGACACAAACGAGTTTTAAACGGATCACGGACGTAATCCGGCATTCGGTTCGTTGCTCATATACCGAAAATGCTTTGCTTGGTTTGGCGTGCAAATGTCTTGCGAAATTTCAGTTAAGGTGAAAATTCGTTAGGCGAGGCATTCGTATGCAGATGTACCACTGTACTATGTATAGCGCTTTTACAATGCAAACAATTTTTTATTTCTCACTTAACACCCACCAGCTCTACCATCACACAAACTATCTTTTTATCAAAGAGGTGGTGAGGGCTACAACGCAGACCTTCAGTTTAAATGTCTCCCCGCAGAGACATTTAAAGCCAGCCAACCACATCTTTTCTCCCGCCTGCTCACGGTACCTCACAGAGCAGCGTAACAGACTCAGAACAGTCCGGTTCTGTATACAGTTTTAGGAGGGGAGGGGTGAATACTTATGCGAAACGTTCAGAGTGACCCTTTCATCTTACTTCTCTCCCATGGTGATGGTGACGTAGTCGCTGACGGCGCGGTACACTCGGTCCACCCTGAAGCAGCGCAGAAGCAGAAGTTTCTGGAAATCTGTCAGACTGTCTCCGTACCTCATGGGGAACTCTGCCTGCTCCGGGGCGTCCATGTCGTACCACTGATAAAACAAAAGGGGAGACACACTGTCGAGTCTCCAGCAGCAACAGCAAACATCTGTCTGTGTGTGTGTGTGTGAGAGATTAACATCAAACCCACATTCTTCCACTCGGTCGGATTCTTCTCGATGTCGGCGATCAGTGAGCCGAACTCCGTTTGGAAAAGTTCAGTGAGACGCACGATATCCTCCCAGCCCTGATCCGGCAGCCACGCGCACGGCTTCTTCCTCTTACTCTTCTCCAGCGAGAGGTTCCCTACATCATACGGAAAGACGGAGAGTTACTGGTGATCACATCCCCTCCAGAGTCCGGATAGATCGCATGAGCTTCGTCAGTGTGTCACCTTTAAGGAAGAAATCGAGCTCTTCCTGGGGGACACGACCCTCGGCCTGCTCGATCTTTACGGTCATGTTGAAGGAGAAGAGCAGCTTGTGTCTTTCAAACAGACCTGGAAAGTAAAAATAATATAACAGTAACAACTTTTCACCTTCATATGGTAACACAGTGAACCTTATGGAGAAGGTGTTTACCGGTGCAGCCGTAATTGTAGATGTTGTGCGTGAGGGTGTTCATGATGTTCTCCAGCCTGTTGCTCAGGACGCAGTCTGGAAGAGATTTACGCAGCGAGAAGTCAAACACCTCGAGGAAGGAGGCGAGAGAGTACTGGTACATGCTGTTCACCAGCGCCATCTCAGCCAGGGTAAAGAACAGGATGGCGCCGCGTTTAGCCGCCGGACGGTAGCCGTCGCGCAGTTTATCGATGTCTGCTGATGTGTGTTCGGCCTGCTTCAGTTTCTCAAACACCTGGTGGGATCACAGAAATAAATTAATTGTATTTACAGTAATTAAGAAAAGCTCAGCTACGTGTTTGTGGTTTAATTGCACTGTTATACTAGAACTGATTTTTTCCCCCCTGAGAGTTCACGCGTGTGATGAGGTCGTACCTCGCCGGCTTTGGATTTGGTTTCATCGAGTGTGTGGACGAGCTCGACGTTGTCCAGCATGTTGCCCGTGGACGTGGTGAGCTCTCGGAGGAGAGAGTCCTCCAGGTCCTTGAGCAGACTTTTGTTCTTGCTCGTCTCCTGGATCAGACGCTCCCTCTGTTCCTCCAGCTCTTTTCGCTCGAAGGCCACGATGACGCTCAGCAGCTGGTCCTCCAGACCCTTGAGTGTAACTGATCACACACAAACCATAACACCATCACAACGCAAGTCAGAGAAATACATTAACGTGATGAACTGACTGAGCGACTCTTTAGGCTGTATTTAGAATTAATCCCGGGATTACACACATCGAGATTCAGACTTCTAATGAAAACTACAGATTTAAGGACTATTTAGGGGTTACGAGAGGGGTGGAGTTTCTCTCTCTCTCTCTCTCACCGGTGTAGTTGATGACCATAGCTTTCCCAAACACCGCTGGTGAGTATCTGGGATTTGACAGTTTGGTGTTGAGGTAGAGTTTAAAGTTGGGGTCATATTCGACCTCCTTGTCCCCCAGCACGATGACCTGCCGTCCCTCGGCTCCTTTCACGTTCTTCTCCAGGACGTTGTCGATGACGGGGTCGATGTACTCATCCACGTCTTGAAACAGGAAAGGTAGTCCAAATTTGATGGCCATCTCCAACTGCTTCAGGAAATCTGGATCGTTAAAGGAGGAGATCTGCAAATAGAAAGGACAGAATTATTATTTTTTTTATTGGCGCCAAAAACCATCATCACTGCTAAAGCTAATCACTCAGACATGAAGTCGCTGATGTTCTGGTTGGTTCTCTGTGTGCCAATGTAATCGGTTCTTTGTTCACTTGATCACACAGACACATCTACAGACAGACAGACAGACAATCTGTCCCATCTCCTCACTCACTCAGCATATGAGTGCGTTCTCTTTTGCTGGGGCATGGGGTCTGTTCTGGAGATATACAGCGGTACTTCGGCATATGAACACCCAACCTTGCAAATTTTCGCCTTAAAAACTAAAATTTACCAAGAAATTTGCCTCGGCTCACAAAGCATTTCCGACATGCAAGGAGCCGTTCGAAACTCGTTTTGTCAGTGGGAAGCCAAGCGAAGTGAGTTTACATTTTTATTTTTTTTTTTTTTTGCATTTTGTGCAAGATTTAGTGAAGACGTAGCACCACGGGTCCCGAGAATGTTATTCAATTCAATTCAATTTTATTTGTATAGCGCTTTTAACAATTGTCATTGTCGCAAAGCAGCATCAAGGACGGTAGCAAGAAGAAAAAGGAGCCGCTTTAAGTTTGGTTTTTAAACCAGCCGGTGCCGAGAGGAATCATAAATTAAGGTTAAGTGAGGTTTAATGTATATTTATTTCATATTTTAGTTCATTTACATGTCTTTTCTAAATGTTTTAATTGTTTTTATATTCAAAAATATGATTATCGTGTTGGAAATTGGTAATATTTTTGTGTGACTGGAACGGATTATCTGTATTTACATTATTTCCTATGAGACAATGCGTTTCATGATATGAGATTTCGCATTAAGAACGGATTAAATTCGTATCCCAGGGTACCGCTGTATCCATTGATCCAGCTCGATTGTGTCTCGCTCAGGGGTCCAACAACAGCAGACCTGGCAGCGTCGGGTCTCGAACCGGGGACCTCCTGATCAGCAGTTCAACACCCCATGCCCACGCTCTTGCTGAGTGAGCCTTAATTTAATGCAAACAACCAAGATAACCTACTTTATTTTTAAGCTAACACTATTAGCTAACGTCTCTCTTAGGAACGTTACCAGACCTTGAGGTTATTTTTCTCCTCTTTCTTCTTGATCCAGTTCAGCGCCTGCTGTTGAGGGTCGATGCACATGGGGAAGCGGCTGGCTCTCGTAGTCAGGATGCCGTTCTGCACCGACAGCTCATCTGGAGGGAGACCTTCTGACCCCCATCTACAAACACGACGGTGGTTTACACCCAGAAAACAGAAAGGTTTCTTTAACATCTCTCCAACATCTCGTACGTACCTGCTGATCTCGACCTCGTCGGTGAGCAGGTTCTCGAGTCGGAAGGGTTGGCTCATGGGGATGCCCCTCTCCAGTACGTCCTTCTGCCACACCGCGTACACCATCTCGTCTCGGAAGTCCCAGCTGAAGGCTCCCTCGTAGCTCAGGAAGGCGGCGCAGCACAGGCAGTCCCCGAGCAGACGCACTCGCCTCTCCTTCAGCTCCACCAGGTCCTCGGTCCAGCTGCAGGAAAACACATTTTCACACTGAACACTCGTTTCAATGAAGCAGAGTCACAGCACGTCCACAGCATTAATCAACACTTCAATTGCTGTACTTCAAAAGCACTGCGCAGGACGTGCATGTAGCGGAGATTTCTTTTTCAAAACGTAAGATTTTCCTGACCGTTTGTTCTCCGATCCGAGTCCCGAGATGAGTTTGTCGGCGGCGATGAGTCTCCGCTCCATGAGTTCAGCCTCCGTTTGCAGCTGCTGCTTCTCCGTCATGGCGTCGTTGTACTTCTGCCCCAAAGCACCCAGCTCTGTCTGGATCTGCAGAAGCTCCTTCTGGATCAGTTCCAGCTCTCGTTTGCTCTGGAAGAAGTTCTTCTCCAAATTGGCCACCTGGAAAAGAGGTTGGTGTTGATTGCCATGTGACAAAACTGCAAAAATTGTTAAATAAAACATGCACGATACTGTATATCTACTAATCTACATCCAGAGCCATCCGCAAGCAAGTGATGTGATCAGACTTTTGTCGATATTTCAGAATAGTTTGCAGTAAAGCTGTAGCAGGAACATAGATGTTGGTTAAACCTTCAGTCTCTTGGGTTTGATCTCTCGGGCCACGTCGCAGTAACCCGTGACGGCCTCCACGAATTTCAGCATGCCCGAGCCGGCCTTGCTGATGGCCTGCATCTCCTCGAATGATGTGTTCAGGGTCTTCAGGAAGCCTGACGAGAAGAGGAGACAACATGAAGAGTGTTTGTCATCTCAACGGTTGCTGTTAGAGGAAAATGATCAACTGGGCTTCGTCACATCTCCAGTTGATTGATTATTTTCCTACAACAGCATGACACAAGAGTGCTTTATAGAATGTTACAAACCTCCCTTAACAACACAAATGTTTTCTGTCGCCTCTTCTTCATGGTGTGTACTTTCACCTTAAAATTAAAAAAATGTAAAAAATTTTGTTTGCTTTGTATCACAGCACGTCTCACCTCGGACCGTTTTGACCTGCCCTGTGCTGATGGCGTCGCAGTCCATCTCCATGAGCGAGCGCAGGAAGTTAGCCTCCGACATCATGGCCTTAGCCGTCTTCCAGCTGATATCTTTGTACCCACGCAGGACCAGGATGCACTCACACACCGACTGCACCTGCTTCGGGGGCTTGGCGAAGGATCTGCACGACACGGGTCAGGAGACAGGAGATACTCAGACGAGTCTCACCTCATAAGACTCTCGGTGTGCTGTTCGAGTCTTTTCAGTGATTCGCGTCGTCTCGGTTCGGACTCACCTGATCTCAGTGACGTCAGACTTGTCCAGATTCTGCAGGGCGGTGCGAGCTGCTTCCAGCGCGGGCATAGCTTCCTCCAGAGACTTCTCGGCATCGGCTTTCTCCACAGAGATCACTTTATTCTGCTCCGCGATCTCCATCGCCTTCTTCTCAGCCAGCACCTTCTTCTCCTCAGCTTCATTAAGAACACACGAGTTAGCACCATCCTAATCACACCCAATATCCGATATATAATCTAATCATTTCCGATTCAGGATAAAAAAAAATTATAAAAGAACAGAAGTCTTGGTGCTTCTCGTATATCGACACTGACCAACTTTGGTGTTGGTTGTGATCTCCTCCAGCAAGATCTCGCAAGCGGACGACTTCTCGGCCAAAACCACTTTCTGTTCGGCCAGCTTCTCGTTGAGCTCGGCAAGCTGCACACTGGCCTCCTCCAATTTATCCAAACCTCCTTCCAGACGCTTACACAAGGCTGTAGTGCACACACACACAGAGATAAATTGACAGCAGAAGGTTTTAAACCCAAAGCTGTGGACTCGAGCTACCTACAAGGGGAACTTTTTACAATTTTTTACAAGAATACATTAAGTGTAAGGCGTGGGAGCGGTGGCTCAGGCGGCTAAGGCTCTAGGTTGTTGATTTTCGGGTTCCTGAGGATCCGGGTTTGAGCCTTGCCGTTGGTGGGTTGCCACACCACGTACTATCCATTTGAGAGCAATTGTTAATAATTGTTAAATGATAAAGTCTGAGATATTATAAAACTGAATAATTCGTTTCCTCGAATCAGTTTGTCAGGCATTTCTTTAT
This sequence comes from Clariallabes teugelsi, assembly GCA_030014215.1. NCBI lineage: Eukaryota > Metazoa > Chordata > Actinopteri > Siluriformes > Clariidae > Clariallabes > Clariallabes teugelsi. The sequence goes on along the minus strand of JAQMYG010000014.1, from coordinate 23,619,196 downwards.
TTTTTAAGTAAATGATTATTTTAAGCTTGTGATTAATCGTGATAAACCATAGATTATGACTGTGTATTAACTAGATTGACAGCACTGATTTAAACACACACACACACACATGTGTAAGCTGTGTACTCACCAAGGATGTACCTGTCCTTGTCCTGCAGTAGGTTGGAGTAGGTGCTGATGAAGTCCAGGTAGTTTTTAGGGGTGACGAAGTTACTGCGCCGCAGCTTCTGCTGGAAAAGCTTACTGTACACCCCCACCGAGTTGTGCACCATACACACGTGACCTATCACCTCCTCCGTATGGGCTTTGGGTATCATCGGGCTCTCGCCTGGAACACAAGACCGACACAATGAAAAGATGATCTTAATCCCATACTGATGCAAACGTCTCTACAGGTCACGCTGTACTATCACTATTTTGCCAGTTCTCTCCACTGGGGTTCTACTTAGGGTGAGTCAAAAATTATCTGCACTATGACTAAAATTTACTGTAGAAAAGACAAATACATAATTTCTTGACGTAATCTCCTTGTTTTTTTCAATACAGATTGTTCGTCTGTTAACAAACATTCGTGTTCCCTCATTAAAAATTGTTTACGGCTGAGCTGCGAGTCACGAATGCACCGCTGTCTTCACTTCTTCATCAGATTCCTCGTAGTTCTGCTTTCAGGTGACAGTCTGATAGAGCGAGATCAGGACTATAGGGAGGACGCTTTAACACCTCAGAGTGTCCACAGTGTGGACAGGAGATCACGGCGCCCTCGGATAGCGGTCCTCTGCGCTTAATCTGAAGTTTAGTCTTCAGCTCATCAATAAGCGTCTCACAGTAACGAGCGCTGTTGATTGTTGAACCCTTTTTCATGGTGGTGTTCCAATACTTCTGGCCCCTGAGAAACTTTTTCTCGTTCGGTGACGGGGTTTCCTTTCCACACCGTTTACTCTCAGGCTCGTAGTGATGAATCCGTGTCTCATCACCACAAATGATTCTCTTTAAGAAAGATATCCAAACACTTCTGTTTATTCTCTTCCGTGGGTTGTTTTTGCAGAAATCACTGCATGCTACTCGTCTTCGCTTTGCTCTTCTGCGCAAATCACAACTGGGGCATTTTTTTTGCTCACAAGTTACAAATAAACTGATGACTGGGGCGCTGATGAGCCAGAAATTTTAATATAACTGGAGTGCAGATAAATTTTGACTCACCTTCGTAATATCAAACAAAACACTCCCTATTGTGCAATTATAGAAAAAATAAGCAGTGTTGGTATGGCACCAGTAACTTGTATACCTATAACATTTTTTTAATATAGATGTTAAAGACTTACCCAAGAAAGACTCTGCGACTGCATGTAGAGCCTGAGGAGGCCACGGGAGGAACCAGTCAATACCGGTATTGTTCACCAGGCCTGAACAACAAGAACACACACAATCATTAAGATCTTCAGTCACTCTGTTACATCAATGCGGGACAACGGGAGTCAGGAAAACGTCTCTCCTTAGAGGATAAAGTGATACCACAAGTGTTCAGGAATAAAAGTCATAACAGGAAAAAGTGCCTTAGAGGATCATAAATTAAAATAAAAGTGCACATTTACTGTATATTATGATACATTCATAGACTAAACCTTTTGAACATCGGTTTGGGACAACCGAGGCATCTGGATCAATGGAGAATGGCTTCACCGTCTTCTATTCACTGATGACATCATCCTGTTCGCGTACAATGTACAGACTGCCAAGTCGATCCTTCAAGAACTTAATGACGCTAGTGCGAAAGTCGGTCTGTGAATCAACAGGAACAAAACCCAGCCAATGAAGAACAAGTGGAACAATTACGGTAGCAAGCCAAACTATCGATTTTGCCAACAAATACGTTTACCCAGACCAACAAGTCACCTCCAGCCACAAAACCAATGATGAGATCCGCAGACGACATAGTGGAGCGTGGAACAGCTTTAAGAACGTATAAGAAATCCACATGAAAACGAAATGTCTCCACCGTGCTACACCGTGCTAGCTGTGAAACATGGACTACATGCGAGGAACAGAAGAGAAGAAGGAACAGGCGACGCAGGAAGAGATGAAACAGTGAATCCTGAAGATCTGACTCAGAGACAAGAAGAACAGCAAACCAAATTCAAGGAAGATGCCAGAGAGCGGAAACTCAGATGGGCTGGGCAGGTGAAACGACAAGAAGACACCCGTTGGACCACTCGAGTCCAACGATCTAGTGGCCCAACCACAAGGATGCCACCGGACCGCTGGAGAAAAGAAATGTTAAAGGCGTTTGGGGAAAAAAACTGAAATCGTGAACGTTTCAGAAGGCGGCTGGAGGACCTGCTCCACCATAACGGCGGATGAAGCGGATCTTCAAGAATCAGGACTTGAGGACATTCATGAACATACTTCTGAGTGAACCTGACCGTTTTCGTTACTTCTCTGAAATCCAGACTCATACTAAACATCCTGTAGATTTCAGCATTGTGAATTGAGGGCGTGTAGACTTTTTGTACGTTTGTCTCTTTCTTGTACACCTTCTTACCCGGAAAGTTCCTGCAGCGTGTCCGGAGGACGTCCCCTACAGGAGACATGCCCAGGACGATGTGCAGGTTGTTGGCGCTCTTGTTCACAAAGTACTGCCACACGCTGTCTTTGGACGGCCCCGAGCCCATCTTCATCGCCTCGTCGCGGACCTGATTCAGGATCGAGTCCTTCTCGTCGTCAGGGAACAGCGCTGGAACCATTCCTGCACGCACAGAGGGGCACCAGGTCACATTTCTCCATAGCCGCACATCTTCGTAGAGATGACTTCAGTCTGCTTTATCTCTGATTTATTTTTCTCTAAAGCAGCATGCATCTATTAGAAGCAATCTTCAAATCATATCTTTCAGAAAAAAAATTTTAATCGTATGGATGTGTGATTGATTGTGTTGGTGGGTCCTTAAGACCATCGATCATAATGCGCAGATAAGCATGAAAAAAGTGGGCGTGTCTTTAGATACTATAAATAAATTAGAGCATATCTGAGTGGACGTGTCTCTTTAAAAGCAACAGAAGCATCTTTTTGTGGGTGTGGCTTCATAGAATGTAATGTGGGTGTGTCCTTAAGTCCATATATGGAAATATATGGTGTGACTTTGAACTTGTAAATGGGACTGGAATAAAGCATCTCTAAGTGGGTGTGTCTTTAAGATATGGTTCTGCAGTTGTGTTTTTTAGTCTGTGTATGGTAATGGTAATACCTTAGCATGTGTGAGATCTTTATGCCCATAAATGCTAAAGTGGGCGTGACTAGGTCGCATCTCTAAATAAGCATTTGTAACATAGAAATAAAAGCAGCTCCAATTTAGTGTAAAAGTGTAGAAGTGTAAAAATATTTTTTAAATAGTGGTCATATAAAATGACGCACCTGACGTTAGCATGTTGTTGATGAGCTCCAGGAAGCCCTCCTCGGCCACGTGAGCGTCGGTAAACAAGAACACGGTTTTCTTATTCTCGATGCCCAGCTTTAAGTAAAGAGTCTTCAGATCTTCACGGAAGTGAGACTCTGAGTATCCTCGACTCAACACAATCTCAAACACCTACAACCAAAAGAAACAGTGTTAAATAAATAGTGTAATGTTAGCAGCACTGCTGTGATGCTTTAATTAGAAGAATGCATTACCTCGCATCCTGCGGTGAAAGCAGCCAGTTTGGTTAACGACTGTTTCCCAGACCCTCCGACTCCCACTAACAGGGTGTGGCCACGGTCCATCCTGATGATGCGATGGATTCTGGTCAGGTGGTCGAGCGCGTCGTCAAAGAGCACCAGGTTCATTCTGGTCTTGGTCTCGTTGTACTCCTCGAGGATCTCCTGTAAGACAAATCCAGAACAGAACGACAGTGAAGATGACGCAGAGTTCCAGATGTTCATGAACCAGAGGTATACTTTAGGAGCTCATCTGATGCCAGTACCTGGAAAAGAGCCTTGCAGGCATCGTAATCCTGGATGTCCTCGTAGACTCTGGGTTCAAACTCGGAGAGGGCCGTTCTGTAGTCTCCGAACAGGATCGGGTCTCTCATCGCAGACTCCACATCGGATTTGAAATGCTCCTCTATCAGGGCTTTAATGTATCCCTGGACCTGAGGGCAATAATGAGCATGGATTAGCAGAGGAATGAAGATTAGCCGCAGCAAGACGGAATACATGTGTGTGAATGAGAGGAACCCAAGAGGAACGGTGAGGCTACAGGGAGCAGAG
>JAQMYG010000014.1:23588252-23606812 GCA_030014215.1 Clariallabes teugelsi | reverse complement strand
TGTAAAGCAAAAGCAAGTCTCATTAGAGAGGTTAAAGATCCATTTTCTCTCTCTGTATCAGCCTGCTCTTTGTGTCTTTGTGTCTTTTTTAAAGGTAAAGTGCAGGTTAATTTGTTTTATTTTTACTTTATATTTTGTATTAATAATGTTTATGTATTTATGTTTTTGGGCTGTGGAACGAATAATTTGAGTTTCCTTTATTTCTTATGGGAAAATTCGATTTGGTTTACGAGTGTTTTGAAATACGAATTATGCTCGTAATATAAGGTTCCACTGTATGCAGCGTTTATTTCAGGTGACATCACTCAGGATTTGGGACAAACTTTTGTATAATATACCACACTCTGAGATGATCACCTTGGCCATGAGGAAGCCCTCTGAGAACAACATGATCTCGCAGATCAGCTGGAGGTCAGGGACGATGGCCACCACGGGTCGGAACAGGGCCTTCACCGACTCGGGCAACTCGGTTCGGCCGGCGTAGCCCGGGTTCATGGTGATGAAGATCCCCATTCGCGCATCCAGACTGATCTCCTGACCTCCAAACTGGAAACAAGTCAGGGTCCCCGTAAATAAGCACAGGATTACAGTTAAAACCCCCTGGCTTTGGAAGATTTAAAAATGTAAAGATGACGTGACTCACATGGAACCTCTTGAGCTGTAGCATGAGGGCATTGCGGATGGTGTGGATCTGGGAGGAGATGACGGACAGCACAGAGGCTTCGATGCGGTTGAACTCGTCGAAGCAGCCCCAGGCTCCACACTGAGCCAAGCCAGAGAAGATCTTCCCAACCGCCTAGAGAGGAAGAGCAAGCATGTAGCTCATCATCTTCTTAAAACTTTTAGATATATCACTATGAAGTGATTTTTTTTCCTTATTTGGTCGTGTCAATTACAGTCCTTCTCTCCCCGTCACACCACAGCTCCCAGTTAAGGAGAGTATGTGTGCTGTAACATAGACCTGGAGTAAAACACTATCCGCCTTCTTCAACATTCATCAGCTTGCAGATGCTCGTGATTAGCGAGTGTCACTATGATTGACAGGGGAGGGAGTGCGGAAGCCCTTCCCACCTAGAAAGCACAGCTAATTCTGACGTATACATTACATATATCACTATTATTTATAACTTACCATGTAGTCCATCCCCTCCCCGCAGTTAGTGACCACACAGAGCAGACCCAAAGCCTTGGCCAGGTCTTTAGTGGATTCGGTTTTTCCTGTACCTGCAGGTCCTGCTGGTGCTCCACCCAGGTACATGGACAGCGCCTACAGACACAGTTACACATTAGACTCATTTCATCTTCATTTGTTTTGTGTGTGTGTGTGTGTGTGTGTGTACCTGTGTGAGTGTGAGGTAGATGCGGTCGGTGAGGGGGGTGATGACCAGCCTGCCGTTCAGACCCATGTACTCGTATCCATAGGAGAACTGAGCCGAACACTGATTGACGAACAGATCGTCCTCTTCTTTGAGCCAGTAAAACCTCAGCTGACTCTCCCACTCGAACTCACGCACATCTGTGATACTGCAGGACCACGATACCGTCGATCAAGAGAGGGAAAAACATCTCACCTCGTATCTACGCTGCTACATTTCAGTGCTGCTACCATGTCCTACCTGTCCCTGACGAAGCTGTCCACGATGTCTCTGGCGTGGACGTCTATGATGAGCACGGTGTTGAGTTTGCGGCGGTCGTTCCTCGATAAAGGCTGCGTGATGCGCTTGACCAGGTCGTCGATCTGCCCGTGCATCTTCTTGGCGTAGTTTTTGAGGGCCTGCTTGTCTCCTGCCTGCACCTTGAAGAAGACGTCCTCCACCTCCCACGTCCACCACACCTGGTTTCCGGCCAGCACGACCATGCCCTGGTAGTCCAGCATCCAGTCCACCCTGAGGTACAAGCAACAAAACCAATCAAATGTGGCTTGACTTATGACTTGACTTTATGTCCAAGTTTAACGTTTACTAGTAAAAATGTAATGACGGGTATAATTTATATTTGTAGAAGTTACTTTAATATACTGTACACTATATTGGCAAAAGTATTGGCTCGTCTGCCTTCACATGCATATGAACTTGAGTAACATCCAAATCGTAATCCATGGGGTTTAATATGATGTCGGCCCTTTGCAGCTATAACAGCTTCAGCTTTTCTGTGAAGGCTTTCCACAAGGTTTAGGGGTGTGTTTATGGGAATTATTGACTATTTTTCCAAAAGTACATTTGTGAGGTCGGACAGTGATATTGGATGAGAAGTCCTGGACCTCAGTCTCGGTGGGTTTCTAGAGTAAATGTTTTCAGCATTTAATGTAAGATATGTAAGCAACTGGATGTGTTCTGCACCAAGGCCAACGTTTTCAACAAAATAAAATAGTCAGTGTGACCTTGACTTGTTCTTTTCGTAGTTGAACACGGCCTCCTTGGTGATGAGCCTGTTGGTCCTCCTCATCTCCAGCAGAACGGTCGTCATCCATTCCTCCACTCGTCCTTCGGTTGGGATGGACTGCCTGAACTCCATCACCTCTCCTTCTGCAGACACCATGGCGCCTACCACCGTCTCTCCGCTTGTCCCCGCATCAAAGCGCAACGAGGCGATATTGTCGTACATCTGCAGGATGAAACCAGAATAATTTGTCTTTGTCTTTACAATTCTTGTTTACAGCTGAACTCACTCATATTCATCCTGCACAAAACTACAGTAATGTAATGATGTTCCTGAAAACTCCACACCCAAACGCTCTCCCCCTACCTTGATCATGTGCTCCTGGACGCAGGTCTCCTCGCTGCTTCCCAGGATGCTGAGCAGCTCGTCGTCGGAAATGAAAAAGAACCTGGGGAAGGCGTTCCGCTTGGAGTCCAGGTAGTCGTTCAGACTCTTCTGGCAGCGCTCCAAACCCTCGCTCAGGTTCTGCAGGTCCGACAGCCGATTCGGTACCAGGCAGCACTTCTTAATACTCAGGTCCTTCATCGTTTCTGACATGATCTGATAACAAACATGACGCATAATCACTCGTATAACTTATTCCTCATCTTTTACACTGAATGCTGCCTGAATCAAGAAAAAACTAAACAAATAAAATGTAAAAATCGTTTACCTTCTGAAACACTCCGTCAATATCGTCAAATTTCCTGGCCTCCTCGGGCAGCTGAGAGCGAATGTCACCTCCAATAAAGATGCTCTCTAAGTACATCCACTTCCTCTGGACCACTATCCAAACCTGGACAGTTTGAGATCATACATCAGTGTCAAACTTACATGTATATTAAATATTATTTGCATCATTAAAAATAAAGCTGTACTTTTACAGACAGTTTTTTTTTTTGTATAAATCTGGCATTAAAGATACATAATCTATATAATTTGGTCTTAGGGGGAAAAAAACCCAGTAAAATTTACACAATGAAAAAAATATACAATTTAAATTCTAAAAAAGATTATTATAAAGACAATAATTATTTGAACATTTAAATAAAACAGGGAAAAATGGAAAAATTGCAATTTAGAATTTACAAAAAGGACTTACAATCAAAAATATGATTCATTCAGTCAAATCTGTACTGTAAAAAAAATCTTATCTTGGCGTGTGAAATATTCAACTCTGTCTATAATTTTTAAAAATAAGTTTACCACAAAGAATTACACAATTATTAAGCTTATTTTTAGACAAAAAGTGAAAATTCTCTTCTTGTTTTGGCTGATAATTTGCTTTGATCAAGAAATAAATTCCTAAATTTATCGTTAATAGACCAAAACATACTTCACTTGCAATTTTACAACATTTGACATCTTAATGATTTTATATTTCTTTGTTGTAAACTTATTTTAACAATGTATAGATATATTTGGCTGAATATTTCACTTGCTAAGACGCAAAGCTGCCGTGTCCTGACCTCGATGACCTCGCTGATGAGCGACAGGTTCTTCTCCCACTCCTGGATGACGGGCAGGAACGGCCCGACAAAGCGGCTCCCCGCCATGCTCTGCAGGTTCATGGCGTTATCGTCCAGGTTCTGCAGGATCTCGTCGACGGAACCCAGGATGAAACCTCGCTCCTGCATGCCTTTGACGTAGCGCTGCATGGTGAACTTCATGTTCTCCCACGTGCTCACCACATCCTTCACACCCTGTAGAAAACAGACAAACAAATCTTTAAGATCCACAGATCTTAGACAGAATCTGAGACAGGAGCTGGGTGTGTCGGAAACTTCTAGACCTTCTCTATGCTCAGCTCTTTGACGGCTGTGGTGACGATCTCGCCGATGACGTCGGCGTGTTTGTGGAGCTCCATGGCGAACATGTTCTCCAGCGTGAAGGTGCCCGTGGTCATATCAAAGCTAGTTCCTGTTTGCACCATCAGCTCGTTCCAGTGCCTGAGACAAACAAACGGTATTAAAGTCAACATCTAGAAGTACTAAACTTTTCAAAATATTCTGCAGGTCTAACCTCTCTCTCAGAGCCTCGTTCTTCAGGTCCACCAGCAGCGGCAGAGAGTCTTTGAACTCCTTCAGATGTCCCTCCAGGAATACGGCCACGGAAAGCGCTCTCGCGTCTCTAGGCAGCTTCCTGAGGTCCTTAATGAAAGCGTCTATGCCGTCCTGAAGGAGCTGGATGTCCAGGTCGACCCACAGCGTCTGAGACCACTTTGCCTTAGCAGCCTGAAATTTTTTTTAATAAAAACATGCACAAGTTCGATCTGATTTTTTCCAAACTACGACTGTACAGACATTTGTACAGGATGGACTGACTGACCTTCTGTTCCTGGTAGACCTGATAGATCCGCCTCAGACCCCTCATGTCCTGCTGTATTTTCAACAGTTCTGGGTAAGAGGTGATGGGAAGGTCAAACAGTTTCTCAGCGTTGACCAGCTCCTGGCGGCCCGCGTCGATCTTAGCCAGATCTGCCTCATAAGAACTCATAACAGCCAGGCCTGAAGAGGCGGGAAAAGAGTCAGGATTAATGTTAGTTTAAAAAAGATTTCATAGATAATAAAGATATAAAGATGAGACAGTAAAAAAAACTCTGGAGAAGGTTCTGGTTGACCTACTGAGGTGTGGTTAAAGGTCAGTGGTTATATTCTGTTCTAAAAGAGGCATTACGTACAGTAAAGTAAAGACTTTTCCCCTGAAGTGACGACATAAACCAGAGCTTTTTACAATTATAATACCAGCCGTTCATCTTTGCACTTTTGCATGCAATATCTAGTGCTTAACTACATTGCATTGACTCTGTTCACTGATTTAGACAAAAAAACCTTTACAAAGTTCCTGAAAATGCGTGCGTACCTTTCTCCATGTTGTCTCCTACAGCTCCTGGTCCGTGCATGCTGAAACTCTCGGCAAAGACCGACAGCTCCTGTTTATAGTCCTCTATCTGTTTCAGGGTGATCTGACCGGATATAAGTCCATAGATTAGAATGAATGAATCTTATAACTCTATAACCAGAGCCGTAGAATGTTTACTCTATTTATATTCTGATAATACAGCCGGGGGCCAAAAGTTTTGCGAATGACACAAATACAAATTCTCACCCTGTCTGCTGCTTCAGTGTTTTTAGATCTTTCTGTCAGATGTTACTCTTGTACACTGAAGTATAATTACTTATTTATAAGCATCAAATGCAAAGAGTCTATATTTGCAGTGTTGATCTTATTTTTTAAGACCTTTCAGCCAAAACACGGTATCAGTGCTAAAAAGTGTCTCACCTCTGTGAAAAAGTGAATTTTCATACAGAATCATATAAACACCATTTTTTTTTATAACACTTAACGCTTCTTATCTTCCGATCCATGCTTCGTTTTTTTTGTAAATATGCATACACATTTATATTTTATCAGATAAAAAGAAACACACTTGCTAAATAGAATTTCATGCCCTTTTATTTCTGTAGTGTCTGTAACTTTTGAGTTCAAATATTTCAATGATCTTAATTGTTATTCATATAACACTTGGCCAGTTTCACATGAAAAGACATAACACTGAAAAAGAGTATTATTCTAAAATGCAAAATTGCTAAGATATTGTAACATGAATTTGACATGGTTACGGACACTACAGAACTTTTGGGGCTGGAAAACTCCTTAATTTTGCACTGAACGCTTTAATTTAAGCAAAAATGTTTTAAAGGTCATGAGGTCCTAGAAGTTTACAGCAATTTTAGTATCAATACTCATAAAGAAATGTGAAAATGGTTAAATGTTTATTGTTTAACGCTGAAAAATGGCCATTTTTGGGGCAGATATAAAATCAGATCTCCAATAACTGAAGTTAGCAACTTGAAAAAAAATTTCAGGGAAACAAGACTGGTCACTTCTGTGTTGCATAAACTTCAGAAGTAGCAAACACATTTTCTGTATTATATGTATAAAAACACTGAAGCAGCAGACTTCCTGAAAATTAATATTTGCGTCATTCTCAAAACTTTTGGCCCCCGGCTATGCAGTATAATTTCAGCGAGCTCACTTTGGTGAAGGTCTTCTTGACTTTTCCCAGAGAGCGATCCACACGTTGGGCCTCAGTGGACAGATCTTTCCACAGAGTCTCGATGTTCGCTACCAGCTGCAGCTCGTCCTCTGCCACCTGTGGGGTAAATAAATCTGATCAATCCAGCATCTTTTTTTATTTGAAACAAACAATTATCTCCAGATGAGAATCGGTGAAGCTCACTTTTAACTTATACAAGGCCAGGGTCCTGTATCTCTCCTGGATGTCGCTGTTTCTCATCTCCACGCTCAAAGACATGTCCCGGATGTTGGAGATGATGGTGAGGACGAACTTCAGGTTTTCCAATGTGTCAGGAGCTCGCTCCAGGTTTTCGGACATTTGCTGTTCAGCAGTGAAAAAAAAAAACGCTCTTAATCAGGTTTAATTCAGTTTAAGTCAAGACCATTTACTTACTGAGTGTTTTCTAGTTCATTAGAAAGCTCTCGAAGCGTCCTGAATTACATACTATTGTACTAAACCACAGCATGTGTTACAGGACGTAGCCTGTGATAACTAAAACTGAATCATTCACCTGGAACTCGTTGCGCATGGCGTGTAACTCCTCCCGAGCCGAGTCGTTTAAGAGCTTGCCCAGCGTAGTGACCCAGGTCTGAGTGATCTCCAGGATGGTGCACTTCAGCGGCCTCTGGTTCAACCTGATGATGTGAACGTCCTTCACCTGTTGCTGCTCTTCCACATCCTGAAGGAGCTGCAAATAGTACTGCAGCTTATCCTCATAAGCCACGCACGACGGCTTGGCCGCGGCAAAGTTCTCCAGCTCGGTAGCCGCGTCGGTTTTCCAGAGAGGCTGGTAGCAGATCCAAATATGCAGATAGTGGGCGACGGAGCTGAGAAGCTGCTGTGTGCTCTGGGATATGGCCACGGCACACTCGTCCACTTCGGGCAGCTGGGACACGTCGCTGAAGAAGCTGAAGACGATGGGCTCTTCCTTACCGTCCACGATCTGCGGAGGACACTCGATACAGGTGCCATGCATCCAGCGGACGAAATGCTACAGGGTCCAGAGTTGACGAAATGATGTGCATAATAAGGTCAATCCATGAAAAATTTTATTCTAGTTGATCACTGTCATAATGTATAATTAATCATGATTAATCACAATTTTAAAATACTCTATGATAGATTTTACTTCTATCATAAACGTGCAATGTTGGAATAAAGAAATGTGTGACAAACTGGTTAGAGGAAACAGATTATTCAGTTTTATAATATCTCAAACACTAACATTTAACAAAGGTTTAATTACAATCTCTTGAATGGGACCATTGCTGCAGGCAGTGGCTGGGTAGTATGGGGGTCTGGCAACCCACTGATGGGCGGGGTTCGAATCCTCAGATCTAAAAATCAATAACCTAGAGCCTTAGCCCTCAGAGCCACCGCTCCCACAGCTTACATTTAATGTGTTCTTGTAAAAATAGCTCTCCTTGAACGAGGTTCAAGCACACAGCTTTGGTTTTATCCAAACTTCCATGGTCGTTAAACGTGCTGTTATCTCACACAGCCGGGTAACGTGCTGCGATTATGGGAGGCCATTAGCGTCAAACTTAGTCATATGAATAATTTGCAGTGAAGAATCGAATTGTGTTAAAATGTCTAGATTAATCACGTGTTAACAAGCCCTAAATAATAATAATAACATTAATAATTAAACAGCTGAATATTACCTTGGTGCTCTCCACACAGTCCTTTACACACTGCATGATCAGCTTGTGCACTTCACTTTTGCTGGGCTGCAGCACGATATGAGCAGCTGAGAAGACGGCCTCGACCTCAAACAGCGGGGTCGACCCCAGCAGCGCCGAGTTAAACTCCTGTAGGTTCCTTGAAACACACACACACACACACACACACACACACACACACACACACACACACACACAAAACAGTATTATTATCCTTGTACATAATTTTACTTTGGAAATTCCACTTTCTAGGAACACAATTAATGTCATTAACATCAGGCTGAGTTTAAAAACACATGCAACAAACTTCAAAAGATGTTAAAGTATTAAAAATGTTGAAATCAATTACGAAATCTAGCTGATAAAACCTTCTTAGTGTTTGGGTTCATAATCATACTAACCATTATTATCATTTTCTAACCATAAAATATAATAATAGTAAGGAAATTAGGTTTAATTTTATGAATTGAAATAAAATTAACATGACATAAGAAGAGCGAGCATAGAAAATGGTACAGGTGTTTAATATGGAGCTACATATACTGGAAATACAGTTTGTTCCCGACTTATGAATGAGTTCTGTTCCGGGAGCGCATATTGTATGAACACATACAATATACCGGACTTTAGACATTTTATACATTCACTTACACACTGAAAATATTGTACATAATTGTAAACATTGGTATCTGGTGCACTGCAGTGTCTGTTTTTGTACAATACACGTGAGCTACTTCTGTGATTGATTCAGAAGTAGAACCGGGGCCTGTTCCATTTCCTAACTCGAATGTTCACGATTTTGGGGACTACCTGTACTTAATTTTAGCGCTTTCGTAACCCCTAAATACTCTTCAGGTAAACGAGGAGCCATAGTAGTTCAGACAAAACAATGCAACAGACAGACGGACAGATAACCTGTGATACTCTAAAGCTAATTTAATAAAACTGACATGATTTTGCTCTTTTCATATCATTCTGTTTAAGCGACATGTAAAAATATACTCTTTTAAATAACAAATGTATCCTTCAGTCCTCACCTCAGCACCATCTTGGTGAGAGAGTCAAACACCCTGCGCTCCCAGTAAGCGTAGTACTGGGCCATGTGCTCCGCCTTGTTGCTGCTGGTTTGCACAGTCAGACACTCCATCTTGGTGAGCAGAGGCGTGATGGCCGAGTATCTCGCACTCAGCAGGTGAACATCTTTGGCTCGTTGCTTTTCCACCACGTCACAGAACTCTTTCAGTCCTTTAAACCGAAAACACCCTTCAGTCTTTTAACCACAAACACGTCCTCGATCATATCTGTTACGGTTAAGCGTGAATGAGTGTGGGTGACTAATTACCTGGTAGTTCTCCTGCACATTCTGTCACAGGGCATTTAAACAGGTTCACTGACTCGACGGCCTGAAGGCTGGCCTCGATGTCCTTTTCTTCGTCCTGAATTTGGTTCAGCAGGGACCCGAAATGGGAGATGGCGCTTTTGGCTTTGATGATGAAGTCTCGTACGCCTGCAGCAGGATGTGAAGGATTAAAAATACGCCTGTCTGTGGCTACGTACACATTTTTGTGATTTTTCTGATCAGATCTATAACAACATTTATGAATGTGTGAGATCCGGATCCGAGCGTAAACTCTGACTCGAACCTGTGAAGAAGCTCGTTAAAGTGGCTCGAGTTTGAATTGAAAAGATAAGCTAAAGACATGAGCTTAATGTGATACACCTCATTACATTCTTATTACATTAATGCACATGAGGTGAGGTAATGACGTGACTGTAGTTACCCAGAGAGGTCAAGGTTACTCGTTTAGCTCCAATGGACATCACAGTCTGCAGTTCCTGTAACAGCGGGGCCATCAGGATGAACTCTGCGTCCTTCAGGCGCTCCATCTCAGATTGGTAGAGTTCTGTCAAATACTTTAGTTCGTCCAGGTATCTATGGGAAAAACACGCTCAGTGTAATAGAGGCTTATAAACCAATGACTAATTGTTACATATAAGGACAGAGCAGGAAACATTATTGGTAAAATTATGGGCATCTAACAATTAGAGCACCTACACAAGTTAAATAATTAGCATGAAAAAAATTATTATTTAGTGGTTAATAAGTGAAAAAATATTCCAGAGGTGCAGATTATTTTGAAAACAAATATACAGCGTCACCAAGTTTAAGCTAAAAAAATCAATAAACAAAGCAAAATGATTTGCTCTTCCTCGCTCTCACTGAAAACTCACTCTAGGACTCTGCAGGAGATAATATACGTAGAATTTCTGCACATTTTCTTTAAAAAGTCCTACCGCAAGAGCTTCTCCTGGAGCACAACCACTCGTCTGATCTGTTCAGGTATAGTGTAGCCCTGCTGCTCAAAGACCCGCGTCTCAGTGAAGAGCAGCTCCAGCTCCCAGCCGAAGTTCACCACGAACCTCAACCTCCTCGCCCGGTCCAGGTCCTGAAACACCACAATACAGTCACACCACAGCGCCAAACTCGTCATTTATTCAACAATTATACAAACTAAATAAACATTTATTTCCTGTTCAGTTTGTGTTGACGACAGCGACATGCACACTTCCATAAAGGAAAACACTATGCTTACAAAGAAACTTCCAATTCAAGTGATAGATGTTAAAGGGAATTTCGTAAAATACGCATACACATTTATATATTTATATTTTTATCATAAAAAGAAACGCATTTGATAAATCTCATGCCCTTTTATGTTGGTAGTGTCCGTAACTTTTTTGAATTCAAATCTTTCAATGATCTTAACTGTCATTCAGATGAAACTTGGGCAATTTAGATATCACATGAAAAGATGTAAACCAAAAAAAGTGAATTATTCTAAAATGAAAAATCATTAAGATATTGCAACATGAATTTTACATGGTTACGGACACTACAGAATTTTTGCTTACTAACCTTTTACCCAAAAAAAAAAACTATTTAAGCAACAATTTTTACAGGTCATATGCTTCTAGAAGCTTACAGCAATTTTAGTATCAATACTCATAAAGAAATATGAATAATTTGCATTTTAAATGATTATTGTTTGAACTGAGACAGTATAAGTATAAAATGGCATTTTTGGGGCTCATATAAAATCAGCTCTCCAAAACGGCTGAAGTTAGCAACTTGAATTGTTTTTTCAGGGAAGCAAGATTGGTCACTTCGAGGTTGCAGTCCACAAAGTACACTTCTTTGGAAGTTTTTATTATAACAAAATAATAATAAAATCATCACCAGCACTGTGTTTTAGCCGTATCTATATCAGCATGTCATATTGTGGTTGCATCAAACTGTCAGACGGTGGTGCTGCACCAGTCGACATGCAGGAAGAGCACGCTTCATCTCATGCACTTGGACTGGATAACCGGTCTGTGGTTCTGTGAGGTCCGTACCTCCGGCTGCATGGCGTCTGCGGTGATCTCCTCAGAGCCGTCCAACATGAGCAGGACTTTTCTCTTCATGAGCTCATCCAGCATCTGCATCATATCCTCGCTCCAGCACTCGTGTTTACCAATCTCATAGTCTCGCATGCTCTGGCCCACTTCCAGGTACTTAGCTTTTGCCTGTCTCACACACACACACACACACACACACACACACACACACACACACACACACACACACACACACACACACACAGCACAAGGTGTAAGCATATTGTCCAAACAGACACAAAATACACATCATCATGTTTATGGCTTCAGCTTACAGCCATGCCCTGTTCGCTCTCCAGCATGTCCGGCATCTTCTGGAAGTGTAGGAAGGTCTGTTTTATCTTGAGGAACAGAAAGTGAACCCAGGAGATCGCCCCTGTCACAGGGGACTGGTCCTTATTCAGGGGCGGATTGTCTTTGTTCTCGACAAACATTGTGTTTATGAGGTCCACCTAAAATGTTAAACCAGTAAGAACAAGGTTAAAACTTCGGATCATAACGGCTCGACTTCTTACCTTACAACAAGTATAGCCAATATCTAAGACAGGAGGTCTGAGGAGGAAGTGCTGGATCGTGTGCATCGCTTCTTCTAGCTAGGTTTGTTTTGGGGAAAATCTACAAAACCAAACATTCTCACTTTGGTTGTGTTTATAATACAAAGCAGAGTATTGGTGCTGATTTTTGATTTTTTTTTTATGGTATACAGATGTAATACAGAAATCTCGCTTCAAATAATAATCATTTAAAATGCTAATTATTCATATTTCTTCATGAATTCTAAGAAGCTTATGATCTGTAAAAGTTCTTACTTAGATTAAAGCATTCCGTGCAAAATTAAGATTTCCTTCTCAAAAAAATCTGTAGTGTCCGTAACCATATCAAATTCCTGTTGCAACATCTTAACAATTTAGCATCTTTAAATAATACACTTTTTCAGCTTTATGTCTTTTCATGTGAAATCTAAATTGTCCAAGTTTCATCTGAATGACAATTAAGTGACCGATCTCGCTTCTCTAAAAATTTAAATCTGCTAACTTCAGCCGTTTTGGAGAGATGACCCCAAAAACGGCCATTTTCCAACGTTATACTGTCCCACTTCAAACAATAATCATTTAAAATTTGGTGGAAGCTTCTAGAAGTATGTGGCCTGTAAAAATTGTTGCTTAAGTTGTTTTTTGGTAAAAAGTTTAAAGCCAAAAAAATCTGTAGTGTCCGTAACCATGTCAAGATATCTTAACAATTTAGCATTTTAGAATAATAAACTTTTTTCAGGTTTATGTCTTTTCAAGTGAAATCTAAATTGGTTTCATCTGAATCCCAAAAAAGGGCATGAAATTGTATTTAGCGAATGTCTTCCTTTTTATCTGATAGAAATATAAATGTGTAGCATATTTGACATGCATTTGTTGCATTTAAAGCCAGATGTTTCAGATGTTTCCGCACCTCTCTGCAGTACTGGGTCAGAATGTCACTGAACTTCATCATCAACTGGTTGTTGAGCGTTTCTCTGGAGCGGACGTGCTTGAAATTCATCAGCATGTCGAAGGCCACAGAGGCCGAGCGCAGGTTCTTGAAGGACTGGTCGATGAAGAGAATGGCTTCACCTTCAATAGCCTGGAACAGCAGAGAGGCAACGGGGTGATGCGAGCTGAAACAAAACAGACGGATCCGTTCATACGGAGAAACCAATCGTGACCTTACCTGAACGCTCCTCTGGAAGTTCTCGATGACCTTTTTCCAATCTTCCTTCTTGTGAATGTCGAAGGGGTCAAAGTCCAGCTCCTCGATGGGCACCACCAGGCTGTCCACCCTCCGCATCACGTCGTCAACACGCTCGGGCTGGCCTGTTACTTCCTTCATCTCTGAGCCAAAGATTTTAGGAAAGTCTTCCAGGGTCTGTCGGATCAGAAGATTAACACTCCAAGGTCAAAGAAGGAAATTAATTGACATGTTTTGACAAAAAAAATTACGTGCATTCGTTATACAGCTCAAGTTTGCTAACAGACATGAAATTTGCATGATGCTAAACTGGTAGTCTTATTAGGTAGCTATAAATTGTCACTTTTAGAATCATGGAACAGTTAAATTAATGGTTATTCCGAGCTGATCAAACCTGCAGGAGGTCGTACAAGTCCTGACAGACTCCAGCCATGTAGTCTGTTTTCTCAAAGAGCCTTTGGCGGTCGAACTCCCAGCGCGATTCTCTGTCGGATTTTTCGATAGCTTCTCGAACAGCAAAGTAGGTGGACTTCCAGTGCTCTAGAACATTTTTGGCATCTACAACTTTGTTCTTGGCCGCATTACGGTCATCTCTACAGGAACAGGGAAAGTACTTTTTTTTTTTTTTTTTTTAACAGAATAACAAAATTAAATAAAAATCCCATGCATGTAAAAAAAAAAAAAAGAATACAGAAACTAAATCTGTCTATATTGTACTCCTTCATCCAGTCGGCATCTTTGCACCATCCATAACTTATGTTTACTGTACACCCCCATATTTATTCTGTATTTGTTTATTTGAGCATGTTATCACCTTGACATGTCTTATCCACTGCACATGTTTGCACAGTTATACTGTATATTACTATATTTGTTGTTTGTCTTTCAGTTGTTACCGTCAAGGGATCCACACAACAACTTGGCACAGGTTTTACCCCGGATGCCCTTCCTGACGCATACCTCCCACTTTATCCGGGCTTGACTAACAAATGAGCTTGTTTAGCATTTAAGCTTTATCGTGCCAACTCACTTGAAAAGCGTGTGGATGTCTACGATATGAGAGACACGCTCATATAGCTGCCAGACGATGCGGTCCATCAGGGCCGTCATGCGCTCGTCAGTGTTGTAGTAGCTGGACATGATCCATATCATCTTCAGCCCCCTCATCAGCAGCGCAATGTTGTAATAGATTGTGTTCAAGTCCACCGACATGGCCAGAAGCTGGTGTGAAAATATAAACACGATTAACATGAGACACGGTTAATGCAGAGCACTGAACATCCAGAGATCAGTTACCGTGTAACAGAGCTCCTTTATAAACCCAATGATATCATTAAGTTAATTAATATAATTCCATTTCTAGAGCAAATCTAACCTTCCCACTCTGACTACTGTAGCTGCTACAGTACATTTAAAAAAGTTAAGCCAGCGCTAGAAAATACTTTTGGAAACTTTTCTGGGATTTTGTTTTACAGAATTTCATAAATTCAAGACTTCCAACCCAATTTAGGCAACTTATTTTAAGCATTATGCAGATGTTCTCCATGAATAGCAACCCGCCTGCATTAGACTTTCTGCCTCACCTTAAAGTACCTCTCCACGGTACTGAGGAAGCACACATTCTCTTTGGCCTCCTTGTGGAAATTGTTCAGTTTTGTTATAGTCTCAAGTAGGTGTGGCAGGGGGACCAGGTTGGCTTGGCTCATTAACTTTAGAATCGTCTTTGTCATTGGGAGTTTGAGCTGTTCGCACAGACCACTCAGTGCATCCGCACGCCCACGCCAAAGCTCCAACTCTGCCAGTGGACCAGGGGACTGGGGATCAGAGACAAACATCAGCAGTAAATTTGTGTTTCTGAAGGAAATTTTAAGAAAGAATGAAAGAAGGAAAGTGTGAACAAGGTAGAGGACAAAGGGAAGACCTGTGATTGCTTCTCTTTCTGCTCCCCGAGGAAGACAGTGAGCTGGGTTTGCCAGTTCATGACACACTGCTCCAGCTTTTCTACCACGTGCCAACTGGACAGCAGGGTCTTTTCATCCTGGTCCAGGTCCAGCTCAGGGATGTATAGCGTATTTGTATCTGCGGCTGAGAATTAAAGAGACAACAAAACCCCCCAACATGTTCATAATTACTGTATATAAATACTCTCAACTCTGTAGCTGAGTTGATGGAATTTTGTTAAACTTACTCTGTAGCTGCTGCTGGGTTTTGTCTACAAGGTCCAGGTACTTATGGGAGTGGCTAAGGAGCTCGTCTCGGGGTGGACCTGTGCCGGTGGGTTCAGCTGGTTGTGCCTGAACTTCAGTTTCCTCCTCAGCTCTTGCATCACTGACATCAGAGCTCAGCACCTCCTGCTGTTGGTCTTCACTTGTGAGCTTTGTCTGGTCCACTGACAGCAGCGGCATGTACACCTGTCAATCAAAGCAAAATCAAAACTTACAATATAACTGGAAAGTGACTGCCCAAACCTCCTGACTACCCTAAGCCGCTTACTATCCCCCTCTGCCTAAAGCTTTATACTGCCCAAAGACCCATGCTGCCTAAAGCACATTACTGCCCAAAGACCCATGCTGCCTAAAGCACATTACTGCCCCAAGCCTCTTACTGCCCAAAGCCCCTTACTGCCCAAAGCCCCTTACTGCCCAAAGCCCCTTACTGCCCAAAGCCCCTGACTGCATAAAGCCCATTTAGCTTTTATTTGCTTGTTCGTTTTATCCAGTCACTCACCTGCTGAAAGACATCTGTGAACGTCAGGAGTTGATGACGATTCAGCATGCCGATCTCCAGCAGCTGGGGCATCAACTCATTTGCCTCGTTTATATCCGTTAGCTCAGGGATCATCTCTGAAACACACGAACAGCATTAAACTTAATTACTAATTGTTTTTTATCTTCAAACCGAATGTTAAATGTTGTTTTATTATTATATTTTTATTTATTTATTATTATTATTATCATCCCACTGACCATTGGTGTTCCTCAGGAAGTAGAGCACGTTGGAGCTTATGAACCTCTCCGGGATTCGGTCCACAGCCACATGCAGCTCCACATGGTACACTGTCTGTATTTCAACTCTCTGATACGGAGAACAGGAATAGCACAAGATCCAGTAAGTAACAGATCAGCAAAGACAAAATGTTAAAATGGCTAATATTAAAAAGACATATTGGTAGATGTAGTGATTGGGATATTTAAGCAATACCACAGTGGACAATTGTCCCTTAAATACCCAGCAGACATTAGTGTGTGCTGTTAAACACTAGACCCAGAGAACAAATGCAGAAAACCCAGTCTCACTGGTTCTGAGGTTCCCTCGGTGGAAGGGTCCTCTTCGGTCCTCTCTTCTGTTGGACAGGGATGGGCGGAGACACAAGAAAGGAAAGATAATATGAGAAAATAAAACTGCTCGAGGATTATGGACAATTTACAAACCTAATAACAACGCTAGTACTGGATTCAGAATTAGTATATCATACTCTGTAGATTATCTTACCCTCTGTGGGAGATCTCTCTCCTTCTGTGCTGGGATTCTCGATCTGGGAGACAGAACTCGCCTCGACTTCGTCCTCCTCAGGATCTGGAGGTTCCTTTGGCTTTTCTGATGAAACAATCAAATTATATCAAATAAGTACTCAGGAACTGCAGGCCGAGATGTAGGCCCGTTAATATTTACACAGAATGTTAAAAATAAAATCAACATATGCATTTTTTAAAATCATGTTATTATTGTAAAGCTTTCCTAAAGAATATTGTAAACAAACATTACTGACTGTATACAGTACAGATATTCACTTGATACTTCTTAATAACATGGTGCCTAAGAGCTTTGCACAATACAAAAATCTATCTATCTATCTATCTATAAAAACCTACGTGACATTTTATTAATGCATAATTTAAACTTTACAATTATGTTCTTTTAATAGTTCCATGATAATAAAGTCTGAGCACCCTAAGACACACACTGACATTTTACAAATTAGCATATGTGTGCATATTTATAAGCTTATACGTCATTTGCATGTTTACTGTAATTTTGATACTTGTGGTTTCTTGTTTCACTGTTTAGTCTCCTGTACACAAGTGCTCTTGGTAAAAGTCCTACTTATTATTGATATTTAAGTTTTGTCTAGTTACTCAGACTTTGTTCTCACATCTGGTCTGTTTGTGTAATTACTGTTTAAGCTGATGAGCATCGCCGCTCTGTTTTCTATTTTGGTTATTGTTCTAGTTTAGATTTTTGTGTCCTTTTATTGAATGTCTTAACTTCTGCAATTATGCCAGCATATAAACATACCTGACTATGAACTAGTGTTGGCTACGGAATTACCATATTTTACTCTGATTCAGATACATTAAGCTGTAAATTACTGCTTTTCTGCCTGTTTTCCCTGTCACTGTCTGTAATTTCTTACCCTCTGTGGGAGATCTCTCTCCTTCTGAGATGGGATTCTCGATCCGGGAGACACCAGATGATCTCACCTCGTCTTCGTCCTCCTCAGAATCTGAAGATTCCTTTGACCTTTCTGATGAAACAATCAGTTTAAAGTACTCAGGGACTTTGGACTGTGTTGTAGGCGCGTAAATATTTATGCAATATGTAAAAAATTATGTACAGTGGAACCTTGGATTACAAGCATGATTCACTTGGGAAGTGGGCTCGTATTCCAAAACACTCGTAAACGAATTTTCCCATAAGAAATAATGGGAACTCTAATTATTCGTTCCACAGCCCCCAAAAATAAATACATAAAAATAATTAGCACAAAAGATTAAGTAAAAATAAAACAAATTAACCTGCATTTTACCTTTAAAAAAAAGTAAAAATAAATCCCGACAGATAAGTGTTTCTGTTTATGCGCGCAGGCACACAAAGTATGTGTGTGTGTGTGTGTGTGTGAACCTAAAGTAAGCTCCCCTCTCCCCCTTCTTGTCTCACACAGTTACCCTTCCTCCACTCTTTTCACACACTCTAATGACACTCGATTGAGTGACACACTAACGGAATCACTGCTGTAAAGTAAAAATAAAACAAATTTACCTGAACTTTACCTTTGAAAAGAATTGCGACAGAGCAGTGTTTCTGTGTAGAGCAGAGAGAAAGAGTGTGTGTGTATCTGTGAAGGCGGAAGTAGGAGGGGTGTGTGTGAGCAGGCTGAGCCTTGAGCAGAGAGAGAAAATGGATCTTTAACCTCTCTAATGAGACTTGCTTTTGCTTTACAC
>JAQMYG010000014.1:23543359-23557627 GCA_030014215.1 Clariallabes teugelsi | reverse complement strand
AAATCTAAAGTGTGACCTGCTTTATGAGTGGGTCCTACTACACACTGATTTACTCCTACTGAGTCCAGTATGGACATTAGGGGTGTCGGTCAGTTACGCCTCGGACGTTATGGAGCTGGTTCAGGACGTCGGGGTGCACATGGTTGATTGTTGTGTCTCTCTGCACAGACGAACACTCTGGCAGCAGAGGTTCTGTACTCGTCTGTAGGCGAGTGGGCTCAGCTCCACCAGGACAGCACCGTGCTGGACGTGTGCTGTGGAACAGGAACCATCGGCATCTCTCTGGCCAAGGTACACACACACACACACACACACACACACACACACACACACACACTCTCACTAATAACAGCACTCTGTGTAGTATCGTACTTATCATGCCAATAATTCAGGATAATAGTAACGGATTCATTATTAACAGGGTGCCAATATATTTATTTATTTTTATTTGTTTCCAACTTGGACATAAAGCATAAAAAAGTTTCTGCTTTCTTTCTTCTGTTTTTTTTTTTTTTTGCATTCTCTCTTCCTTATGAGTAATATATAACATTTCTAAAATGTGTGTGTGTGTTAGCGAGTGAGGAAGGTGATTGGAATCGAGTTGTGTCAGGAGGCGGTCGAGGACGCTAAAGTGAACGCGCAAGCTAACGGTAAAGTTTTAAGTGATTGAGCTCGTTATGTTGGATAACAGGGGTCCGGGAATTTACTTTTAAAATCGTGTGTGTGTGTGTGTGTGTGTGTGTGTGTGTGTGTGTGTGTGTGTGTGTGTGTGTGTGTGTGTGTGTGTGTGTGTGTCAGGGTTGACCAACGTGGAGTTTCACTGTGGTAAAGCGG
Organism: Clariallabes teugelsi; assembly: GCA_030014215.1. Taxonomy (NCBI): domain Eukaryota; kingdom Metazoa; phylum Chordata; class Actinopteri; order Siluriformes; family Clariidae; genus Clariallabes; species Clariallabes teugelsi. Next base: position 23,556,793 of record JAQMYG010000014.1, on the reverse strand, counting down.
AGGACATTTTCCCCACCGTACTCAACGCTGTTGTGTCTCCTAACATTACTGCTATTGTCGATCCTCCCAGAGCGGGACTGCGTAAGAACTACAGTTCTTCATCATTATCATCATCATCATCATCAGGCCAAAATAAAGACAGTGTACCAAGTGTATAATTAAGAGTCATATGTAATGAGTAAAACGCTCTTTATAGTAAAAACTTACCGCATCATCACTGATTATTTTCCTCCAGCAGCACATCCCCAAGCCTTTATACTCCAGTCTCACTGCACCAGTTTCTCAATTATTGACTTTTTATTTATATCTATATTCGGAGGGTTTAAAGCACAATAAATTTTGTATATTTTGCAATATCGTTGATGATGATCCGATTTCATTTCTGTCCAGATTCCAAGGTGATTTTGGCGATCAGACGGGCGGAGCACCTGAAGAGGCTGGTGTACGTCGCCTGTAACGCCAAAGCGGCCATGAACAACTTCATCGAGTCAGTAAACAGTCATCAGTGTTCATTTACTGTACAGGTTTACCCATAATGCACTGCTGCTTGGCTGTATGATCAAAAGTTTCAACAAGCAAGTGCACTTTTTCTGCGACGTGTCGACGTACAGTATACGCAGCCCAATACCTCGACACTTCTGAAATGGAGAGGATTTTTTTTTCTTCCTTTTTTGGGTCAGAGTGTGGATAACAGTAATAATTTTTTTAAAAAAGTTATAATAATGTATGAAACATTCACTCATCTCGATTTTTTTAACGTAAAAAATTAATACAGTACATTAAAAAATTTCAGCTTCAATTTCCCTTTATACAGTGCTGTGAAAAAGTATTTGCCCCTTCCTGATTTTTAAATAAAAAAATTATTCCATATTTGTCACCCTTAAATGATTCAGATCATCAAAGAAATTGTTAATATTACACAAAGATACCCTGAGAAAATATTATGATTTCATTTATTAAGTGGGAAAAAAAGCTGCCCAAACCTACCTGGTGAAAAAAGTCATTGTTTGTGCCGCCAGTGGCATCAACAAATGCAATCAAAAATATGTTTTGTTGCCCTGAATCTGTAACAAACATGCAAAAAGAAAGAAAGTAATAAATAAATCAGGAAGAGAGCAAATACTTTTTCACGTCACCTGTAAATGTTGAATAAACCTTATTTAAACCATAATAATGTTTTACTTCTAATGAATAAAACCTACATAAAGTAATATTTATTGTAAGTATCATAAATGTCGTATAACGCAGGTTCTGTAAACACCACAAGAGTAGTAAATATAAGTATAATAAATAACTTTAGTAAACGTTGAACGTACAGTAAATGCTATAAGTGAATATCGTTATTTTAGTAAATGTCTCATATATACTAAACATGTAAGTGTAGTAAATGTAATTATCATCAACATTATAAGTATAATAAATGTCATGAGCCTGGGAAATCTTGTGTTTTGCAAGATGAGATTGTTTCCCGCGCTCGGCCTCAGCGCGTCACTCATGTAGTCATTTAGTTTTCTATGAATGTTTTTGGGTTGTGGAACGAATCGTCTGAGTTTCCATCATTTCTTATGGGGGAATTCGCTTTGATATACGAGTGTTTTGATATACGAGCACGCTTCCGGAGTGCATTATCCTGGCAATCCAAGGTTTAATTGTATAGTAAATGTCTTAAGTACAGTGAATAGTGAATATATTTTGCTCATATCCCTGATATACTGTGAGAAAAGCAGCTGGTAAAATAGTTTTATTGTGATAAACTGTTGAATCTTCAGTGTTTAACTCATTAATTTAACTTTTCACAATTTTAACTATTGCAGGACAGGTGAAGTTACTATCAGCACTAATCTGTTTTCGTTTCTCCCCTCCCTTCCCCTCCCCTCCCCCCAGTCTGTGCAGAGCTCCATCTAACCGTGTCCGCGGTGCGCCGTTCCGCCCGGTGCGAGCGATGGCCGTGGACCTGTTCCCTCAGACCATGCACTGTGAGACCATCCTGCTGTTCGAGAGGGTCGACTACGGATCCAGCGCCAACAACGCCGAGAACTGAAGCTAATGCTAGCCGTTTCTCACAAGTCTCGCTAATGCGGCTAATAACGAGCAGCCAAGCAGACTAAAGTCAAAGTTATTTTGTAAAACCATTAAAAAGTGCAAACACAATCCTGTTTTCTGATCCATAAATTAGCTCCGCCTCTTTTCATTTTCACTTGTGTAAAAGTTGTACAGTTTCAGTGAAGGCATTTGTGTTTTTATTACAACAATTAAGTTACATATTGCCGCTTTAATTTTCTGACTACATTAAAAACTGAAACGACTCACAAATAAAGAATGACAAACATCTGGTTACGGTCATGACACGTTTATTCATTTGCATAAAGAAATCACCGTTATTCAGCGATTATCAAAGTCACATAATGAATTCAGTTTTAATGTTTTTTTTTTTTTCATTTCTTTAGGCAGCGTTGTTTCAAACCGAAAAAAGAAACGAAATAAACAACAGCGTGGGTGGAGAGGTTGCTCGTGATTTTCTTCACAGTGAACACACACACGGGACAAGCAGTGAAGCGTGGATGTGATGAAGGAAACGCAGCAGCTGCACGTTCTCGAAGCGGCGGCGTCTTTGTGCTCTCACACACACACACACACACACACACACACACAGAGTAAACATTCAGATAAAGCAACACGAAAAAAAAAGAAAAAACACTTTGCAATAATTGCTGGAACAACAGTGTAGTTTTTTTTCCCCTTCATGTCCCCATATATATGCAAAAAAAATCACACAGAGAAATGTTTAACAGAAATATCTTAACTACGACTATAAAACTGCATAAGACGTAAAGCTTTGGTTCGTATCTTCTCTTTACACTTTATAGTCGTCTTTTTAAACAAGGTATGGGGTACCTTTTTGTCTTTTCTGTTTTCAGAAATAAGTAAATGCATACAGTCACAATGCAATAAAAAAAGTACTAAACACACACACACTTTACATTCGAGTCGCTGAACTTAAACTCATGCTGGAAAACAGCAGATTATATTCTCACTCCACAGCAAATACACGACTAGGTAGCTTCAACTTAGTTTCCTACGTGAGAAATGGCACAGAACGCAAGCGCTGATCTCTCTGATCTTTATTATTATTATTGTCATCTCTACTTCTTTAAACTCTTTAAAAAGTCTCTCAGTGAGAGACGCACGCCACACTCCAAGCCCTTGTGCTTGTGGTTCCTCTGCAGTGCTAAAGGCTACAAGGAAAAGCAAGATCCTCGGTTCGAGCAGCACTTCTTTCTTCTGCGCGCTCGCTGATATGTAATAATCCTGCCACTCCGAAAAGGAAATAAAAACTAAACAGAACAAGGTCATGGCACGCTCTGATCTCTTTTGACTTTAGTCAAAGTCGGCCGCTGGACTACAGGAGGAAATTATCTCTGGCCCGAGTTGAACGTTGGTCATGATCAGTTTTTCACTCGATGATAATTTGAGAATTTAATGGGTTTGATTTAGGATTAACCACCAGTTTCCTGTGTACTGGGTTGTGACCCCAAGCCTTCACCTCTTGTAAACGACAAATCTATTATTTATACACATCATGATGGAACAATTCATTTAGATTAGCAAACGTATAAACGTAGCACACAAGTGAGTAAAAAGCAAACCGATACCATCCCCCCCACCCCCTCGCTAGTTTTCCTGTTTCGATTAAAAGCGTTGACGGTCTTTACATCCCAGACATTCGTTTCCCGTCAGGTCGCACTCTATTTAAAAAAAAAAAAAAAAAAAAAAAAAAAAAGGAGTAAGTAAAACTTTCTGCTGTAGTGACCTGCGTGTCAGATCTGTTTCTTGATCTACCAAACCCGGTACACAGAAACGGAGCGTGCGGGAGCCCGGAGAGACACCAAGGCAGTGATTTAGACTCTACGCTAAAGTGTTCGCTGCACTATGCGAGTGTAGTGTGTGGATGTGAAAAAACTGACTAAAACTGAAAGTACAAGTAGCTTGAACTTCAAAGTATGAACTGAAAAAAAAAAACATTTTAATCAGGAGATTAAGAATGCCTCGTGTGATCCATCAGTTTGGGGAAAACCCTGACAGTTGTGGATTATATAACTTTTGAACGTTTTTAATTTGGTTGCTGGTTTCATAAGAACTAAAGTAACTCTCGAACGGGACATTTTTCCTTTTTCCCCTCCTAAGAGCTTCCTAGTAAATAAAAAAAATTTAAAAAAGATGATGTACAGCAACATTGTGCAGGCAAGAAAGCTCGTCTGTACTTCTTTTAAAGTCTATATTGATCAAGGTTTGTTTTGCTTTGACAGTTTTGGCCAGGACGTCCCTCATGTTCGCTTATCGACTTTATTTTACATTAAGCAGCTCGTAATATTCTGCTTTTACTCCTGGCAGGTTCGTGCATCACGGAGTCTTAACTTTCTCCAGTCGCTCTTTTTATTTTAAAACCAACAACACCTGATTTAAAGGAATTAGAAACAGATAATGAAAAATTTTTAAATGGGTGGGGCTTCGACATGGCGTGACTCATTATCAGAGCTTTAACCGAGTGTTTCTGCAGTGGTCCATTACATCAGATTCATTTTAATTGAAGGAAAAAAACAAAACAAAACCCTGTATTTTTAGTTTTGAGTATCAGTGTTTTTGAGGAACAAGTTTTGCTGATGAAAAAGGTGTAAGAGGCTGGCAGATCAGAGGGCTCACTCCCCCGCCCTTATTAAAAAATAATAATAATAAAATATATATGAGTGCTGCTCAAATTTAAGAAAATAAAAACAACACATCGTACCAGCGTACAGCTCTCTCGACTCCTGGGGGAACAGCAGAAATCTGTACTATTTTTTTTTTTTCATATACAAAATATGGAATGAAATGTCCAACAGGAAAACCTTTATTAAATCAAATCAACTATAATTATATATTATTATTAATAATAATAATTAAAAAAGCAGCCACGACGTTTAAAATCCACAGACGTGAGCATTCAGACACCACGTGGTTACTTGCTTCATGAATAGGAGAATACGTGACGGCGGGTTTCGTATATAAAGAATGCATCAGGACGTGTACGATGACGTTTCGTCTCGTCAACCGTTAGTGCATCGGATTAGATTAGATTCGGATTGAACGGAGGTTCGGGGCGAACTGAACCCTCGTGTCGGTGACGAATCGGAGCTGGTATTGCCTTAATCGCGCTGACTGCATAATTTATTCACGTGTGACAACGATGACGTGACCTTCAGTGCTTTTTTTTTTTTAGTATGGATATAGATCTTCAGTACGAGTGAGCGGGTCGGCGAAGGTTTAGACGTCGACGGTGCACAGGGGCTCGCTGCCGGGCTGAGCCGACTCCACCACCGTCATTTTGGGCTTCTTTCTCGTCTCCTCCTGGGAACACGAACATAAAGGAGAAGTTTATACACACAGTATGAAAAATAAATAAATTTCAGGCAGCGATTATGTAATTGTAACGTAATTAGAATTAGTCGGTCATCGTTTTTATCAGTTCGTTGTGACAGGGTGCCGATACTTTGTGTAAGGGTAAGTGTGTGTGTGTGTGTGTGTGTGTGTGTGTGTGTGTGTGTGTGTGTGTGTGTGTGTTGGTCTTACCCTCTCTCTAGCCAGTTTCCTCATCTCTTCCTGGAGTTTGTTCAGAATGTGGAGGTTGGGTTTGTTCTTTTTGGCGTACTGCTGCAGCTCGATCACGCTCTTGTCGGAATTTTCCTTTTAAAACAAAACAAAAAAATTGGAATCACACACTCGCGCGTCTCCCAATTCATTCTATACGTTCCTTGATTTTTCTGATACCTTTTTCACCATCTTGTTGTTCTCTCTGCCGTACATGCGCAGGAGAGAGCCCCAGTTCTTCACGTGAGGGTGCAACATCTGGAGAATCTTCTGAGACGCCAGCTGTTTACCCACTCTCTTGTTTTTACCTTCACAGAGCAAAATCATGTTGCATCATAATTAGTCATCATGAAAGTTGAAAATCAGTATAAACTGCTATGTGTCGTGGTGTTGTAGTGAAAATAATCGACATCAGTGTGGCGTGATGCAGTCACGGTCTTCACCACGAAACTGATTCATCTTTTCTAACAGTGACGTTTTTATTCCTCTTCATTCGTCTCACACGACACGTCCTACTGTTGGTCCACTTTAGTCTACGTTATTTCTAATGTTATAGCAGCTATAAACATCCGTTCCCTCAACAAAGTCTCTTTTACACTTCCTGAAAAAGACAAAACAGCAAACAAGCCTGAACCTGCTCGGTCCTGAAGATGGCAAGGGGAAAGGAAAAAAAGAAAAGAAAAAAAAAAAGCTACAGTCTTTAACACTGGAACTGGAGACTCCTTCCATACCTTCCAATTTAAACAAACCTATTTCTCCATAGATAAAACCCCACAATATGGAAACAAGGTGTCAGAATGATGGCATTAATACAATCCTGCGCTTATGTCAGAGCTACCGTTACAAAGAATTAATCAACACCTTCCGACCAATCGGACTCAAGAACACCGTGGTGTTCACCGTTGGTCATTGTTTCACTTCTGGCTAAATCCGTGAAGCTGACAAATCCTTAAATCATTTCCCTACACAGAAACGAAGGAGTCGTCTCACTCGAGACAGTGCAGACGTCTGTGTGAACACTTACACCACCCGCGCACGCTGTGTTTCCCGCACGTCATCACGTACTCGCTCTTCTGGTTCTTCCCCGGGATGACCTCGAACTTGATGCTGGTGTCTCCCATCCCATGATTTCTGTAACCGCACAGAAATGTTTTTTTTTTAAATGTATGAACAGCTCGACTCTGTGTGTCTCGGGGAATATATATAAAACTCTAACTCCGGAGTGACGTCCTACCTCTTAAGGCACTCGTGAAGGATCTGGTAAGGTGACAGTAAGCCTGCTTTGTTGGTCAGTTCATACACTCGCGAGTCTTCAATACTGATATGGTTAAAATACTGAGGAGGAAACGTGAACAGCTGATCAGCACTTTTACACAAAGATTAAATAAACGGCGTGGGGACGGGGTGGGGGTGGGGGTCGGCGTCTGCGTACCTCTAGTTCGTCTCCTTCGACTGGCTTCTCCTCAGCCGTCTGCTTCACGAAGTCAGGGATGAGGATCTCCAGTGTGGCTCGAGCTGCATCACAGAGACCAGGACAAAAACTCAGCATACAGGAAAAGAACGACCCTCACACGCGTCTAATGGAACAGTGGTTTTATTCCTCTTAAGCCAAAGCGATTTGTCCAGAGATTACACACTTTAAATTATCATATAATAAAATGTAACTTTTTATTCCTTCATAGTTATTTAATGTTATGAAATAAGTTAGTTCTTGTACTCTTACGTTATAGCAGCTATAAACATTCAGCCTCTCTCTTAAAGCTAAGAACAACCTCACACAGCCGAAAAAACACAGCTTTTAAAATTAAATAAAACATTGATGTAGCCTATCTGCTGTGTGAGTTTCTGTTACTATAGAAACGGTAACCTATTAAAAAAAAATGTGGTACCGACCCAGTTTTGTGTTTGTATGCTTTGCTTGTACTAATATATCTCGAGTGGATAAAAAAATTAATAAATAAAAATACCAGCTTTATTCTTGGCGAGTTTTTTGCTACTCGCTGTTCCCGTGCCGTACGTGACTCCGTCTATAATAACCGAAGCTCCGAAGGGTTCACTTGGGTTTTCTGGAGGGGGGAGGGAATAAATAACCAAAATGCAGACGTTAGCACTTTCCACAAACTACACAAACGATAATGGTGAAATCACACACACATACACACACACATACACACACACTTACTTACCACATTCAAAAAAGTTGTAAACTGGTCGGACCTTGAGTACGCGTTGCATATATTCATGTAGGATGCAAACCTCTGACTTTCCATTAGGGTTGATGACGAACTCTAAAAGTAGACGACATGAAGACAGTGATATGAGAGTCTTGCAAAAGTATTGACCCCCGGCACTGCATCACTACTCATCAATATTGTGAAGCACGGTGGTGGTAGTGTCATCATCTCATAATGGAGTGGCAACGGACAATGGAATGGCTCAAACCCCAAAAGTATGTTAGGTCAAAGCCCAGACCTCAATCTAATTACAAATCTGGTGCAAGATGTGAAAACAATTGGGGGGGGGGGGAATCAGTGAGGAGAAAATGATCCCAAAGGGAGCAAATACTTATGCTACTTATGAGTTCTGTGTCAAACATTAAAACAATCCCTAAAAATGTCTTCAGCTGTAGTGAGCCTAACTAACCCCAGAGCTTCCTTTTCACCTTTCTTGGTGGGCGCGTCCTGCACCGACAGCGTGATGAGCTTCTGATTGGCTGGGAGGATGGGCCTCTCTGACTCCGCCTGCTTCCTCTTCATGTCCCTGTTGAACTGGCGTCGCTCCGCCCACGTGCGGAACTTCTTCACCGTCACTTGCTCGAAGTCGAAGCGCTTCTCCAGGTAGCCGCGAAACTCCTCGATGTCTGGAGGGAAGCAGGAAGCAGAAGTTTGTGTCGCATCACGAAATCCAAAATCAGAAACCAGACTAAAACGGATGAAGTAAAAGCTCACGGCTCCATTCAACAAGTGGTGAAATCTTCATCACTTACCAACAGACTCATCCTTGCACACCTCCACCTTGGCTTTGACCTGCCCCAGTGCCCCCTGCGCCATCTCGGCCCCCTGGACTTCTTTCCCCTCGGGCTGGTTGTCCATCGTGTCCGGGCTGGATCCCTCACACGTCCCCTCGGGAGCGGTGGAGTCAGGCTCTTCGGTTCTCTCCTGAGGTTCTCTCTCCTCGCCGTGTTTTACTGGAGACACGTTGGGCGTCACTTCTCCATTCTGCTCCCGCTCTTCATGCTCCTTCATCTTCTTATAGTGCAAACAGGGGATGCTACTGGTAGGAGGATCGTGTTTCTGCAACACACATGCATTTTAAAAGAGAAAGAAGAAGAAGAAAAAGGGTTTTGAAAGTTTTAGCACCCTACAGTTTTAATCTGAATCTGTCGTTCTTATGACGTGGTGTTTACCCTGATGCTTCCAGTCCCAAGGAAGTACGGTCTGGACCAGGTAACGACTCGGGTCTCCCGGTGGAGGTAGACTGGAATGCCGGAGTTATGGAATGTCATGATCCACCCGTCAGGAAGAGGCTCTGTAGGGGGGCGCCCTCGACCTGCAACCGAGAACCCAAAACCCTTCGTCTTTAACACTTTTATTTTACTTACACACATGTACAAGTTACGCGAGAGAGAGAGAGATAAACTCACTTTTGAGAACAGTCTTTATTTTGGTGATCATGGGCTGGACCCCCTGCTCCGTGTCAGACTGATGATCGCTGTCTGCTGCGTATTTATCCTCAGCCAGGCGCATCTTCTTGGGCACCGGCATGCCTTCCTCTAACAGCGCATCTACATCATTGTCAAAGTCGTCCTGGAAGAGAAGAGCCGTTAGAAACGACCACGGAGTGGAGCCGGCGCGAGCTCGGAGCACACCGGGCCAAAAAAAAAAAAACAGATAATGTACAGGTATTCCCCGACTTACGAACGAGTTCCATTAAAGGAGCACGTTCGTAAGTCGCATTTGTTCTTAAGTCCGACAAAATCTTGTACACGAATATACAATGTAAAGCATACCAATCCACTTGAATAAATCTCTAGCCCCTTTCCCCATACTGCCAATATGTGATCAAAACCATAACCGTGCCTAAGGGAATGAAAATCTCACACACGTCAAATGTAAGTGTGTCATCTCTGCATCTTTAAATCGAGATGGAACTGTGACTGCGTTTCGATAAGGATTTTCCGAAATTAGTATTATTCACCATCAGGACAGCTTTACAGGACAGACATTTTCTATCATCGTGCTCCCGGACTGATTCATTGAAACCGGTGAGGCCGACTCATTTCTCAAACATACACACACAATACACTGGACTTTAGACATTTTATACATTCACTTACATACTGAAAATATTGTAAACATTGGCTGCAGTGTATTTTTTGTACAATACGCGTGAGCTACTCTTCTGATTTGTTCGCATCTACGAATGTTCATAGAACCGCGGTCCGTTCGTATCTGCAGAAATTCATAACTTGAGTGAGTGTTTGTAAGTCCGGGAACAACCTGTACATGATCTCGCATTCTTCAGCAAGAAGAACGTCATTAAACACGACAGTCGCGTAATGAAACACACACACACACACCTCATAGGAGTAAACGTGGTCCTCGTCGTTGGCCTGCTGCTGCACGATCATCTCAGGCGTGTACTCGTTCTCCTCGCCGTCCTCCGCCTCCAGGAAGTTCTCGCTAAAGTCCTCCAGCTCGTCCAGCACGGCGAACTCCACCTTGTTCTCCTGTTCAGCCTCGGTCTCTACGCTCGTGTCCCCCTGCCCCGTCCCCTCTCCCGCACTACCTCCTTGCGCGTTTCCATTCTCTACCTCCTGCTCATCTATCTGACCCTGTCCTGTGTACTGCACCTTTCTATCTTTGCCCTTGCTGCTGCTGGTGTCTCCTCCGAAGCTGACGCTGATCTTAACGTCTCGGAGGAGTCTAAGGTCAGGGAGGAAGGAGGTGAGGGGGGGAGCGTGGCGCCCGGTGCCTGGGCACGGGTCACCATGCGACGCACGACTGCTAAAAGCGGACGAGCCCTTAGTGAGGAGCGGAACGTCAGCATCGTCAGCCGGCGCGAGCGAGGGTCCATCACCGCCAGAGCTAACGTCCATTTCCTCGGCGTCACTGGACGTTTGCAGGGGAGGTGGTGGAGGAGCTTTACATTTACCGCTTCCTGACATTTCATCATCAGGAGGCTCCAGTGGGAGAGGAGGCACAAACTCACCGACATCCATCATCCAATTAATAAAATTGACAACAATAAAAATAATAATAATACGTATAAATATAACAACTAACCCTGCTTTAAAAGAGAAGAAATCTGCCTATCTTAGCTGCTAAGTGCTAAAAATTAATCAAAGCCCAAAGACACACCTAAAACACATGAGACAGATGTAAACACTCGGTTGCTTGAGCACGCTAAGCCGACTACATTGTTCTTTTCATTAATGTAGACAGTTTTTTTAGAAATCACTGTCTCAATTATTGGAAATCACAATGCATTCAGCTTAAACCTTTGCCCACGTCTAAACTCGGTCCATCCTCGGAAACGGCGGCAAACTGAGGAGACAAGAAATAAAGGATGATAAAACGTGTTAACAAAAAAAAAAGACATTAAGACAGTCCATTGTAACATTTACACAATTATAAAACCTAATATTAAAAAGTTTACGCTACTCATTATCCTTGCTGATTTACTTATTTCCCAAAAATGCTGATTCCATCCAACTGAAATACCAAAACTACCAATTTTATTTCATTTTATTTGACTTACAAGTCACAAACTAACCCATGAACATTTTTATTACATTATATTTATCTTTTTCTTTGTTGTGCATCTTCACCACCATAAAAACAACAACACTTTACATGACATAAAATGACCTCAAATACAACTTTAACATTTAGAAAATAGTCATAAAATGGGCATGATGTGTTTGTTTTATCACCATCATCTCTCCACTTGTAAAACTAGCATGTTCCTAGCTCGGGGTGCGTCCAAAATCGCGCCTTCCCTCAATAAGTACACTACATTATTTGAAATATTAACGGTTTACACATGCTACGAAGGGCGCAGTGAATATACATTGGGTAGCCATTTGGGACTCGGCCACACACTAACCAACAGGCAAAGATGCACGACTCGAATTTGACGTTAAAATAAACACATATCAGACAAACTGGTAACCAACATCGTATTAAACAAACTCTGTGTGAATATACCAACCTGTCTGACAAAGAATTATTTGAAAAATCTTCATTAAATAGCGTTAATTCTTGTTTTTTTCCAGAGTACGCCGCCCGCCCCCTCCTGCTCTCGCCGCCATGTTATAACGTTCTCAGCGCTCTAGAGTCTTGCACCCGCCTCTTTGCCGGTGTCTCCGCAGCGCGGATTGGCTGACTCGTTTTTTTTTTTTAGATGGTGGTGATTGGTTGACTCTTTTCGCTGTTTCGTGCTGATTGGCTGCTTCCTCTGAGGCGACTGGATGTAGTCCCGCCCTCCAAGGCATACTTTATTGACTTTATATGGAGGTGACTTCATTTTCAAATCAAAGAGAACAAATAGACCCCAAAAAGACCAAATTAATAACGAAATTAAAAAGATAAACAAGTAAACGAGTTATTAATAGACATAAGTTGTCTCTCAGACTGTCATCAGGTCCAAAATATGAGGCAATTTAGCAATGCTAACTACTATATATTTTGTGGCGTAGTGGTTAGTGATGTGGCCTCGCACCACCAGGGTTTGGGTTCGATTCACACCTTGGGTTTTGTGTTCATGGAGTTTGCATGTTCTCCCTGTGCTTGGTGGGTTTCCTCTGGGTACTCCGGTTTCCTCCCACAGTCTAAAGACATGCTAATTGACGGGTCTGTAGTGTGTTAATGCGCGGGTGAGTGTTGACCGGACGTCCTAACACGGTAGTAAAAATGACAAACAATACAATAGTAATCAGCATTGGCCTCCACGGTCCCTAGTTGGACTACAGAGGTTAATATGGAGTCTGTTAGGGTGTCATTAACACTTTTAATTTATTTTAATATTCTGAAATATTTTCTGATTTAATATCAAATCCTGTGAAAATAAAGAAACACTGAACCTGTAAAGTATTTCTGAAAATCTGATCTTTCTCTCATTTTCTGCTTTGCACACGTAGACCTGAGACTGAGTAGTGAATGTGTTTCAGAGTAACACGTCTGCAATACAGTGATGAAAGTAAAATATAATGAAAGGAAAATTACATTCACTCATTTTGTGTACTGTTTTCCATATCAAACCAAACAGTCAATTACTATTGGGAAATTGCTTTTAATAGCATTTGTGATTGAACAGTGATTGTTCTATTGGGCAGGAACTCCGCTCCGTGTACTACACCATGAAAAGAGTAGGTTGGCCAGTGAGGAAGAGTAGAAGACAATGTTAAAATGTTAAAAGTCTTTTAGAATGGGGAGTCGCTGATCAGGGGAGGGAGCATTTAATGTTGCTTTTTTAATTTGTATTTCTTTGAGAAGACGGATTGGAAAGTTGGCTTTAAAGGTGGGGAGAGAGAGATCTGTTGGTAACGGTGATGCAACTTATAGAACTATGCTATAACAATCAGTATTTTAATGTCCATAAAAATAATTAAAATAATAATAATAATAAATAATCTTCCCCATACCCTTCCTTTACAGTACAATATTATCTGCGTTCATGCCCTCAGCAAAAGTTAAGAAAGACTGCCAAATATTATAAAATGTGCCAGTACACCCTCTAACTGTATACCTAATTTTCTCCAGTTTAAGGCAGTACATCACTTCCCTTATCCAGTGGCTAAATGTTGGT
>JAQMYG010000014.1:23467972-23482367 GCA_030014215.1 Clariallabes teugelsi | reverse complement strand
TTAAAGGTAAAGTGCAGGTTAATTTGTTTTATTTTTACTTTATATTTTATGTTAATTATTTTTATGTATTTATTTTTGGGGCTGTGGAACGAATAATTTGAGTTTCCATTATTTCTTATGGGAAAAATTTATTTGGTTTACGAGTGTTTTGAAATACGAGCCCACTTCCGGAATAAATTATGCTCGTAATCCAAGGTTCTACTGTAGTGGTCTTATAATGGAGTGAAAATGTCCAATGGTGGTGCACCTTCTTTAAAATGGCAGCTGGTTTTGCAATCTACTTAAAAATAGCAACTGTATATGCAGTAGGTTAAAAACATGGCAGCCTGATTTGCTGTGGGTTTAAAAAGGCAGCTAGTTTTTCAATAGATTTAAAAATGGCAGCTGGATTTACAGCAGAATTTTTAAAAATGGTATCTGGTTTTCAAGTTGGTTTAAAATGGCAGCCTGATTTGCAGTGGATTTAAAACTTTCAGCTGGATTTACAGTAGATTTAAAATTGACAGCTGGATTTACAGTAAATTTTTAAATGGCAGCCGGATATACAGTGAATTTAAAATTTTCAGCTGGATTTACAGTAGAATTTTTAAAAAATGTCAACTGGTTTTCAAGTTGGTTTAAAATGGCAGCCTGATTTGCAGTTGATTTAAAACTTTCAGCTGGTTTGCAGTTGATTTAAAAATGGCAGCTGGTTTGCAGTGGATATAAAAATGGTAGCTGGTTTTGTAGTGCGTTAACAAACAACAGCTGGGTGTAACATAAACTTTCATGTGACAGCTGGATGCGCAATATATTTTGAAATGACCGACGGGTTTGCAGTGGGTTTTGAAATGGCAGCTGGTTTTGGAGTGGATTCAAAAAATGGCAGCTGGTTTTCCAGCTGTTTTGGGGATGTTAAGAACTCTCTCTTTCTCTCTCTCTCCGCTCGCTTCTTCCATCTACCCCTCCATCTTGCTGCAGTTCTTCTCTGTCCTCAGCGGGCCACAGTATTGATAGGGTAATTCAGTCCTGATGAACGACCCAATAATCGCGAGACAGTTGAAATACATCACACACTGATCAATACACACACACACACACACACACACACACACAGGAAGATCATTATTCTGCAGTAGCACATCCTCCATTAGAACAATGGCCACACACACACACGCGCGCGCACAGAGGATGCAGAGGAGAAAGATATCCTGTTCCCAGTGTCTGTCGCTCGCATGACTGATGAAGGGTCCAGTGTTCCCTGTCGTACTTAAACAAAAAGGTGGACGCTAATGGCCTTTTTGTGCTTCTAGCCAAGCCGTAGTGAAGCAGAAGAAGATGAAGGGCTTTGTACCTTCAGATATTTCATGCTTGCAGCAAATTAACGCTGATCTGGTGCTGCAGTCATGTCTCTAAACCCAGTGTTGCTAGGCTAGGCCAGAGCTATGCTAGCTGTGATTTAGCTGGGAGCAGATTTTTTAAAATTCTCATTCTTCTTTGTGATGTATAACAAAGTGTTGATAGAAGTATTGATGTTCACAAGGTCCTCACACATCACAGGCCAAATGTTGGATTTATTAGTTAAGGGGAATTTTAGAGGAGTTTGTTTATAGTATATATATCTTTATATTTTTACTGATGCTAACAACTTACTTCTGGGATAGCCATAAACTAGTTCAGTTCATTTCCAGCTCAAAAACAGATTGTTTTCTTTATTAATTAGGAAATGTTGTGTATGGATTTACACAAATTGAGTGTATATACAGTACACACACACACACACACACACACACACACACACAGTGGTACATCGACATACAAATTAAATTTGTTCCAGTGGTGAGTTCTTAAGGCAAAATTCCGTATTGCAAAACACATTGTCCCATAGGAAATGATTTAAAAGCAAATAATCCGTTCCAGCCGCCCCAAAATATTACCAATATTACCAATTTCCAACACATATAATCATATTTTTGCATATAAGAGCAATCAAGACATTTAGAAAAAACATGGAAATTAAGTAAAATAGACATTAAACCTCACTTAACTTTAATTTATGATTCCTCTTGGCACCGGCTGCTTTAAAAACTGAAAGCAACTCTTTTTCTCCTTGATACCGTCCTTGCTAAAATTCCTCGGACTCATGGTGTTTTTGTTTGTTTTTTTGGATTTTTTCCCCGATTTTTCTCCCTAATTTAGTCGTGTCCAATTCCTCCCAGACACTAGGGGGCTCCCACATTAAGCTTCTACCACCATTCAGTCGGGAGGGCCGCAGACTATCATGTGATTCCTCCGACCCACGTGATGTCACCGACCATCTTTTCGAACTGCTCGCTCACGCACCGTTGGGGGCGGAGTAACACACTCGGAGGACAGCGCTATCCGCTCCCTCCGCGTGCGTGAGCTCACAGACGCCCCTGATTGGCTGTAGAGCCGTGATTAATGTGGGAGCACGAAGTACCTCTCATCCCTCCCCTCTGAGAGAGCTCGGCCAATCAGCTTTCTCTAGACCTCCGGCTGCGAGAGGTTACAGCATCACCCGGGGATCGAACCAGCGATCACCGGATGATAGGGCGAGCACTTTACCACTGCGCCACTCGGAGGCCGGACCCATGGTGTTATGTTATTACTAAATCTTGCACAAAATGCAAAAAAAAAAAAAAACAACCTTCACAAAGAAATACGTGAACTTGTTTTGCTTGGCTTTCCATTGATGCAAATCCTGGACGTAACTATGGTTTATTTATTTTTTTTTTTTTATGAACAAATGTGACAGACAGAGCTAGCTAAAATGCTAGGAAAAAGCAACATTTCCACTCACAGTCTATAGTGCAAGTCTGTTGAAAATGAAATTTGAAAGGCCAATTTATTTAATATTTATTTTAAGAAATGTTATTGTAGAATTCGCACCATCTCCACTGAAAACGTTCTGCAGTTCATTAAGTCTCAAACGTTTCCGCATCCATCTGTTGAAGTAGTTACGGTTAGAGACGGAGAGAGAGAGAGTGTGTGGTGTGGAAAGAAGGCGAAGGAGCAGAAAAGACAAGATGAACGAATAGACGGAGGGAACAGACGGCGAGAGAGAGACTTTGTCATGCTGATCGCAATAAGCTGTAGGTAGCGAGTCTTAGGGAAAGTGATTTATTGCGGCTGTCCCCCGCGAGCAAGCACTCTGTCTCCTCTAGCATGGAGGATGAATGGGCCACTGTCATCCCAGCCCCACACACACACACACACACACACACACACACACACACACATATACACACTTTCTTTTCTATTCTTTCTTCTAAACTTGTGATCCCATTTCCTTTGCACACACAGACCGTCTCCCAGAAACACTCGAAGCTCGCATGCCAAATCTGGAACAGATCAGAACCGTATCCTGTAATCGTCGATGTCACTGTTGACATGCTAATAGGCGTTTAATGCCATGGTTATTAGCGTAAATCCCCCTCCGTTTCCAGTTCCGGCTCAAGTACCGTTTCCTCCGCGGGGAGTTTTTCCGACAACCTCCTGATGACCCTGCGGTAACCTGACGCAAATTCCGACTCTGCTCTGCATCACTTATCCTACCTTATCCACTTCATTTTTTTTTTTTTCAGTTCGTCAGCCATTTTTAATTTGCATTGTTTAAATAGTCCTTTAATTTTGTTTACACAAGCACTCACTTATGACCCATTTATCTAAATGATAAGTTTGATGGATATACAGTAGATACTGTACAGGAAAGAAATATGAAATGTTCCACTTTATGATTCAAATCATTTACATTCTTAAATTTTTTTTTTTTTTTTAAGTTTCTTGCCCACAATGTCACAGTTTAAGTTTCATTAAAAAGATTCAAGTCTTTTTTTTTAAACAATTTGGAATTGTTGTATAAAATATGAGGATATAATCTGAATCATTTGATAGAGGAGTGAATTAATTTGAATATTTTTTAAATGATTCTGAATCAATAAAGGAGAGAATCGAATGAACTTGATTCATTCGAACAATTTGGAATCAACAATCACATACCATTATTATGTAATCGGAACTGTTTAATCATCTAGTAATAATAAGCATAATTAAAACCTAATAATTGATTTACCTAATTCAGAATTGGTGCACAAGAAAATATACAGTCAGGGTCATAAATCTTGGAACAAAGATAACTTTTGTTTTGCCATTTAGCCTCTGTACCCCTCCACACTGAATTTGAAATGAAACACTCAAGATGTGAACAAAGTCAAGACCTTCAACTTTAATTTAAGGGGTTGGAATCACCACCAAAACGGGGGAGTGTTTGAGTATGAAAATGGCTGTAATTCCTGAATATTTAATGCCACACTTCTGTCTAGATTTCGCTCACAACTTGAGTGTTTCACATTCAGTGTGATGGTGTACGGAGGCCAAATGCCAAAAGATGATTTTTGTTGCAAAATTTATTAACCTGGCAGTATAACAATATATTCAATCATTTAAGAGAGAATTGAATCGATCCGTGTTTCTCTTAAATCATTTTAAATTGATGCACGAAACATGACACTATAACAAGAATTTTTTTTTTTAGAGATAATGAATCAATTGGAATCTCTTTAATATTATTCTGAATCAGTCCAGAAGACACCACAGTACTTTTTTTAAAGAAACAAAACTGGAATTGTTCAATTCTGTTTTAAAACAGTTCTGAATCAGTGCACGGAACACTGTAATAAAAATATTGTAATGAACTACCATTTACTTACAATGAATAATTATCAGTTTAAAATAAGCAAAAGAATTACATAACAATTGACAATTATCAGATAAAGTACATTTTATTTGTATAGCCCTTTAAACAGTGGCCTTTGTCGCAGAGCAGCTTAAAAATTATGGAAATGTGTATGAAATGTGAGAAAATATGTATGAATCAAAATGATCAGACTGACACATTAATGTGATGTATAATGTTATAATTAGTTTATATTGTCATATATATATACTGCCACAGACTGACTGAAGATTTTATGGGGAAATTTCGGAATGTCAGTTAGCCTAATTTGCATGTATTTGGACTGTGGGAGGAAACCAGATTACCCGGAGGAAAACCGGGTACAATTCCATGCACAAAGACCCCCAAGGTGGGAATCGAACCCAGACCCTAGAGGTACAGTACAAGGCCACAGTGCTAACCATTAAACCACTAATACGATATTTCTAAAATAATTGACTTGTCTTGATTTTCTAGCTGTAGGAATTAATACGTAATAGATGTCATGCATGCAGTGTACCCTGTTTATTGCATTTGAAATAGCTGTGTACGTACATGATGATGTCAAAATATGAGCTTGTTGAGAAAATGGGGACGTGGCACACTTGAGTGTGTGTTCCTGTGTGTCCATGCTGTCTGTCATTCCTTCACATCAGTATCAGTGTCTGTTTCCTCAGCAGAACGACTCATGTTTTACTTTCCTTTCGTCTGGATAAGAAGAACAAGCGGGTGTGACCTCTGAATGACCTTCTGACCTAAAACATCGGTTTCATTGTCATGTCACAGGGACTGTCATGCCTGTGGGAACAAAAACAACAGCAACCACAAAAACCCTGTAGTCACCAAGCAGCTCTGAAAAAATACCGGTAAATATTACACACACTCGATTAATCACTGGGAAAAAAAGTTAAATATTAAATATACTTTTTCATTTTATCATGTAACTACCCATATCTATACAAGTATTGTGTGTGTATATGCAAATAAATCTTATTTAATACAATATTATTTAATATAATTCACTTAATTCTCCATCTTTTAAAATTTGTGCTCGCACTTTTTTATTTTAATATAATATTTAATTTTATTGCCAAATTTATTCATATTAAAAATAAGATTAGATCAAACTTATAACTGAGCTTATTTTTCTTCCATTTTTTTTTACATTTATTATTTATTTAAATATTTATATTATATTTATATTATTAACTCTTCTCTCTCTTCACTGTACAGCTCCTAACTTACTAAAATATGATGATTATTATTATTATTATTATTATTATAAAAATAAATCCCACTTTTTTGGTATTTTGTTTATTTATCGCTAAGTAATTAGTTTATTTATTTAATTGAATTAGTTAGTTAATTAATTCATTAGTTAGTTGTACAGAGGTCTACAAGGCTCCTTTTTTCCTTTTTAAATAGATTTCCAGCCTTGAAATTTAACCTAATTAAATTCATGGACTGTGATATTTAGTGATTTATTGATTGTTATCTGCTATTTTATCTTTTCTTCTCTAACATTTATTATTATTGCTAATTATTGCATTTTATTTTCTTTTAACTTTATTATTAATTTTGATTTAAATTTAAATTATTTCCCAGGGCTTGGCAATGCTTCTGTAATTGAGCCCTGGCTGTATGATATAAAATCTTTAATCTCCTATTATTTTAACAGTTTTACTCAGCTGAGTGTAGCTCATTGAGTGTGTGTGTGTGTGTGTGTGTGTGTAAGCAGATGGTGTGCTGAATATAATCTGCAGGAATAAAATATACCTGCTTGCTCAGTTTTATAGCCAACACATTGCTCCGTGGGGAACAAATATCCGGCTCTGTGCTAAAAAAATAAAAAAATAAATAAAATTAATGTGCTAACTCTGTGGACGTGCTGCGAATTAAACCGACTCGAAACATCTGACATTTGACCTCTCTGACTGCAAAAGCTGGACATCCTGTGTGATAAAAGTCTTGGATAAAGTCTATCGTGTCTTGTCCTTCCTGATATAAGATGATTCACCAGATGTAAGATTACTAACCCTAATTCTCCACGTGGTTACTAATCACACGCCTGAAACAGACCCGTCGTCTCTAGTGAGGCGTGTAAGGGTAAAGTTTCACTTGGAAATGTGAATCTGATCCGTTACTCTCGCAGCTGTTTTATAAACCTGTGTTTAGCACTAAAACTGCAGAGACTAGATAAAGATTTAATGGTGTTTTTATGGAGATAAGATTTTGAGTGCGAAAAGCTTTTGTGTAAAACTACATTGTGAAGTTACTCATCGTTTCTTTAATGGCTTTTTCCTCCATTACTTTTATTTTATATCTTTATCAAACTCAGCAGTTCCTCCTGTTTGTCTTAACTCCTTCACCTGAACTCCTTCTTCTCCGCTCGGTGTAGATGAGGACTATCGAAAATACACTCTTAAAATAAATGCTGCTGCTGCACCACAGAAAAAAAACATCTGTATTTGTTTATATATATATATATATATAATATATATATAAAATTTTCTTCTTAAAATGCAGCATGGCCTACTCCTCCGTCAAACTGCTCCTTTAATCCATCATGGTTGAACTTCTCCCTCATACTACCGACTTAATCCAACGTTGATGAATTACACTTTTAATCCAGTGTATTTGACCAACTCCATACCAAACTACCTCTTTAATCCAGCATGGTTGGACTCTTTTAATACAGTGTAGATCAATTGTTTCTTACCAAACTACTCAAACTATGCCTTTAATCTGGTATCGTAGTTAAACTACTCCTCATCAAATCACACTTATTATCCAACGTACTCAAACTACTCATCAAACTATAGGACAGTACTCCCTTAATCCATCGTAGTCAAACTACTTCTTATGAAACTAATCTGTTAATCGAATATACAAACAACTCCTTATTAACCTACTCCTTTAATCCATCGTAGTCAAACTACCCTTAAATCAAATTCCGCATTTAAACCAGTCAAGTTTAGCTGCTCCTTATCCAAACGCTTCCTTAATACCCAACCCTAGTCAAACTAGGACGTATCAAACTACCATTTTAATCCAGTGTAGTTAATGATGTATGTGGAGGTAAACATGGGGGGGGGGAGAGAGAGAGAGAGAGAGAGAGAGAGAGAGAGAGAGGGGGTTTCATGAGGAAGTGATTTGTGTCTGTGTGCCTGAAAGTTAATGGCTATTTTATGGCCTACCTTAGCAACAAAGTTCAGTATTTACAGCGAACAATAACAAAAGCCAGCTCGGCACAAACTGCGCTTTGATGGATGCTGACCAAGGCGCAGAGGCCTGGACTGTATCAGCAAACACACACACACACACACACACACTGCAGAGTCGACACCCCATGTATGGTTTTCCTGAAGAGCCATCAAAGCTCTGTGTAGTCAGCAGCGTGCGGCCATAAAGCGAGAGGACACGAACACCAGCTGACTGCATCACGATTTATGTCTCATTTACTGAGCAGAAGATCATAAACCATAATTATAGAGTACACACACACACACACACACACACACACACACACACACACAGGCACAAACATACAAATTATACTGCAGTCATGCATCTTATCTGGTCATACTGATCCATCCCCAGACCTCTAACTGACACACACACACACACACACACACACACACACACACACACACACACACACACAGTGCAACAAAATAAATCGACTGCAACACAGAGTCCAAACACACCACATGATTAAGGTGGAACGCTTAAAGGGAAACTGCGGAGTGTTTAAAGCTGAACTCCGTCACTGCGTCTGTGATGTGCAGCGCAGGATGTAAACCGCACACGTCCTCCTTTACACTTTTCAACAATATAAAAAGTAAAAACAACAAAATAAAAAATATCCATTTTAAATTGATCTATAATGGATCGCAGATGTTAAACTCACGCATTTCTATAAAACATCATAAATAATATTCCAGTCAAAACAAAAGTTTTTGGGGATTTTTAAAAATTCTACTTTGATTCCTGGATTGCAGACTTTAAAGTGTCTTTGATAAATAACGAAGTGTTAAATAATGTTGCCTCTTGTGTAGCTGAGCTGAGTTATTCCTGAGCTGTGACACTTCATACACACACTACGAACTGTATATATAGCTAGTGGATAAAAAAAATTACCTCCACTAGATGGCACTAGAGCTAACCCTAACACCCCCCCGCCCCCATCTGTCTAGCTTTAAATCGAATCGAATTACAAGAAGTTCTTACAATTCTGACCTTTTCCATTATTTCTCATAACTCCGACTTCTTGCAAGTCTAATGTTTTCCTGCAACATTATTTCTCATAATTCCGAGTTTATTTCTCATAATCCTGGCTAGATTTCTAGCAATTGCAACTAGATTTTTTATGATTCTGACTTTATTTCTCAGAATTCTGACTTTTTCTCACAATTGCCGACTTTTTCCTCTTTTTTTGCCGGTCAGGCTTCCTCACCTCCTGTGCAGCATTTTGGCCACAAAGCTTCACACTTAAATAAAAATGCATGCAATCATCCAGAACCGCTTTAGAATTTGTTTCACAAACTATGAGATCTTTTTGTTACTGACGGAATCCCGCGGTTTTAAACAGAGCGTCTGAAGAGAGCCTGGAGAGAGCGCTGCATAAGACTCGGCTCTGCTGGAGGACTCGGTTACACGCCACCAAACTTCAGGCCCCAAACGCAGGCATCAGCGGCTGATGGACTGGAACGGAGTGGGTTTATGTTTGTGGAAATTTGCGGAAGAAAGTTGCAATTGTGAGACAAAATAAAGTTGTAAATGTGAAAATTAATGGCAGATTTGCAAGAATATTGAGAAACAAAGTCAGAATTTTGGGAAATAAAGTAGCAATTGCAGCAATAAAGTAAAAAGTCAATAAAGTGAAATATTGAAAAATAAAGTGGTAAAGGACGGTAAGATGCAAAAACTGCATTTATATTTTGAACTGCACGAAAAAAAATCTTGAAAATCAAAGTAGGATTGCAAGAAAGCCTGATTTCTGATTGTGAAAGGAAAAGAAATATAGTCAAGACTGCAGGACAAAAGGCTAAAATAAATAAATAAATAAATAAATAAATAAATAAAGTCAGAATTTTGAGAAATAAGGTCAGAATTAAGTAAACTTTTTTTTTGTACGTTCTCCCCACAGCGCTCTATCCCGGTGTTTTCCTCCTCCGCCTCAGCTGTCGGTCCTCCTTCTCCACCGGGGCTGGTGATTGGAGGGTCAGAGAGAGGTGGGAGGGTCACGCCGAGGTCAAACCTGATTTAAGAGCACCAACTGCACCTCTCCTCCATCACTACCCCCCCCCCCTCCCCTCCTCCCCCTGTTCTCCCAGGCCGCCCTAAACACATGCAGATGCTGTTTTGCTTCTGCTTGCTGTCGTCCTCCTTCACACACACACACACGCACACACACACACACACACACACGGGCAGTGTGTATCCTCTTGGCACAGGGCATGCAGGGAGAAAGGACACTTGTTGGACAGAGGGGATGAGTTATGGCTCCCTCTCGACCTCTTCTCACAATGGAACTAAACAATAAACAATGTGCTGCATACACACTCCGTGACAGGAGAATGTGGCCATAAATATCACGCAGACAGGTTTGCTTTACACACACACACTGAAAAACACAATACAACACTAACAAGAACACCCCTAGCTCTATTACTTCAGCATTTATTAACAAACTCGTCATAAAACTGCTGCTTTTTAGAATTTATACTTAGAACTTATTTTAGCTCTAAATCAATGAAAACGAATTCCAAAGTTTAAATAATGATTTTATGTTTATGTTTATTTCATGAAATAACTCCTGGCGGCGTAGCAGAGGTGTGACGTTAACATCCTGACTGTGATATTATACAGTATTTACAGCGAACCCTGTTAAAGAGTTTAAACAAACTTTCCTTAAGAACAAACTATTACCCCATCTCAGCTCACTATTACATAACGTCACAGAGAATATTATTATACCATGTCTATTTTGTTATTATGTTACACATACCAAGATATTACGAGTGGCGTTCGTGTCAAACCGGGACTTGTGATGAGATTCCTGCTGAATGAAGGTGTAAAAGTGATTGACATTTACAGAACAGTAAATCTGAACGGTGAAACATTGGAAACATTCGAACGGTGAAACATCTGAATGGTGCAAACCTTTTAAAGAAGGCTGTAGTCGTTCCCGTGAACATTCAGCGAGTGGAACGTCTGATCCTTGAAAATGACAGGAACTCTGAAAAGTACAGTCCTGACATTGCTTTAGGCCATTTCCCCAGGTTTCCAGGAGTTTCCAGGAGGCCAGCGTTTTAGATGCGAACCAGATCATGCTTCTGGCGTACTGAGAAAACTTTCTACCTCGATGGTGTCCAAGCTCTAGTGAAACACTGGGATAAGTACATTAGTGTATCAGGGGATTATATAGAGACATAAAGGGAGTTTTTACCCTCAGTCCCACTTTGACTTGAACACTCCTTGTATGTTCAAGTTGACCAACAGTTTGTTTACAAGCCTTTTTATTTATTTATTTACTTGTTTGTTTGTTTCTAGATATCTAAACATGACCAAACAGTTAAATATGCATCATAGCTCCGCCCCTCTTTAAATATTCTCATTCTACTGGCAGATGGTTTTGCTGAATAAAAATAAACGAAATACAACTAGAAATAAGTTTAATGATGCTAGATTTGGTTACTGAAACAGTAACTCAGGTCTGTTCTCTAAATCGCTTGATATGATGTCCTTTTAAAAATAAAGTCCTTTTATACAACATAGAGCCTGAATGTAAAAAAAAAAAAAGAAAAAATTATAATAATAATTGTAATGATTTTTAGCAGAAGTTATAAGACTGAATAAGTGAGTTTCTGCTTCTTGCGGTTTCTCTGCAGCATGACAAGCTGTGCGTCGCTTCTTCTCTGTCTGATGTTCAACAGTGTTACGTAGAATTAATTAAAGAGTGTGTCACTGTGTAATTAAAGGCAAAGTGTAACGGTTTGGTAAATTGTGATACAGTGTAAGAGGAATAAAACACTTCAGGACGTGCTGTTGGAGGAAACTAATGGCGTATTCATATTTCTAAGAACACACAATCATTCTGCACTCGGGAACCGATCCTGAGTCCGCTGGAGAGGGAGGTCTTGGGAACGATATACTGAGAATCATCGAAATTCTCGTGACATAATAAAAGCCGTGTCTGAACCTCATCCTGATTATTAATTGTGAGACATGTCCAAGACGCCATCCTTCCCTCTCTCCTCATATCGGCATTAACACAACACGTACACTCGGGTTCTGTCCCACAACATCACATGGTATCAGATCTGGGTATCTAAATGTTTATTTATTTTTTTAAATAAAATGTTTTATTACTGCAGAGAGACCTGTGATGAAGGTGTAAATGAGTAACGCAGTGCTCGGGGTCACGCTGAGGCTAAGCAGCAGATATATTGTCCTGTGTTCGGAGTGTTAATGAAAGGGAGGAGAGTGTGTGTGTGTGTGTGTGTGTGTGTGCGTGTGATCACGAGGGCAGTTTATCATCAGGAATCATCCGTCACGGTCACCACAGTGCCACTATCCATCTCTCACATTAGCCACGCCCACTTCTTCTTTTTCATCATCATCCTCATTCCATCCTTGCAAATGACTAAAAACACAATCTGTGACACGAAACTAAAGACATGTCTTGAAAACTTTTTTCCCTTTTAGCTTCTAGGAGAGGGCTCTGATCACCAGCGCTAGGGTCGTATTCCAAGTGTCTCAAGACTCGCACGGTCCTTTTTTTACCCACCTTTTTTAATTTCATTATGTCTTCCTGCTCCATCATCTTCCTCCTCTTGCACTGTCAAAATCTGGTGCAAAATGAAAAGCTCAGGAAGGAAGGACACCAGGCAAAAGAGACAACAGCATCATTGGAGGGACGAGAGGGCATTACATTACGCGACAGAACGCGAGAAAGAGAACAACAGAGAGATAGAGACGTAGAGAGATAACAACAGCGTGGACGTCCTAAATCAGACTGAAGGGTCGTCTCAGGTGACAACCTCTGAGGACAACAAAGTAAAAGCGGTATAGACGGGGTTTGGGCGTGCTGGGTGACAGGCGGCGCAATAAAATATGACAGGGTAATGATATTAAAAGCACAGAGTTGTTGAGACGCCAAATCCAGGTTCCATAAATCCGCCGAGGGCTTCCACGACCTGTCCCCCGCGCTACGTAATTAAAGCTGATTTATGGGCTGCATTACATCACAGAGAGATACTTCATATTCCAGCCCTACTTTATTAGACAGTCTGACAGGAGCCAGAAAATATCGTCGGAGTTGCCTCGGCCATGAGAGAGCCGCGCTCGACACTCTGTCTTTCCCCTGTCAGCACGCCCTGCTGTGAACGATGAAGGTCCATGTCTCCTCGCTCTTTCTTCAGCCTCTCTGTCTTTCTCTCTTTTCTCAGACTTTACTCTATCGCTCTCCATCTCCTCTTCTGTCTCATGCTTTCGTTGCCTCATTAGGGTTGTTTTCGGATTCATTTCTCATTCTCAATCCTAAAGCACTTTGTGTTCAGTTTGGATTTACCTAACTCGCTATATATACTGTATACACACACACACACACACACACACACATACGCATAAAAAAGCATCTAACTTAAGTCCTGACCCAGTGAGAAACAGATGCAGATGATGAGAGATGATCAGGCCGATGATTAGTAAACTGCTGATGCTCAATGCGGCGTGGTTTAAACAAACGAGAGGGGAAATGAGGTCGCTGCTGAGGTTCTTATATATACAGCCAGTTTTCAAAGGGTACCTTTAGATGCTTAGCGGCCTGTTGCAGTAAAACATTTCTCATTTATTTCATTTAGTGCACATCATTTAATAAGAGGAACTGAGGGGGTCAAGACTTTTGCACAGTGCTGTATATGTTGTTAGTCTTTTGGCTGCTCCCACCGAGGGGTCGCCACAGCGGACCATCCGATCTGCACACAACTTGGCACAGGTTTTACACCGGATGCCCTTCCTGATGCAAACCTCCCACTTTATTATGACTTGGGATCAGCTGGGGTTTCGGCCTCGGGTGGGAATTGAACGCTGGCCTTTCGCATGGCAGGTGAGAAAATTAATGTCCTCTGCACAGGGCTGCATATACAGTATGAACATGATAAACACTACTTTCTTCAAATTATTAGTCCCAGACATACAAGGCCGTAATTAAATAATTAAATGTTTAGTTTGAAAACTGCTATGTAGCCTTACTGTATTTTAAAAGCTTTAAAAACCTTCACATTTTAAACAAACTACGACATGCACAGTAGCTGCCTGATTTTCGAGCAAGAGTGGTTGCGTCATGACAAACCAACCAAATTACTTCTGTCTGTCACCAGATCAGTGAATAGACGATACTTCCTGTGCATCACGGCGCCTGCTGTCAGAGGTTCACAGTAAATGTGTTCAGTGGGTTTTTAGAGAATGTTGAAGCCAAGAAGAGAACGGTTAGACTCCAGCCAGTAATGACAGCTATGCTTCGCTTAATGTCTGCAATACTTTCTGTGAAATATTATTCATTTTGGCAGCTTGTTTTGATTTTTTTTTTTTTTTTTCGGGGTTTTCCCCCGATTTTCTCCCTAATTTAGTCGTGTCCAATTCCTCCCCGTCACTAGGGGGCTCCACATTAAGGCTACT
>JAQMYG010000014.1:23440722-23467566 GCA_030014215.1 Clariallabes teugelsi | reverse complement strand
CTCATCCCTCCCCTCTGAGAGAGCTCGGCCAATCAGCTCTCTCTAGACCTCCGGCTGTGAGAGGTTACAGCATCACCACCATTACCACAGCGCCACTTGGAGGCCGATTTAGTTTTTATCTTAATAGTTTTCAAATTTTCAGTAGTTTTAGTGACATTATAGTCACATTTATTTGCCGTTCAACAAGACAACAGAATTAAATAAAATGCCAAATTTTATTCTAAATTTCTACTGTATTTCAAATAACAAATTTACTAAAGTGATTTAGTTAATAAACAGTTACTGTGCAGTGAGCACAATGTGGTTGACTAAGGTTGTAGTGGAGACTATACAGTATAACATACTCGATGCTTATAACTAGTGCAATTGCAAACAGACTCACCAGATCAACAAGAGGCTACAGTGCTGTCTAAGATTTACAGATTTCGAATAACAGACCCACGCAGATTTATCTCCTTTTTAAAAATGACGGTGAATCACAGATGTATACTGGATGTGTGAAGCTACAGTAATACTTCAATCGTTCCTGTTTGAGTTAAAGTGCTTCACACAGCTGACTTTAATTTGCACCTTTAACTTCGTTCGATTGGCACCTACAGCCTGCAAAGCATCTAGTTCTAAAGCTATAAAGGTTGCAGGAATTGCATTCACTCGTAGTTAATTCAGATTGTCAGCACTCTCTAGGTTTAATGTTAGTGATGCAAACGGTACCAGTTCAAGCATTGCTAACATGTTTATGCACACAGAAGCTAATGTCATGTACCTGCAGTCGATAAAATCACGACACAAGGTCAAGGTTAAATAATACTACACATATGAAAGTAAAGTTAATTGTATGAATGCAACCTTGTGTTCACAAGTTGCTTATGTGTTATATGAGTCTTAATGCTAACTCACCTTTTCATGTATTTATAAGCCCCTGGTATTTAAATGCTAATGCCTCTTCACGTTTGATTTTTTGAACACTGGAGAAGTTATTCTATGAATCATTTCTCCTTTTTTTTTCCAAGAACAGGGGGAGCCATGCCAGGTAAAGAGGGGTTTGGTTTTAATGCCGGTGGGAGGGGCAAAGTATTTTTTAACCACAATGGTGTGCTCCTGCAGTCTGAGAACAGATTATTGGATAGAAGTAAATCTAATAAAATATTCTATGTACATTCACCTGTCATTCTCTTTATCATTTATTTTTTGTTAAAAAAATAAAATGTTGTCATAAGTCTTGTTTTCAGAGATTACTTTTAATTTAGTTTTATTCTCGTCTTCCTCATGAAAAACAGGGGGCCAAAAGATTTTTTCCATCATTATTTCTGTTTATAAAATGAAAACTGCTGTAAATGAGGTCAGTAGGCCGTAATTTGCTGCCAAATTTTTGTTGACTCGCTACATAATCATAATAAAGCACGATTGTTTGAGAAAATTTGCTATGTTTTTTTAAATTAAAACTCAACCAACATATTACTGATAATAAATTGTAGATGTAAATAACAACAAACAAGCTGATTTGTACATTACGACTAAACTGTAGGAGATGGCTTTATATCATTTTGCCAAATTACACAAAATTCACACTGATCTAGGTTTTGGCAAAACACCCCAGTGACTCTGAAAATGAGAATGTTCTCTATCCATTTGCAATGCTTAGTGTTTCAAAACTGCAGAAATGGACTTATCTCATTTTGCTGTCAAACCCCACACGGAAATAACCTATATAAACATATATGTTTTAATATAGGTTTTGATATAGGTTTTTAATATATGTGACATATATAAAATTGGCCGTTTTCCTATATTATATGCACGCATATATGTACGCATTACTAAAATCTAGGTAAACATAGGTGCATATATGCACACATATACTGTATACATGCATATATGCACCTATATGTTTACCTAGATATTAGTAAAATTATAAAAATCCATATGCTATGTTTTTCTTACTAATATTATACTATTTAAAGCATTTTCTCCATTCTGTATTAGCATGACACGTTACAAACAGTCCTAGTAAGATGCTAATCTGCACATTTCTTTGAAGAAGTTCGAAATTAGCATAACAACCGGACACAAAAAGAAGAAAAGGAAGGAAGGAAGTAAAGTGTGAAGGCTGCTAGGAAAGCAGGAAGAAAACAAACATGCACATAATCACTACTAAAAACAAAATCACTAATGCTTACACTCGGTAAATATCAATCATCGGGCCCGAGAGCAGACGCCTCGCTCGGGTAATTGCGCCATTTCTCTTTGCCTCGGCGAGAGTCAGCGCTTTCTGATTTGCACTGATGGGAAGTTGTTTAGCGTGATGTGTTGTCTTCATGTCTTCCCAAAGCTCTTCCTCCATTAAAAAATGAGCATGCCACATGTATACGGCTAGTCAGTGCAGTAATATGGAGTAACCCGTAACAGAGTTGCTGCTTCAGTCAATATTTCAATTACGGTTTTATGCAGTTCTGTACAAATCAGGTACAAAGTGTGTTTAAAACCAGAGGCTAACACATGCCGTAAGTTCTAAGCACTAATGTTTATGTTCCCGTACAAGCATCATACGAGTATTTATTAGCTGTTAGGTAAAATAAATAAAAAAAGGAATCGTTAGCACCCAAAACTACAACACTAAGTTTTCCTAGTGATGTAAACACACTCCACTCTATCTGGAGTGTGGAGAAGGCTGGAGATGGGTAGATGTACAGAGAAGGATGGATAGACTTCCGACCTGAAGCCTTTCCTTCATTGACATTCATGTTGAAGTACTAGCTAAAGTTATAACCTTTAACTATTAGCATGGTGCAGGGAGGTGTTGGTAATAAAGTGCAAAAATCCAGTGTGTTTAAGGACAGCATGAGAGTAACACTGGGATCCTCACTGGGTGGAGAGGTGGAGAGGTGGTGAGGGCAGATGATGGAAATGACCCCCAGTAAGAGAAATACTCTCTGAATGGAGTAGCTTTGTTAGAGTTTACCGGGATACAAATGAGACAGGAGCAGCACAGACGATGATTAAACAGGGGATTGATTAGAAAGAAAGTAAGCACCAGAAGAATTAAAGAGGAAAAAAACACGAGTGTGAACGCACCACCAAGGCCACTGACGCTAACGAGCACGGACATGTTGATTATCGTTATTAATTAGAGCTTTTCAAGCACCAAATTAAATCGATCCAGCTGAAGGGAAGTGGAATTTCTCCGTCCCGGTCGGATCAATCGGGCCGAGGTTTTTTTTATCTGAGGAGCCGCCACAGAGGAGGCCTCGTTAGCACAAAAGCTTCCGGCTGTGAGACGGAGATGGAGATTCTGATGAAGATAGATCAGAGCTGCTCATAATTAGAGGGATGAAAAGGGGTGGGGGTGGAACGCCGCTAACCATTTCGCTCACCTCTGATTTGTGCTTAATCCCATTTCACTGTCCGTCTTCTCGCGCTGCCGCCATCACCCTCGCCCACTCGCTAACACATAACAAATATTCAGCACTTTTTCTCACTGATCAGGATTAAAAGATCTGCCCTCCCTCCTCTTCAAGCTTCGTGTTAAATGAACGTGTCCTCATAAGGGGAAAATGAACCCATTTATCATGGCTTTGTCCTCCTGGGACGCTACAGGTCGTTAGCCATCAACGATCATGAAATAATTAGTTTTACTATTAATGTAGCAAAGCTCGGCGTTCATGCTCGGCCGTGCGTCCCTTAACACTGAGATTAATTACATTAATGCGCTCAGTGGCTCGCTAAAGGCCTTTAAAAACAATTAGAAATGTGCCAGGAGTGGTGGAAAGACACCGGCTAGGTTATGGAGAGTCGGATTACAATCAAAAACATGTAATAATAATCATTTAAAAAAATCTAAGCTAAGATAGATATTTCACAGTTTGAGTGTAGTGTGAAAATCAGTCAGCTAATTATCGACACCATTAAAGTTATTTAGTTATCATGTGTGTTAGCTATCCCCGAGGCTAGTTTAAGCTACCTGTCCAGAAAGTCTAATTATAGCCTATATCAAAGGCAAAATAACATGCAGATGTATATTAAAGTTCTACTTTGAAATCTTATAATTAAATTAAATTGTGGTAAGTGTAAAGATGCAAATTAGTTACATAATGATAATCAGGATTAAACGCTAAGCGTTAGGTGGCTTTATGTGTTAGCAGTGTGAAGAGCAGGTTAACAACCTAGCCAGCCATGATACAGAAATTAGCACTGCGGCAGTTATTCCATATACTGTAAGTCCTGGAAACTAGTTTTGTTGACTTTTTAGCTAGAAAACGAGTGTAGTGTCATCACTGTTTAATAATTTTTTTTTTTAAATTTATCTTAAATAATTAAATGGAAAAGATTATCACATAATTATAATTTTTTGTGCCAAATTAGTTTAGCAAATTTAGCCAGTCATACTAGCATGTGTCTATTAAAGCAGAAATTAGCGCTGCTGCCCCGATGTCTTTAATGATGATTTACTCCAAATAATGTTAACACAACTTGCTGGACCTTCTCTGTTACTGCAGTGATGCTAATTTCAATTCAAATGGATGAATGATTTGCAAAATTTGCTAACCTTTGCTAGAAAATAGGTGTACATGTATGCTAATCAGAAGAAATCCAGCTAAGGTCGCTAATCTTAGCTAGAAAATGAGTGTATGATGACATCTGCTCTTTTTCCCCTAGAAATGATCAAACTAACATGAAGGATGTAAGATTTTCACAATAGTTTAAGAATGTGAGTGCGCTATATCACTAGCTAGCATAGCTATGGCGGATCAGTGTGAAGTAGCTAGCTAAGTGGACTGATTTAGCGCTGAGTGCACAGAAATATCTTCTGGGTGAGGAAACGACTTTTAACCTTAATGTGGACAAAATGGTGTACGCACTGAGAACAGCTGTGTGTGTGTGTGTGTATGTGTGTGTGTGTGTTTGTGTGAGACTTATTTCCTGTCCTAAGCGGGTCAGTGGATGTTGAATAAGGAGGTCCAGATGCTGTAGAGATTAAGTCTACAGTAACAGGTGGCTCCAAGTGCGTGGCCTTTTATGGCAGAAGAAGAATGTTTCTCTTCGTCTCTCTCCCACACACAAATAACCGCCTTGTCATAATTACGTCGCGTTCAGCCGTGATAAACGACACACACTCGCCGGAGCGCTCGCACTCGCTCTCTTAATCTCTGACACTCTGTTTCCTCTTCTGACAAAAAAAAAAATAAAGAATAGGACTAAAAAAAAATATAAAGAGCGGAAAAAAGAGGTCTCATTTGCATACTGTCTCCTTCCAGCACTTGTTTTGTTCCCCTGCTCATCCCTTGTTTTTCTCAGCCCATTGATTTATCTTCCAGCTTTCGTGCGCCAAGTGTGTTAAATATCTGAGACTCCGCTGTCAGTTCAATTACTTATTCCCTAAGGTGCCACACTTCCTTCACCTTCTCCACCAAGAACCAGTTACAGAAGCCACGCCTACTTCACTCTCTTCACTAAGAAGCAGTCACAGAGGCCACGCTGGCTTTACCTCCTTCACTGAGAACCAGTTACAGGGACCACGACTCCTTCACTTTCTTCACTGAGAACCAGTTATAGAGGCCACGCCTTCTTCAACTTCTCCACTCCACTTCTAGAAATACACATTACCATGCTCTCACCCCCACATATAATAATAATACACATTCTCTCACATAGTTTCATCACCTTTCCATCTCTCTCTCTCTCTCTCTCTTTCTCAAGGGCGCGCTGTAATAAAGTAGCTGTTTGATGGATCGGTTCAGTGGCTTGTGGAGCGGCCGAGTTCCTTAATGTGCCGTAAAAGAGTGAGGAGTTCCTGCGGCTCTGCCTGAAGCTTGCAAATGACCCGATCATACACTGTCTCCCCTCGGGCATGGCCGCCGCTAACGAGAGACGCTGGGCTAACTCTGCAAACAGAGGTACAGGAACATAGCCGCTGTTTCAAAACATACTATAGCATACTGTACATTTTCAGACACTCTTGACTTTGTAATCCTGAACATTTTGCACTAAATGAAAATGATGTAAAAGAGCTACTGACTGATAGACAGCAGAGGAACAGCTGCCCAACGGGACAACCACAAACCCCTTGCTCTGCACGTACACCCACGATGTAGCACTTACCAAACCAGTACCCACGGTTAGTTCCCTTTTTTCCAAAGTCCACTGACCTGTACTGTAACTATAGTTACCCTCATTTAGTTCCCTTTATTCCAAAACTAAGTACCCGTCCATAGTTCCTCTTTTGTCCATTCTCCAGGGACCTGTACCAAAACTAAGTACCCATGCTTAGTTTGCCTTTATTCCATTGTCCACTGACCTGTACTGTAGCTAAATACCCTTGCTTAGTTTCTGATCATTCCACTGTCCAGTGACCAATACCATAACTGACAACCCATGTTTTATACACCCTTCTTCCCACAGTCCTTTATCAAAGCTAAATATCCATGCTTATTTCCCCCTTTTTCCACTGTCCAATGACCAGTACCATACCATTTTTAGTTCCCTTTTTTCCACAGTCCAATGACCTGTACTGTAACTACATACCCATCCCCATTTTTCCAATGTCAATTGATCTGTCCCATAACATTTACATTTACATTTAGGCATTTGGCAGACGCTCTTATCCAGAGCGACTTTCAAAAATAATAGCTAATAGTTACCATAACTAAGTAACTATTCTTAGCCATCCTTTTTTCTGACTTGTACTGTAAGTACCCATTTTTAATTCCCCCCCCCTTTTTTTTTTACACTATCCAGTAACCAGTACCATAAGTACCCATTCATAGTTTCATGTCCTGTAATTAAGTACATATGCTTAGTCCCCCTTTTTTACAATGTCAATTGACCTGTCCCATAGTCATCCTTCTTCTACATGTAACCCTTCTGAAACTGAATCCTTCTTCTATCCAGTAACCAGTACCATAAGTACCCAAGCTTAGCTCCCATTTTTTCCACTGTCCAGTGACTTGTGCCATAATTAAGTACCCTGCCTAGTTCCCCTTCTTTCCACTGTTTAGTGGTCTAGTACCCAAATGTAGTTCTCCATCCAGTGACCAGTGTAAGTACCCATGCTTACTCTTGTTTCAATATTGTGCGATAATGGTCAGTGTTTAGGAAATTATGTCAGGCCTTCACCAGTTCTAGAGCAACTCCGCGGTTACTCTCATGACTCTCCATACAGGTGTGGACGAGTAAATGGAATTTTAACAGAAAAAAGATCAGACATGATGTTCATGATACAGTACGTCATAGCATTTCACTCGCTAATTGACCCGTGGATGGCTCACGATCTAGCAGCAGGTATTTCTGACGAGGTTGTTCCGACTGCTTGGCACAATAGCTTGGTAAGCTTAAAGAACATATACACTAATGCTCCCTACCTCAGAAGCAAACAAACATTGAGTCAGCGCTCCTGGAGAATTTTTTTATTGGCGTCTCAGCAGCTCGAGATCGCTGCGGCGTAATGAGGTGTTGAGTTTGAAACTCCTTGCAAAACAGGGCACTTGTAAAACATTAGCCTTTTTATTAAACACAGCACAACATGTGCATGAGAGGAATGCAAATGGGAAGAGTGTCTGGAGCCAAGAAGAGCCAGTTTTACACACACACACACACAATTGTCTTACTATCCTTGCGCAGACCTTCCATTGTTATAGTTACCAATGCAGCTAATTAATTCTACAGTTAACCTTTTTTCATTTTTTAACAAGTTTTTCTCATGGACGTCTTGCCAGATGTCTCCATAAGGTCTGTCAGATTGTCATTTGGTCTCCACCAAGATATAAAAACATGTCCATACACACATCTCTAACTGCCCGTGGAATCACAACCACTGTGCTAACCAGAGTACTTACAGTAGATGTTAATAGATCTAATAGATGTTACACACTTCCACACACACATCATACGCTCACAGGAATAAGGCTCCTCAAGGGTTCTTTGGATGGTCAAGGATTGTCACCACCCTTAAACCTTACATTAGAACATTACTTAGAACTTATTTAAATAAAAAAAAAAAAGACAAATTGAAAGATGCTGTATGAATACTGAGATGAAGATGTAGATAAAAGTGTATCTGTTGCAGAAGACAACTGAAATGATCAGAATAGAAGAAGATTTAAAGAAGGAAACAATTTATGCCTTTATGGTTGTTTGGAGTGGTTCTTCAAAGGTGCCTGATGCTTCAAACCAAATCTCATATGATTGTTTCTTCATGAGGTATGAAAGTAATATGAAAGTAGCATGGTGCAACTACATTGAAACTGGGACAATACAGAAAAGCTTATTTAGGCTCTTGAGACTTTCCTGAAGAACTTCAGTTGGTGGCTCTTTAACCATTTTATTTGTGTATTTTTGTTTATTCAGTCTAAAGATGAGATTAAAAATCTAGACTAGAGATATAAATTAGCTATATGAATGAGACCCTTATAAATTATGACCCTTTAAAGGTCCCATATGCTGCTATTTTTTTTTTTACCTTCTTCCTTGTCTCAGTATCAGTCAAAACAGTGAGTCAACTGCAACATAATTTCGTTCTGAATGTGCAATATCAATGTTTGTTTTTGAATGATAATAAAGTACTCATTCATTCATTCATTCATTCAAGTTAACACAGGTCTCAGACCTTCCCCAAAGTGTACAGTATGTAATGCTCCAGCTAAAATACTTCACACTGCCTGTATTTCACTCCTTCTCTAAACGCATCATTTCAATGTCTATGTAAATCATCTACTGCTAATCCACGCCACTCCAGAGATCAGCAAATCTGAGCAACAAACCCATGGGTGGGGAACTTCTTATACAGTATGTGGTCATAATAAGGGGAAAATCGAACTGGCTTGTTTAAGCTCCGCCTAATACAAACATGTAAAAAGAAGAACAAGCTATGTTTTTTGTTTGCACTTTCCCACTGGAGAACAATCTGAATGTCTAGACATGAGTAAAAAGAGATTTTTGCCATATAATTGGTTCTAATCAGAGCAATCCTATGGCACAGGGCAAA
Organism: Clariallabes teugelsi; assembly: GCA_030014215.1. Lineage (NCBI taxonomy): Eukaryota > Metazoa > Chordata > Actinopteri > Siluriformes > Clariidae > Clariallabes > Clariallabes teugelsi. The sequence continues at coordinate 23,458,589 of JAQMYG010000014.1, read as the reverse complement.
TTTCTTCAGTTTCTTGCTTACAACTTTAGCTCCTAGCTGCAGGTATTTTCTGTTTACTGTTTGATGCAAAAAGTTAAGAAATGCTGTTTCATTTATATTCAACTTATCATAAATGTCTATAGAGATATCTTGGAAGCAGGTATCAGAAACTTGATATCAGGTGTCTAGTGCATGTGTATATATACGTAGCTAATGCAGTTAGCTTGCTTTGCTAATCTTCTGATGAGGCTTATACAAAGCCGAGTGTGTAATTTGGATATAAGTGTGTAAATTGGTAATTTGGATATATGCTCGCTACTGCAGTTTTCAAACTTAAAAACAAGTTGGTTTCAGTTGGTTGAGCTTGAGGTATTTGAAAAGAAATACTGCTGATCAGGACGAGCGAGCAGAGAGTGCAGATACAGGCGCAGTGTATAAAAAATGGCACCTCAGTGACAGAATACTGCTAAACACTGCACATCCTTATAATGACATGATGGCCTAGAGCTGATCTCAGGCCTGTGGTTGGACTCTGCAGCAGGAACCATGATCGTATTTCAGCCGTGGTTACTGCTGCAGATTTCAGTCGATGAACACAAACGATCTTGTTGCTCAGGTTTATTAGTCCGAAGAAAAATATTAACGTGCTCGTCAGTGGAAAGTGCTCGGTTTGGTAAATCAAAGAGCTCTTTCCTGCTTCCCTATTAGCTTTCGCTACGCTACTTCACCCAGCCCATCTGCCTGAATCAGCATTCTCGGGCAGTTAGAGCTCATTAATCTCACCTTAATGGAGTCTCGACTGTATTAGATTGCTGGAGAGTCCTGATGTGCAGAGCTGCAGACATTTTCTAAAAGGAGGAAACTGAATAACTTCTTCACACACTGCTCATGGTGTGCAGTGTTTGTGCTGATCTAGACATCATTGCAGAAATCACTATGGATCGATCTTAACTCTTAGCAGAGAGCCTTTCCTCAAATGAGAGCATTTACGTAGATCCTTAAGCAGATGTGTCACCCATTATGCATAGTGTCCACTGTACAAGCCTCTGGAGTCAGTCTTATGATCTGGGGTTGCTTCAGTGGCTCAGGTCTAGACTCAGCAATGTTATGAGGCAATAAATTGATGTCCCGTCCAATTAGCAGTAAGACTTTACATACCTTTTCCGGTTTGTCTGAATTGTTGTGTTTTCTGATTTGGTCTTTAGTTTTTCGGTTTTGTTATTTTGTTTGCTGTTTTGTTATTTTGTTTTCGATTTTGTTAATTTGTTTTGCACTTTTTGGCCACTGTACTTTTCTCCTTTTGGTATTTCCTCTTTAAGTGGCCGTTGTCTTTCTGGTGCACCCGTGTGGTGATAGTGCAGGTGCTTGTGGATGATTATCGTTGCTTTGCAACTATATTTATACAGTATAGTGAACTAAACAGTGTTGTTTAGTTCACTATACAGTACATACTGTGCTTCTTGCCCAAAACTAAGACATGTTCTAAAACCGTCTAAAAGTTTGTTTTGATGTAGCGAACTAAACGTGTTCTGTTCATGTCCTGTAGCTTAATACTGTTTTTGTCAAGTGAACCAACCACATCAATCCTTTATTTTTATGATATTTACCATGTTTATTATGACTTCTGTTCCATAGTAAAAAACTGATTTGGATGTAAAATGCAATTGAATACTGTAAGTCTTAAAATAAATAAATATATAAATAAATAAATAAATAAATAATAATAATAATAATAATAATAATAATAATAATAATATACCTTTCACATTGTAATGCCCCAACATGCACGCATATACACACACACACACACACGTCACTGTAAGACACGGATCTGCCTCATCTCACGCACACCAAACATTTAGCACAGCTTCAGGGGTATAGAGAGAGAACACACAGCTTTATTGCTGGAGTCTGTTTAATATCCACACACACTCCACTCTCCACAGGCTAACACACTATAGAGGAGACCATTTTACACATGCGCACACACACACACACACACACACACACACACACTGTGAGCATTTTATTTTGCCTGGCATCTGGCATATAAAAGTGTGTGTGGGTGTGTGGTGTCTGTGTGTGGGTAGGTGTGTGTGTGTGTGTGTGTGTGTGCTGTCCAGTGGTTTCTTTCAGCTAATCTCAAAATCAGTTTTCTCTATCTCAGTCTCTCTTTCTTTTTCTCTGTCTTCAATACCATCATGATGCCACATTTCACTGAAGCCGTGCTGACTGTGTGATTATAAAACATCAGACATCCTGTCAAATTAGCTCATGTTAGCTAGCTGGCTAGGTTAAGCCATGCATATGTGAAAATTTTAATATGAGGTAAAAATTCTTTCAGAAATCCTGTCAGATTAGTTTGCTACCTAGCTTAGCTGACTTGCTAACTGGCTAGATTTAAGCAAAAAATTTAAATACACTTCAGAAAAAAGAAATAGTATGATGTATATTATATGAATATACTATTAATAATATTATTATCATATATATCAGTACATAATTTTAATGGTGAAAAAGGCGTGGCCTCTCACACTATTTACAGTAGTTAGCTAGAATGAACCATGCATAGTGTGAATATTTTTAATATGACAAAAACATCCTTTCATAAATCCTGTAAAGTTAGTTCCTATAGTTAGCTAGCTAACTATATGTGGGTGAATATTTTTAAATGTGGCATAAAATGTTAGATATCCTGATGTTGATGTCATGTTAATCAGCTATAGCATTAGCATAGGTTTTATGTAAATATGTATACTTTTAGCTTATAATAGCTAGCTAGTGAATGTAAACCATCATTACTTTAAATTATTTCAATATGACTTAAAATTCCTGTCAGGTTAGCTTGCGTTAACTAGCCAGATAGGTTCATCTGTGAAAATATAATCTCTTTTGAATACATTTAAAAAAAAAACCTTTCAGAAATCCTGTCAGGTTTGCTTATGCTAACTGGCTAGCTAAAAGTAAATATGAATAATGTAAATATTTTTTAAATGTGGCAAAAATAACATTGTCAGAAATTCTGACATTACCACCATGTCTGTTAACTAACTATAATTTTCTATGATTTATGATTTTCGTGAATATATTTGAATATTTAAAAAAATATGATTTCATAAATCCTGTCAAGTTAGCACATGCTAGATAGCCAACTAGGTTAAACCATGAATAATGTAAAAAAATAAATAAAATCCTGTCAGGTTAGCTTATGTTACAGCTAACTGGATAGGTTTAGCTGTGAAAATCTAATCATTTTTGAATATGACTTAAAAAAATAATTTGTAAATCGTGTCAGGTTAGCTCATGCTAACTAGGTAGCTAGAGTTAGCCGTGGATTGTGTGAGTAATGTTGAATACGACATCAAAAAGTTTCTTAGAAATTCTGTCAGCTTAGCTTAGCTAGCTGGCTAAACAGTGTGAAACAGCATCTCTCTCGCTCGCTCTCTCTCTCTTCCCCCCGTGCGTCGTTCAGAGGCAGACAGGATCCCCGCTGCTTCGATCAGCTGTAATTGCTTTGACACCAGTCGAGAAAACATTTCTGTCTGTGAGACGTTTTCATTTAACAGCCCTTATTATCCTGTTATTAATGGTCTAGTACGTCAACACAATCGCTCGCAGTCATTCAGCGCTCGTGACAGATTCGAACACACACACACACACACACACACACACACACACACAGAATGCCATTAAAGTGCTGAAGACTGTGTCTCTGTCAGCTTGATGTGCAGCCCAGTGTTTTGGTATGTCAAACACCATCATATCAAACACACACTGCGGTCCATGTTAAGAATTTACCCAGAAGGCTTTTCACCTCAAGAACGAAGAAGTGCCAATGCTGCCATGTCCACACAGCACTATACTATACGCGCTCCTACTACAACACAATGCCTACATTAGCACGGGCATGAAGACTGAGACTGCGCTAATAACGATTTCAGAAAAGTTTGTAACGTGTGTCGATGAAGAAGGAGGCAAGTGTGTAAACTTGTAGGTTTAATTATAGACAATGTGGACAGAGATCAAAGCGAGGGTCAGAGTAGAGCATGCTGGGTAATCATATTCCCATAGGAATATCTATATTCATAAGCATGGATCAGGAGCAGTAAGAACGAGAACTCTTAAAGAACAGGCTTTGAAAAAAACGAAAACAACAGATGAGTCATGATCGGGTGAATGTAGACAAATTGATCAAATGCCATTAAAGGAGACGTGACCTGAGTTTCTTACTTGAGGGAGATGTGGTCTTTGTACCTTGTAGTGCCAATAATGAGGGTGTGGCCTCCGTACCATGTAGTGTCAATGAAGGAGGTGTGGCTTTTGTTCCTTGTACTGTTAATAAAGGAGGTTTGGTTCTGCACTTCTCAGCTGTTCTCTAAAGAGGACTCGTGACTGCAGTCTCTCGATAGTTCAGGACTGGAGTTTCCTACAGTCTACCTGAACCTCCAATAACCAACTGGACTCCATATCAACTTAAACACATCTGTTAACTTCCAGCCTCCTAACACACAGTATGAGTGCAGATCAATCCCTGCTATCCGTTATCACCCAGATGAGGATGGGTTCCCTGTTGAGTCTGGTTCCTCTCAAGGTTTCTTCCTTTTACCATCTCAGGGAGTTTTTCCTTGCCACTGTCGCCGTCGCCCTCGGCTTGCTTATCAGGGACTATCTTATCATTTTAATTCATACACATTCACATTTCATACAAACTTCCATAATTCTTTTGATTGTGTAAAGCTGCTTGGCGACAATGACAATTGTTAAAAGCGCTATACAAAATTGAATTGAATTGAAATAGTGTCAATGAAGGAGGTGTGGCCTCTGTATCTTGTAGTGTAAATGAAGGAGGTGTGGCCTTTGTACCCTGTAGTGTAAATGAAGGTGGCCTCTTTACCCTGTCCTGTAGCAGGAGTCTGTGTCTGGTTTCTTTTATCATTTTATCATTTGATGATTTGTTGGCTTGGTGGTGTATGATATTAAATGTGGATCATACCGCAAATAATTATTTTCTCTTTATCCTCTCTCTCTCTCTCTCCCTCTCTCTCTCTCAGTCCTTGGCTTCCACCGCTTACAGACGAAACTCATTAAAGGTCAAGGGCTATAATTAACTGCTGCATTTTCATCACTCACAATCAGAGAGCTCTTATCATCACCAATCAGAGAGAAGGAACACACTCCAGCCATCTGTCACTCTTATACTGTTATTACTCTCTGTTTCCACACACACACACACACACACACACACACACACACACACGCACCACAGCAGTACAAAGCTCCACCTATCTCATCTATCACGCAAAGCGAGTGATGATGGAGGGAAACGGAGGAAGGCCAGGGAAAATGACAAGGTGAAATGTAAAAGAAAGTTTTGGCCTCCTCTCTCTCTCTCTCGTCTCCATTTATTTGTCTCTCTTGCATGTTTCATCTTTTCTCTCTCTATCTCACATATTTGTCTGTATCTCACTCTCTTTGTCAGTCGTTTTATGTCTCCCTCTCTTTTTTCTCTCATGCCATTTCTGTTCCCTCAGTCAGTTTTCGTGCCCGTCTGTCAACCGAGTGTAGGTTTTTAATCACATATGAGATGATGTATTTGGACGCCGGCCGGGTGTCAGCTCGTTTCCTTTCATGTTTTCAGATTGTTTGTGTTTAATGTGGATGATGAATTTATCTTCAGACGACTCCAATATGACTAATTAACTCTGATCTATAGCAACCAGATGTTCAGATGACGGCAGCCAAACTCTCTCTCTCTCTCTCTCTCTCTCTCTCTCTCTCTCTCTCTGTGTTTTACATTCATGCACATTAAAGTCAGCGCTGTGTGTCCGTGCTAAGCTCTACACCCTGCTCTGCATTTTACATCATAACATTTACATCTAATAACATCACCTAATGCACCTCATGTGTGATATGGGAATACTTATAATCTGCAGTCTGCTCGTAACACGTAATAAATATTTAAATCGCACACTGTAATACAGACAATTTGCTTCAACTTACATAAACACACACAGACACACAAATACACATATACTGTACACACACACACACACACACACACACACACACACACACACACACACACAGTGCTAATATTAAACACACACTAAATTCTATCTCTGTCTACTTTATTCTTATTTCATTCCAATCGACTTCATTATTAATTTATAACACAACACTGTTAAATCCTGAATTCTGATTGGTCAAAAAGGTGTTGATTAATTCTCTATAACAGCAGCTCTGGCACTAGCACGGCTTTATATTAATGCAATATCGTTTCTATAGCGACAGCTCAGCCTGTGCAGTGGATGATGGTAATAATAAGTAGATGTTAATTAACATATACGTTATAATCGACTGCAGCTGCCACAATTCTTATCCTTCTTTCTGTATAACCTGGAATAGATTTTTATATTTTTGTTTTTTAAAATTATTTTTATGTGTAAAATGCATGAAAGTTTAATCTTAGTCCTTGGTATTAATTTTTAATCGAGAAAATTTTTCTTTCTAGCGTCACTTCGAGTGTGAATTTGAATTTAATGCAGTGAATTTTTTTGTCCTTAATTTAACACTTGAGGAAGGAGTCTCCAGCGTCAGAGATTTAGCTTTAACACAAAGCTTTTGAATATCTTCAGGACAGAGGAGTTTACACTTCTCAGTAACAGAAGGTTCATGCTACTCTACCATGAATAAGAAACTTGTGAACTCATGAACTTTCCACAACATTATACAGTATATAAAAATGTATAAAAAGTACAAAGTGTCATTCCTTAATAAATAAAAACCATGATCACTAGCGAGAGGATTTATAGACTGACAGGAAACTAATCAGCTTTATGGCAGTAACAGAAACTCCTCTTCATCACACTGTAGGGATGTTGATTATTTTATTAAAACAGCACCACACCGAGAGTTTTATTCCTCTTACACCTTTACTGTAATATATTAAAGGGCACCTGTTAGGCAAAATCCACTACTGTATGTAATCATGCACTATTTAGTCATGCTTAGACAGCATGGGTCAGATGGGTCTCCAGTAAGAAAGTTTAGCTTTGCTTTTTTCTGTAAGGGGCGTGGCTCAGCAGTAGCTCATTTACATAGAAACAGAAGCAGCTTGTTTGGAATAGGAGTGTAACAGAGGCAGTATGAGGTATGCATTATCTGAAGGGCATTAAAGGGATAGTTTTTTAAAAATTTTATTTGTCTTAAATGAAAATTGAGGTGCATGTGAGTACAAAAATCTCGTGTCAAGTTTGTCATGCGGAATGTGAGCACTTTTCTTTCTCCAGCACGAGTAATATGGCTGACAGAAGCTGTACGAGTCGTCCTGGTGAAAGAAAAGTGTTAAATTTGAACAAATACAGCGTAACTTTAACTAGATGTAGCTCAGTGGGACTGCAGAAGCTTCGCCTCAGCTGACTGCATGAGTCGAGGGGTGTGTGTAATTTGGATCAGATTGCTTACCTTGTCCTCACGTTCCGGTACTTATATGCAACTCAATTTTGATTTGAGACAGACTTGAAAAGAACCTGAACTTTCCCTTTAATATACTGTACAGACTTTGCAGGAGCTCTGAAACCTGTTTGTAACTTGTTAAAGAAATGTAACATATGGGACCTTTAATGGTTGTTTTATGCCACTGAACACATTTTACTTCTGCAGTGTGTTTGAAAACAAGAAAAAGAAATTAGAACTAATATACTTAAATATTTATATAGTTAAATATTTGACTGTGTTGTTTCATTTTTCTTTGAGAAGCTTAAGGGTAACAGTACACTGTGCATCTCTCTCTCACACACACGCACACACACACACACACACACACAACACACTCAGTGACACTCTGACAGTTTGTTATGAGTGACGTGTGATCCGTACAAATGTGAGGACTCATAAATCAGCCTGTCAGCGCCGGGGAGTTAAAAGGCCGACGGCCCGAGGCTCGGCTTTTACAGCTCGCGCTTGTGCTGATGAAACTCTGTGGGCTGCAGAATTATAGCTGTCAGAAACACGCCCACGTCAAAACCTGAAACTGGTGCACTCTCTCTCTCTCTCTCTCGCTCTTCCTCTCTCTCTTCCTCTCTCTCTTTCTCCATCTCTCTCTCACTCTCTCTCTCTCACTCTCTCTCTTCCTCTCTCTCTTTCTCCATCTCTCTCTCACTCTCTCTCTTCCTCGCTCTCACTCTCCCGCTCTCTCTCTCTCTCTCTCTTTCTGCAAAATGAAACAGAGACGTCTTTCATGGTTTGGTAACTATTAGCACATCACTCTGACACCCTTCAGCTCCGGGCCTGCCACACTATTCCCATCACACTGCAGCAATCCGGCGATCCGGCCCTGCTTTCATTTACCACTCACACGCCCTCATGTACACTCACACACACACACACACACACTCAGAGACATGCACTTGCATAAAGATAGTGGTAGACAACAGTGTTATCAGGGTCCTGTGTTGCGTTGCAGGAGGTCTTGATCTCATTTGCTTTGTGTGTGTCTGTATGAGTGTGTGTGTGTGTGTGTGTGTGTGTGTACATGTGTGTACCAGCTGTCATTCAGAATCAGCATCATTAGACATGGTTAAACCCAGGGCTGTAAACCTGCCCCTCTATCTCCTGCATCAGTGCTCTACACGTAGCCCTGGTGTTCCTTCACGTTGTGTCACTGATACATTTCATTTGTTTCCTCTACGTCATCGTTTCTCTCCTTTCTCCTTCCATTTCTGTTCAATTCCTCAGCTTCCTTGGCTCGAACATATTGCATTTCCATACTGCCGACGCGTCCGTATCATAAACACGCCCTTTAAGCCTTCAGTCGAATGAAGAGAGAGAACAGAAACTCTACTGAGTGAAATGAACTCTACATCCTGCAGGAGTTTCTCTTCTGTTCAGCAACAACCGATCAATGACGTTTAGAACCAAACACTGGCTTTTAATAAAGTCCACGACACCAGGACGACTGAGAAGTTGTTGATTGATTCTCTGTAACAGCTGACATGACAGTTGTGCAGGTTTATATTAATGCATTTGTTTTAATACCGTATCGTTTCCATAGTAACCATGGATGCTCCACATTACTTGTTAATGTGTGTGCTAAAGGAGTTCTTCTTTTTTTATGTATGTAAGGAGTTACCAGTATCAGAAGGTAAAGCTGTAACTTAAAGTTTCTTCATGTCTTCAGGACAACTTTGCCGCACATGCATGACTTTAGCTAACCAGCTAACGGGAACTGTTGTAGTTTACCTCACTGCAAGAAATGTAGGAGTTGATATGAAGCGAAGTGTAAGGTATGGAGGACGCAGTTCAATCAAATCCAAAGTACACAGTTAAACCTTGGATTGCAAGCATAATTAGTTCCGGAAGCATGCTTGTATATCAAAGCACTCTTATATAAAAGCAAATTTCCCACAAGAAATAATGGAAACTCAGATGATTCATTCCACAACCCAAAAGTGTTCATATAAAAATAACGAATGCCAAATATAAAGCAAAAATAAAACAAATGAACCTGCACTTTACCTTTGATAAGAATCGTGGCTGAAGTACAGCGAGAGAGGAGAGGAGTTGCTACACTTGGACATAAAAAAAAAAAAAAACGCTTTATGCGCATACAAACACGTGATCATATATTAAACAGTACGCATGCGCTCGTTGACTATACGAGTGACGCACGCGCACTGAGACTGAGATGGGAGACGATTAGTCAGTTGGTGCTCCGCAGACAAAGCGCATTCATTCTGCTTGTATCTCAAGAACTCACTCATTTATTAAGTTTAGAGTCAGCTCCTGGCAAGATGGTGATGAGCAGAGCTGAGCTTCAAAACCACTCTTCAGTAAACCTGTGGGTGGCGCCACCAAGGGTTTGTCCAGTTCTCTTTATACAGTCTGTGTGGAACGAGTGTTTATAACTGCTATAACAAAAGGAAGAACAGCAACTAATTCATTTGGCTGATATTTCACGATGCTAACTATAAACAGATCAAAAGTGTGATTTGTCATTCGTCAAAAAGTACAAAACTATTGGCATTAGAGCTGTGACTAAATCACTTGTGCAAATTAATCAGTATTATGTTGGTTGATTCAGTTAATTGAATATGTTAATCAGTTTTAGATTCAGAATTGGTTCACATGTTTTTAATCGTAAATTAAAAATCCCTCCAGTTTTTTCTTTGGAACTTATGAGCAATTGGCGCAACACCGCCACCTACTGTACTGGAGTGTGGATAGCTTTGACCAAGATATGAATGATTATCAAATACTTTTAGTAGATTTTATACCTTAAAACCTGTAAGAAATATAGCTGCTTGAGACAAATCAGACAATAAACATCAATGCTACTGAGTCAAATTGAACTGAAAATTGAGGAATAACCCTCTTTGTGTTGTGCTGTTATAGGAAAACAATCAGCTCTGAGGTGGTAACAGATCACCGGATCGAGAGTAGATCGTCTTTCAGTAACAGCCCAGTGTCTTATTCTTCACTGACTCTATGTAACCCTATACAAAGAAATATCTGTGACCAATCAATGATCTTCTATATTTCTAGCTCCGCCCACATGTCCCTGTTTGGCTACTCAAAAATGGGAAGAGTAACATAATTTAACATTGCTTCATAGATTTCATGTCTGTGTATAAACACATCCTCAATAACTCTAACTTTATCAACATTCACAAAGTCTTTTATTTATACATCCAGAGAAAGAGGGGGCGGGGCTAAAACAGAAAGAAGAAGCTCCGGGTCAGAAGGAGGTCTTATTTGTACTGCGGAGTGAAAAGTTCAGTGTGTGTGTAATGGTGCTATCCATTTAAATGTCTAAAGCATCTCCCCTCCCTCCTGTCATCTCTCTGTCTCTCCCTCTCTCTCTCCCTCTCTCTCTCTCTCTCTCTCTCTCTCTCGGCAGGTCCTGAGTTACTGCGCTGATGGATGACGCCAAGCTCTGTGTATTAGCATCCAAATGCATAAACACACACTCCAACACCAACACACTGGCCAATTTGCTTGATTTATGACAGGGTAGGAATGTGGGCGGGGCATCAGCCTTATAGGGAATTCCTCATCAGTGAATTATAGGGTCATGGGGTCAATACCCAAGCCCCCATGTCCTCACTGCTGACTAGCTCACATTTTCCAAAAGTCATTAGTCAATAGTTAAAGGCGTCCACTCGTCAACTCGAGGTATTCTTCTCAGCTAGCAGTTCCTTCTGTGTTCACTGTGGATTCAAGCGTTGTGAATCCAACATGTCCGCTTAAACTGTGTACAGTGTAACGTCCCCCCTTGGCTTTAGATCAGTTCACATAGCACTTGTGGTCACTCTGTTATCTCTGTCTGTATCCCTGAGGTCCTCACCTGCCTCTCCATCTCACCTTTCACTCCTTCCGCCGCTACACTCTTATAATAAAGACTAATACTGTACTTTAAATACTAAACTAATACTGTACTCTTATAGACTAACACTCTGTACTCATGCTAAACTCTAAAAGAATAATCTAATACCAACCTCTAATGCTATACACTATTACTACACTTTAATACTATACTCTAAGAGTGTATACTAATATTATACTTTAGTACTAAACTCATGCAATATTCTAATACTAAACTTAATAATAATATTTATTAATCTTAATCTCTAATGCCATATACTAATACTATACTCCAATACTACTCTCCAATACTATACCTTAATATTTCTCATGCTTACCTCTAATGCTAATCACTAATATTATAATTTATTATAACAAATTGCTATAAACAAATACTATATATTTTTAACTCTATATATTTTATAACTCTAATTCTACACTCCCTGTCTTGACATTAGGACTTAAGTATATTTAATAACCGAATTCCAACTAAATACTAAACTTAAATATAAACCTTGAGTTTTATACCTTAGTGTGAAATTCTAACCTTAAAGCCAAATTTACTGCTATAATATAATAAATTCTAAATACTTTATCTTTAATCACTAGAAAACTATTTATACTTTATTATATACTAAATTATTTTAGGGATTTTATTTCTAAATACTAAACCTGGTATAATACACAGCTCTAATATAAACACTGTCCAGTAGGAAACTTTCTAAATAATAATAATATAAACTGTAAAATTTTAATATTTATATATTTGTCACATTAACACTAAAATAACCTATTCTTAGTTTAACACACACATGTATATATGTATACACACACACACACACACAAGCCTCATGTTCAGCTGACCTGGACAGACCAGTGTTCTTGTATGCGCTGTGACCTCTGACCTTTACAGATGACTCCTCCATGACCCCGGCATGGATGCCAAACTTCCATCACACACCCTCAAGCTTGCACACACATTCTCACACACTCGTCTATAAACTGAACACAGGGGGCTGACATGAGGCCTTCACCCTCTCAAAGAGGAGAAAGTTGGGCACACACACACACACACACACACACACACACACACTGAGAGCCGTGGGCCATGTGCCTGCTGTCATTTGTTATTCATTATTCATCAAAGGACGCCCGGCAGATCAAAGGACGCCCGGCAGGAGCTCTGAGGACCACAGCAAGAGCCAGTCTGTCCTCAGTGTCCACAGGTCACCTTACAACACACACACACACACACACACACACACACACTGAGTAAAAAGTAGGAGTTCAGTATGTATGTGCAGGCGTGTGTGCATAAGTGTGCACGTATTTGTGTGTGTGATTGTGAGTAAGTAGCGATGTGTGTGTGTGTGTGTGTGTGTGTGTGTGTGTGTGTGTGTGTGAGCCCTCCTGCTGCTCGGTAGGCATCGCTTGCAGCCCGCCGGCCCACTGTCACTGCCTGTAATTAATGAACACTCCACACACTCCAACAGAGGCCTGGCCTTACCATGAACTCAGCAGGAATTCACACAAACACACACACATGGACTTTCACACACACACTCCATACTGACACACAGTGTCACACTCTAGTGTTACTGCATTTGTGTTATCAGTGAGACATTTTCAGTCCTCAATTCTGTACTAAACTATGTAAAGTATTCTACAGTATAATATTTAGTCATGGGATCGTATCAGTACTAAAGTAGTTCACAATGTGAGACAAAACCTCCACCATATCACTAGACTGAGGACACTGTCCACTGCTGTGAAAAAGTATTTCCTGATTTTTTTCCGGATATACTGTACGTTACACTTAAATGATCCAGATAATAATATTGCACAAAGATAACTCGAGTAAATACAAATTGCAGTTTTTAAATGATGATTTCATTTATTAAAGAAACACAGTGATTGACATGTATCAGTCTGGAAAGGGATACCGAGCCATTTCTAAGGCTTTGGAACTCCAGTGAACCATGATCTATATCACAAATATAGAAAACTCGGAACAGTGGTGAACCTTCTCAGGGGTGGTCGGCCTTCCAAAATTAATCCAAGAGCACAACAACGACACCCAGGAGCTCATAAAAGAACCCAGAACAACATCTAAAGACCTGCAGGCCTCATTCAGTTAAGGTCAGTGTTCATGATTCAGCAATTAGAGACTCGGGGTAAAAATGGTGTCCATGGGAGAGTTCCAAGGTGAAAGCCACCGCCGACCAAAATGAACACAAAGTCTCGTCTCACATTTGCCAAAAAATATCTCGATTATCCTCAAGACTTTTGGGCAAATATTCTGTGGACTGATGAGACAAAAGTTGAACATTTTGGAAGGTGTGTGTTCTGTTACATCTGTACTCTAAGAGTGTATACTAACTTCAAGACTACACTCCAGTACCATACCTCGACACTTAATTGCATAAAAACAACTTCATACCTATAGTCAAACATGGTGGTGGTAGTGTGATGGTCTTGGACTTTGCAGCTTCAGGACCTGGACCACTTTCATAATTGATGGAACCATGAATTCTGCGCTCTACCAGAAAATCCTGAAGGAGAATATCTGGCCATCAGTTCAGGACCTTAAGATCAAGCGCACTTGGGTTATGCAACAGGACAGTGATCTGAAACACACCAACACAACGTCCACCTCTGAATGGATCAAAAACACAAAATGAAGGTTTTGGAGTGGTCTAGGCAAAGTCTGGACTTAAATCCGATTGAGATCCTTAAACAGGTTGTTTATGCTCAAAAACCCTCCAGTGTGTCTGAATTACAGCAATTCTGCATAGAACAGAGAACTAAATAATCATTTAAAAAATGCGTTTTGTATTTACTCAGGTTGTCTTTGTGTAATATATATATTTCTGATGATGGAATAATTTAAATGTGACAAATATGCAAAAAAAGGAAGGGGAAAATACTTTTTCACAGCGCTGTATCCAGTATAATATGATATCATGTTTCTAGAACAGCTGTGGAATGATGCAGATGATGCAAACTAAGGAAGGTGTGTAACGAAAGCCTGTTAATATCGTGATATCAATATTCTCATCATATCACCTCCCTTTTATATCTAAGCATATACAGAAACTCAATACTATCAGCTGAGGTAAGATTAGTGAAATTATTCACTTAAGTAAAAGTTCAGTTTCATGAAGTAATGTTATAAATTCACTCAAATCAGCAATGTCATTTGTTATAAACTATGTATCTAATCATTTTGATTCATACACATTTTCATATTTCATACAAATTCCCATCATTTTGCTTTGAATAACGGCGGCACGGTGGTGTAGTGGTTAGCACTGTCGCCTTGCACCTCCAGGGTCCGGGTTCGATTCTTGACCAGGCTCGATTCCCGTCTCTGTGTGCATGGAGTTTGCATGTTCTCCCTGTGCTTATTAGGTTTCCTCTGGGTACTCCGGTTGGTACTGGGTACTCGATGGATTAGCACCTTGTCCAGGGTGAACCCCGCCTTGTGCCCTAAGTCTCCTGGGATAGGCTTCAGGCCCCCCGTGACCCTGCATACAGGATAAAGCGGTATAGACGATGAGTGAATGAATTGAATAAAAAATTATCTGAATTGACCGTAAGAAAGTATGAACTCAAATTTTAGTCATATTTGTCAATTTTTGATCCAGACTTTGAGAATGCATCCAGAAAATAAAAACAAAGATTAAAAAACTGACAACTTTATGTTGAAATAATTAAAAATGATCAGTAATGGAGTTACTGGGAAATTAATTTATCACAGCAAACATGTGGAAGAATGCGCTAGGTAGGATGAGACCAAAATGGAACTTTTTCACTTAAATAGAAAGACGCTGTAAGGTGTGGAAAACTAACACTGCACATCATCATCAAGACTCCCGGGAAACATGGTGGTGGCGGCATCATGTTGTGGGGATGCTTTTCTCCAGCAGGGACAGTAAAGCTGGTCAGAGTTGATGGGTGGAGCAGATGGATGGAGCCAAATACAGGGCAATCTTAGGAGAAAACATGTTAAAGTCCGCAAATGACTTGAGACTGGGGCGGAGCTTCACCTTTCAGCAGGACAATTATAGACAGGTGGACTCTATTTAATAATTAGGTGACTTCTGATGGCAATTGGTTCCATTATTGGTTCCATACAGTGTCTGTATCTGAATACAAATGCACGCCTTACTTTTCAGATTTTTATTTGTAAATAATTTTGAAAACCTTTCATCATTTTCGTTCCACTTCACAATTATGTACCACTTTGTGTTGGTCTAAGGCGAAAAAATGTGGAATAGTTCAAGGGGTATGAATACTTTTGCAATGCACGGTAAATGAAATCGTCAGATCTTTGAGGTTTTGGGAGCTCCAGATCTTTGAGGTTTTCTTCTGTTAAAGATGTGTGATGTACATCATTCTACCTTAGAAATAAACCGGTTTAATAAATAAACCACAGCGTCATTTTGCCGTGACGTTTAAAAATGTAGTGAGCGGAAAGTACAGTTTTTTAAACTGTAAAATGTAGACAGTAAAAGTCAAAACTTACATCACCGCCAGTAAACCACTTGAGTGTACAGTATGTACACTGTGTGTGTGTGTGTGTGTGTGTGTGTGTGTGTGTGTGCGCGCTTACTCTTTGTACTTCAGTGTAGAAGTAGAGTATCGTAGAGAAAAGTGAATCATTTGAGGCAGTGAACTCCAGAGGAACAGGCCGAAGGCTGCCAGAGTTCCTTGGTTGACATTTGGACCACCTTCCACGTCCAAACGCAGAACAAAAGTTATGCTAGCACCTTCGTTCCCTCGACTCTGTTTAAAAACGCGAATAAAAAAAGAAGGTTTGTGGAGTTACGATCGGAGCGGGGGCGGGAAAGAGTCACCGAAGTGACATTTCCACCATTAGGCTTGCTCTGTAAAAAATTATTTTTATTACTGCGTGCAGAAATCGAGCTCCGCTACGGCACTCTTGAGGATTAGCGCTAGAACAAATAGCCGCAGGCTCAGAAATAAATAAAACAGTAACGCGCCGCCTCCATATTTCATTCCGCAGTCATCGAGGGAGTGGGCAGGGAGGCCAAGCCAAACACTCGCAAGTTTGCACTCTCATAAATTAACAGTCTGGCAGTTGAAAGTGGACTAACTAATTCATCAGAAAAAAATCCCCCTCCTCTCCTCTCCTTTCCTGGTCTTCTCTCCTCTCCTCTCCTTTCCTCTCCTCGTCTTCTCTCCTCTCCTCTTTTCCTCTCCTCGTCTTCTCTCCTCTCCTCTTTTGCTCTCCGTTTCTTCCTCCTCTTCTCCTCTTCTCCTTCTTCTTTCCCCGCTGTTTAAATTCATCGCTTCCATTTTTCCACTCAACCTGACAGTTCCTCTTCTGAGACACGAAGGAGGCGATTTATTAGAAACGAGTGCCGAGAGTGTTCACAGAGATTAATCTGGATTTCATGTGCTGTAATAATTCAGTGTAATGATAAGAGTTATGGAGGAACCTGATGTAGGAATTTACGCAGGAGAGTGATCACTGAGTCGAGGAAATATATTCAGTTCTATTCCAAATAGTTAAAAACTCATTTTTAAAAATGATTTAGCAGAATTTGCAATTTTTTTTGTTTTTAGCCCAATTTCTTGTTACTTTAATCATAAATAGTTTTTTGTTCAGATTTTTCTTCTAAAGTAACAAAGTTTTAAAGGACTCTAAAGTCATTTTTATCCTAATTTAAGTACATTTTCAACTACAGTTACAACTCTTTTATATTTTCTACCAATTAAATGAATTTTGTATTCTCTCGCTCGCTTGCTCACTTTTATCTCTGTTTTTTATTTTAATTTGCCCATTTTTTTCTTCTAATTTTCTATTAAATCTCACAATAAACTTAAAACTATTGTATGTTAAATAAAAAAAGAAATGTTCCCTTTTTTGACTCATTATAATATATTTTGTCCTATTTAACATTATTTTTAATAAAATTTGAAAAAATTATTACACATTCTACTCCTAATGTACTTGTTCTTTGCTAACATTTCTCTTAAAAGCCATTAATATTTGCCCCAATTTACAAATAGTAATTAGTTTTCCTCTAATTTTAGCCATTTCTTTTCTTTTTTCACTCATTTTCCAATCTTTACTAATTTAAATTAAGTTAAATATGAAGAAAAATGTTTTTTTTTTACTACTACTTATTTCCTTCTCAATTAATATAGCCATATTTGTATATTCCAAAGTATGTGAAGTCACCTCATCTTTCAGAGCTGAAAAAGTACCGAGAGCAATCGGTTTCGGAAATGTGAGATCAGTGACACTCCACTGAAGCCAGAAATCACGATGTTAAATTGAAGATTGCATTCTTACAAACATTATCACAATTAAATCCCAGAAATTAGCTTAGATCATCTACTCAGTGAAGTGTATTCCAGCCCCTATCAAAGACAAAAGGGAATGTTCCTTTTCCACTGATCCTGGATCAGCTTTCTGATCTCATCAAAACACTGTGGATAAACTGTTAGAAATAGCTTTTCTCTGCTCCCAAATCCCCCCCTCCCCTCTACCCCCC
>JAQMYG010000014.1:23417720-23429131 GCA_030014215.1 Clariallabes teugelsi | reverse complement strand
ATTCATTCATTCATCTTCTATACCGCTTCATCCTCTATTCAGGGTCGCGGGGGCCTGGAGCCTATCCCAGGAAGCTCGGGGCACGAAGCAGGGTACACCCTGGACAGGGTGCCAATCCATCGCAGGGCATAACGTAGATATTTTTTGGCTAAAACTAAGGGAATCTTCAAATGTGACTGGTTTAAAGCCACATAATTATGTTGTGACATCACAACCTGAGCTCACGTGTAGGCCTGTCCCCAAATCAGTTTTATACAGAAGCACTGATAAGTCTCAGTTTTAGAAAGTTTTTAGAAGTACCACAGTAATTTACAACTCTTGCTATTTTTCTTAATTATTGTACCTTTATTCTACCTTTAAGCATTTGTTTCTTATTTTTCTGTATTATTATTATTATTATTATTATTATTATTATATCTCCTTTTGCACTTCTATTATATAATAATAATAATAATAATAATAATAATAATAATAATAATAATAATAAAAAGTTCATAGTTTAACTAATTTAACTAACAAGCCCCAAATGATTCTCATGAACTAATTTTTTTATTAATTAATTACAAGAGACATCTATTAAGTGACATATGACCTGCTAGTGCAGCACAGGGTCAAAGGTCACATTAATCAATAAATCAATAAATAAATAAATTTATTTATTTGTACATTCAGTGCAATTTTACTACATAAAATTTTTTTAATTAATAGTCCTTAGTAGTGCTTTTATTATTTCTTACCTTTAAAGAACACTTTTTAGACTGAGAAAAAAAAATCCTAATTATTCCGATTAACTGTTAATTCGACTTTCTAAAGCGGTTCTGCCTATTGGTGAAATGTATCATCCTACCTGGCCGTTATTTTCCTCAGACTTTCACACCACTGAAGGTCAATATTCATGATTATCTATATAAGAGAAGAAGAAGGTGTAGCTGATGTGATTTAGAAGTCTTACAGATCTCCACTGATCTCCTCTTTGAATCCAGTCTATCTTATATGTTCCTCCCAAGAAGTCCAGAACTTTTCTGAGCCCTAGATCAAGCTACTCATAGCATCTGTCTTTCAATCTGAAGTCCTCAGCTTGAACTCAAACTCGCGTGGTCTTTCCCCTCAGGGCCTTCAGCAGGTCACAGGTGTGTTCAGGTTGGGAATGTGACCTTTAACCCTGCACTGCACCTGCAGGTGATGTGTCACTTAATGGACGTCTTTTGTGTAGGTGTAGCAACTTTCTACAGCTGGGCGTCGCCTGTCTGGCATTCCCATGACAAATATATTACTTCTATTGAAATTGTCAGAAGTCATTTACGTGTACGACTTTTAGAGTTATGCTAACTTCGTTCTCAGATTAGATTAGCAAGTTGAGCAAACTATGTTAGCTACATACCCGCAAGTTATTACTTCTACGGATTTCCAAGCTTTATTTTAACTTGCAATGTCTTCACATACTAAAGACACTGTCTTTACATTCATTATTGTGCATTAAACGGTAAACAGGACGTAATTAGACATATGAATTAAAGTGGAGAACTAAATAAATCTTGGACCACAGGTTTGGTCTGTAAAACCAGTGGTTTTGAGCGGCAGCTTTGTTGCTCGTCACTGGGATTAGACTCTACCTGTGGCACGTGCCTGGCCTGACTCAACGCTAGTCGCTTCTGTTGGACTTGTTCGGGCTGTTATTTGCTTTTGAAAGACAGAAAGACATGTGAAGTGTTTGAACACTGCTCCCTAAGGCCATGAATAATCTCCACATGACTCCGCACACACACACACACACACACACACACACACACACACACACACACACATTTCAGCCTCCTTCGTCTGGAGGATCGCTGACAAAATAGTGGCAAAAAAACGAAAACGCTCTCTAAACTCTGATGTTTTGTTTTGAAAAAGATACAAAAATAAACAAACCAAAAAACCCAGCTTGTCATGTATAGTACGTGTGCAAAAAACCCCAAAACTGTACATGGACAATTTGTTCATATGGAAAAAAAGTTCTTGGTACGAATTATCATTTGGAATGCAGAAAAGGGTGTTCGAGTCAAAGCGAGACTTTCAGAATACGTCCTGAGAGTAAAAGCTTCCTTTATTTTTCTATATAATCTCCTGCTACACTAATGCACTTATCCCAGCATTTCACTAGTGCTTACTGTAGATACCATCACGGTAGAAAGTTTTCTCAGTACACCGGACCCATGATCGGACTGCCTGATTCACATCTGAAACGCCGGCCTCCCAGGAACTCCTTTACTGTGGAAATGTCTTGGAGCGAGGTCAGGACTGTACTGGGGATGTGGCAATAACTTCCAGCCGAGTTCCTGTGACATGCCTGTGGTGTTAGTGAATGATTTTGTGTACAGTTCCCACAGACAGGTGCGTCTCTTCTGCAAATTGGCGACAAGTTATCCGTCGATTTTCAAGGATCAGGCGTTCCACTCTCTGAATGTTCACGGGAACACCTGCAGTGAGTTTCGAGGGTTTTCTGTCAATCGATATTAAACCAGTAAGATCTGAGTCTAATCTGGAGAGTATGCTAGGCTAATAAGACATGTTTTTCATTTGTTTAAAAAAGTCACAAATTAAAAGCATGTGTTTTTTTTTTTTTTTTTTTTTTTAAACAAAAAAATCATTCTCATCATTATGAGGGTTTTATAAACCTGCCGGATAGGATGTGAGGTTTGTAGCTTAAAACTTGCAACACTGTGTGTGTGTGTGTGTGTGTGTGTGTGGCCGTTTGTGTGATTCCCCTAAAGCTATCTGGCTCAAGCTACTCCTTTAATAAACACCTTTCTCACACGATGTTTTTAGTATCCCAGCAGCCCCGAAAGTGTCATGTGACCACCCTAATTTAACCACGTCTCTGACAGCTCAGAACAGCTGAGTGCTGTAAAATCCTCCTCCTCCTCCTCCTCCGCACTCTGTTTCACAGCTTTACGACTCAGTAGCCGGACAACGATGGACAGAGGTGTAATGGCCGACACCTTCCTTTTAAAATCTGCTGTAAGCTGGATATTATCCCGTCATCATGGTGCGAGGCCGGCCACTAGACTGCGTTTGGTTAGGGGGTTAGGTGGCTAGACGAGGGGGGGGGGGGGGGGGATTACCCCAGGTGGCTTTACACGTCTTGTTATAGAGGATGGAACCAGACATTTACAGGTCTGTAAAAATTCCCCGCCTCTTGCTCAGGAGGTGTCAGTGAGTCGTTCTCAGGATGCTTCGACTCAGAGACGTGGAGGATGACAAGGGCTCGCCAACAAATTATAATTAATATCTGTATCCGTGTGTGTGTGTGTGTGTGTGTGTGGGTGGTTTGGTTTCAGGGGGTGGGGCTACACAGGTACACGTCATATGCAAGTGGGAGGGGCTTTTTCTCAAGTTTACAAGGTGATGGTATTTGAGCATAGAGAGGACGGAACTTCCCAGATGCTTATAGTTTAACCGCTAACGAGTATCTCAGATGGTCATAATATGATGTTTCTCCTTTTAGAAGGAAAGATTTGTCTCAGGATTAAAATCTCACAGCTCTCAGTGCTTAATTTTAGTATGACCTCGAGTGACCTCGAGTTGCTTTTATACAACAGTTCCACAAACACCATTTATTATCAACAGTTTATGATGTGTAGCTTTATTTAGCCAGTTATTTTGCTCCGCCCACTAACCGCGACTGGCAGAGCTGGTGAGCGACAGTTCGCAAGTGACAGTTAGTTTAATTAACAGGAGTGAAAGTAGTGTAAAATTTATAATCTGTAGCCAAAAGGTGAGTAGAATAAACCATGGAGGAGGTGGAGAGTCCTGAGAAACTTTTCACTTTAGAATATCAGCTCTGTTAACTTCCAGGTTCCGGGTCGGCCCAAATAGCGTTAAATGGAAAGCTAGTGCACTATGTAGGGTGTACAATCCCTTGTACCCCATACAGAGTAGTGCCCTTGATCAGGGGTTAGAGAGGGGTTTGGGATTCAGCCTTGTGTTAGAAGCTAGTTATCGATTAACAATACGGACGGTTCGGTACGACTTCGATTGACTGCGATTGACTTCACAGCGGCTCATGGTTTCATCTCAGGATCACTCAAGAAAGGAAAAGACAAGAAAAAGAAAAGAGATGGATGAGTGTGGATGGAGCATGAACTAGCTACTGAAGAAAAACTATTACAGACGTGACCTTGTTGTGACCTTGACTCGTATCTAAAACCTAATCAATCCATCAGCTGGTTATGAACATCATCCTGTTTAATTCATCCTGTCATTGTGTTTAAATCTCATGAACATTCAGCTTTTCACGAACGCCGCTAATGAGAATCTCAGACGGATCGACAAACTGAAAAATAAACCTCGAATGTAACATTAGCCATGGAAAGCTTTCTATATGAGACAGCATCCTATTCATTCAATGGGATTAAGAATTTAATCCTGAGACAAATCTTTCCTTCCAAGAGCGAGTGCTGTTGTGATGGATATCAGCACATATTACATATCACAGCCATGCTGATATTCAGTACAACAGCACAACCTCGAGTGTGAAGATGGGTTCAGGGTGACCGGTTCAAACTGGCCGATTAATTAGCACACTTAAAGCAAAGACATCTCGGTGTGGGCTACAGAGGAGTAACCCTGAGGGAGGAAAGAAGAGAGAAAGGGAAGGAATGCAGTGCAGGACGGGGAAGTGATCGGTGCTGTTTGTTGTGTCGCTGCCGATCCGCAGTGTGTTTGTGTAAGACTGCAGTGAGCTTACAGACATTATCTGGTCTTAAGAACACAATCATCTGTTAGGATCTGAAGCTCTCTGTCTGAGCTCTCCTCCAGACGTTCTTTGTGTACACACACACACACACACGCACACACACACACACACACACACACACACACACACACAAATAAAATCGGCCCTGTCTCAGCAGCTGCAATTATTCTTGACTATTTACTTTGCAAGCTGAAACGTCATGAAGAAAAATGAGAGTAAGAGAGAGTAAAGAAAGAAAGAAAAAAAGAAAGGAGTTTTTTCTTTACTCTTACTCTTTCTTTCTTTCTTTCTTTGCTTTTTTTCCTTTCTAATCTCCCACTTCTCTTCTTTTCTAATCTCCTCATTCTTCTCTTTATGCATTCCCTCCCTCCCACCCTCTGCTTGTCATCTCTCTATCTCTCCTCTGGCTGTCAGTTCATTTCCCCGGCAGATGTGTGTGTTGTGAAAGCCGTCAGAGCGCACACACGAGGCCAGGTGAAGAGCGATAATCCCTCGTTTTTATCTCTCAGCCTGCGTGCTCTTTATTTTGTCTCTTCAGGCTTGTTAGCTGATAGAATCAGTGAGCAGACACGAGGTCTGGAACATCAGCGCTGTCGCACGGCTTCACTCGGCCACACCATCACTGCAGCCTCCGGCCCCTCTACATCCTCTGCTGACACGGAGGAAGAGCGACGTGGAGCCAGACAACAACTCGAGTCTCGCTCAGATGGGATCTGGATCTGGATCAGATGCGTCACACGGAACCGCTGGTGGGCGTTCTGGCAGGTTCTCGAAATACACCAGACGTCCCAGACTTTCTGAACGATTGCATTAGTTCCTTAAAAGGGTCCAGTGATGGAAAACATGAGGAGTTTGCTGGAGACGAACTGAACCTGAAGGTTCCTGTGAGGGTTCTTTTGTTGCGATTAACACACAGCTGATGGTGTTTATGACCATCATGGTCTTGTCTCATCAACACTCGTGATTCTAACTGTAAAAGTTTGTTGAAGATTCTCTGACGTGGAAAAGAAAATCAGGTCCTTTTTTGTTTGTCATTTTCAAGAAATAAAAATCAGAAACTGATCCAAAAAATAAGAAACCCCATTAGGAACAAACCAGCATAGAGAAGTCAGTGTCCAGGCGAAGAAGCTGGAAAAGAAAAAAAATGGAAAAGAATGGGTGGGGGAGCGAGGAGAGGAAAAGAGGAAAACAATGACCCAAGAATCTCCCTTGTGTGTGTGTGTGTGTGTGTGTGTTGGATTTGTGGGCTAATGTGATTTATGTCTTGGAACTTTGATCTCCTAAAAGGGTTGGAGATTTACACAACAATAATTCTTCTTGGCCGGCTCTGAGATAAATGATGTGCTTGTGGCAGGAGTCCAGGATGGAGTTTAATAGACTGATCTGTGGGGAATTGGGGGCGGAGCTGAAGGGGTGCTTTTGGAAGACGTTTCTGAAAGGCTTAGTACATAGCTAACCCTCCCACAAAAAAAAAAAAAAAATCTGTTAAAATGGTCCATAAATACCACGCTAATAAAAGTCAAGGTCAGAGATAGCGCCTAATAACTTTACGAGCCGATTTTGCCGGTGCTGTTGAGTACAAAGAGACGGAGGAGTGCTGTAACAGAGACGCATCTGCTGGGGCTGAGCCGAGTTTAACAACAGGAAAGAGTCGAACATGCTGAGTGTTGAAGTTTACATGTTTTTCTGTGGGGTCAAAACTCTTGTAAAAATTATATAGTGCAGAAGAAAGGCAGAGGAAGTGCTAGTGAGATGGACAACGTGAGCAACGGGTCCTCTTTAGAAGCTGGAATTTACATCTTTAATTAGGATCTCATGCCTACTGTCTACAATACCTGCTAAACTGGCTACAGTAGCTAGATATCTAGAGCAACCCAGGAGCTAGCCAAGTCTTATGCTAGCAGTTACACAGCATTGTGTTGCGATACTAGCTAGCTTACTTAATAAGAACCTAACATAACCTAGCTTGCCTTAACCAATAGTCTCCCACATAATTATATTAACCATGCGGCTGACTTTAGCCAGTAAAACCAGTTAACTCATCAATTCCTGGTCTAAAGGAAACTCTGAAAAAGTTCCTATCAAGTAAAGTACAAAAGCTAAAGCCTGGTTCATTTGGTGCCAAAACAGTTTGACTTATATTCCTAAAAGAGTTCCAGAAAAGGTTCTAGCAATGGGAATGAAAAGAGTTTTTGAAAAGGTTCCTGTTTCGCAAACATGCCAGAAGTTGCTGAAAGTATTTACACCATCCTGACAGCATTGCTAAAAAGGTTCCTCTAATGGCACACATTCCCAGGGTACAACAAGGCTCCCATGATGGATACATACAGTACCTAAAGGTCATGAATACCAAAAAGTGTTCCTAACTTCCTGAAAAAGTTCCTTCAACGGGAAAACCTGGGATTCTAAAAATGAAAAGAGCTCTGCAATGGCAACACAACTGAAGCTCTTGAGTTCCTGAAAGAATTCCAGGAGTGTTTGAAGATTTGAAGTTCCTAAAAGATTCAAATTTAAATTTTATTTGTCACATACACAGTCATACACAGTACGATATGCAGTGAAATGTTTATACGGACGCCAGTGACCTTAAAAAATAAAAGCTTATAGATAAGAAATAAATATGAATAAAAAGAAATACAATAGAAAATAAATTTAACTAGGATAAAAATAAAAATATACTGTACAAATAAGGACATTCACAATATAGTAAAATATAGAAAATATAGAAAAAAATAGAAATTCATAGAAATTTAGTGTAAATAAAGAAAAAAAAATGACTGGAGGTGTGCAAATATGCATAAAAGGTAACTTATTATAAAGTGTCTTGTGCAATGATTCAGAAATGAAAATATGTAAATATGTAAGTGTAAGTGTGCATGAATGTGTCGGTTCCTGAGATAAAAAATGTTTAAGGTTCTTCAGTTCCTTCAAGAGCTTCTTCTCTTCTGGAAAGTTGTTTTTCTCCTTAAAAGGGTTGCTGTAGTGGAAGCACACCTGAAGTTCCTGGAACAGGTTCCAGTGTTGGAAAGCTGCCTCGAGAAGAAATTTCCATAAAACTCACAGGGTTTTTCCTAAAGTAGGAGACCATTTGAATGTAAATCTCGGAAACCCAGTCTTGCATACAAATACAAAGAACGTGAACGTGCACCTGTAAGTGATAAGGAAATATGGGCTTAGCCGTGAAGGCTGCTTTGCCTTTTGGAGTGCCTTTAGAGCCTTTGGAGCTGAGCTATAAACTTGTTACGCACTTGTTATACTGCATTTAACTAATGCTTGCAACCAACCTCCCAACCTCCAACTATGAAAAGCCAAAGTCATTTCCACTTTAACTTGTCTCCTTACAAGTTGACATCACAGCAACATGGCCTGGAAATACAACAGCTCTTCTTTACTGTTCACCGAGCAACTCTGTACGTACTTGTATTTAGTTTCCACACTAACATCAGCACTCATGGACGTGTCCACGTTCTCCCACTGTGTAGCTCAGAGCTGTGACATCGTACATATCGAAGGCAGCATTCTCCCCCAAGCCCATCCCATCTTTAGAAAGTTCAGCTGGCATGGGTTCTGTCCCACACACACCCACACAGACAGAGAAAAGAAGTAGATGAAGAAGAAAAGTAGACATAAGTGTTAACCTTTTTGTCTTTCCGTGTGCACTCGTTCTTTCCCCCCCTGACGACGTAATTTCCCACATGCGCCTGAGCGATGGCATGGCCGCAGATTTCGGGTTTTTAATAATGCCGAGCGCAAACACTGTAAATCGGCGGCTTGAATGACTCTCTGAAAAGATAACCCAAATCTCCGAGGCCATAATTTTCCGCTCTCCCGCGGCAGCAGCTGGTTGTGCTCAGTGCAAGACGTGACGGGCTTCTTTTGAAATAGCAATCAGTGCCTCTGTAGTGCAGGGAGGACTCGTAAAAGTGTCAGGCCCGGCCCGATATACGGCGCCATATTTCACCCGCTCCTCTCTATTTTTAAACGGCTGAGTTATGGCCGGGGAAATGGGGCCCCATTAGAGGTGATATGATGTATTCTCTGCCTTGTTCTGAGGCTCGTTCATCAAGCGGGGGCGAGAAGAAAGCTGCCACCACCCCCTTCTCTCTCTCTCTCTCTCTCTGTCTCTCTCTCTCTTCTGCTCTCTCTCTCTCTCTCTCTCTCTCTCTCAGCCCCCCTACACCGCAGCCCCCGTTCTGGTGGACTGTCACGGGTAATTTATGACACACAGGCAGTGTAACCTTCTGGCAGGTTTTGTGCAAGCAGACTTCTCTCTCTCTCTGTCTCTCTCTCTCTCTCTCCCCACATATACTAATAATTCCGGCTTTCCCAGGAACAGCAGTGGAATCTGGACGTGAGAGGACAAGTGTGTGATTCTGTCCCTCCTGTCTTGTCCATGAAGCTGAAAACAAAAGAGTGATGGATGTGTCTGTACTGAGTTCTAATAACTTTACATTAGATCTCAATGGTCTGGCTGTCAACTGTTACTTCTTTAGTGTCTATGTCTGTGTCTTTTCCTTTTAGACAGATTTCTACTCTCAGAACTTTCACTGTCCTGGAAAACCTTTAATCCCTGAAAAAGGGTTACTAGAACGTGATTGTCATACCAGCAGAACCAGAGGCTCCTGGAAGACCTTTCTGATCTTCCTTCTCTAGGGATTATCTCAACTGCAGAACCCTTTGAGCTTCTGGAAGGTCTTTACAGAGATTTCTGATTGTCTTACCATTAGAACCATTAGATTTCAAAAAAGATCAGAGGTTTCAGGTATTCTTCTGATTAATAGAACCTTAAGTAGAATCTTAAGTTCTATTTTTAGGGTGATTATTCATGGAAGATCTTTTAAAAGTTTGTAAATGATTGAGTCAGAACCAGAACTAGTATGGCTTGGAAGGTCTTTTGGTGCTTTCCGTGCTAGGGTTGTGTTCCTGGAAGATACTGTAGCAGCACTTTGAGATTTAACATTAGAATTTTTACTTTTTGGGAGGTCTTTAGGGATTCATTAACAACAGAAGAACCTGGAAGATGATCTTAAGTTCTTTAGATTGTCTCAACAGCAGATCCCTAAAGTTCCAATAACATTTGAACAGTCTGACTGTTCTTCTCTTCCGTGCCCATCTAAAGAACCTATTAAGGAACTTCCAAGAACATCCTGAACAATCCTTGAAGAAAATTGTTACTAATTAACTTTTCATTTCTTGGAAGATCTTTTAAAATGATGTTCTTTCTTTGTCTTGTCAGAAGAACCGTTCATGGCTTCCCTGTCCTAACCATAACCCTTATGTGTCTTAAGCATTCCTCCAGTTTTTTTCATTAACCAACCCATAATCTTCTAGAAGACTTCAGATGTTCTTTATATTATTCACCAGGGATTTCTTAAGTTCCTGTTAGATGTTCTAGATGTCCTTCTGATTTCTTCAGAATGTGAAAGCAGTTAATCTTTCCAAAGTATTATTTAGAGGTTTAGTGGTATTGTAAACCCTCTAAATTATTTTTATTTTATCTGCGTGGCGATTTATACACCAAACCAGAAGTAAAACAAACTGGTGGTTCCTGGAGGATGCTGTAGACGTTCCTCACTTGCAGAATCTTTCACAAAGTTGTTGGATATGTAAACACCATCTGAATGAGAGCTTAGTTTCAGTAAGAGCTATAAATCTTTTAGCGTGTTTATAGCATTTCAAGACCAATTTTTGGTGTGGGTTCGTGTCAGTATTACAATAAAGATCCCAAACCTTTTACATTAGGTGTTCAGTTCACTGCTGTAATTAGAGTTTTAATGCATGCCGGAGACTTGAGGTGTAGCCAAAGCTATTTTGGTCGGATTTTGGGCTGCGACTGGAGCAGTGCTGGACGTCATCCTTCACTCTTCTGAGTTCATTCCTGATTCCTTTTTCAGTCTTTTCCAACAGCCATAAAACACACATCTGCATGATTTCTATATCTGTGTAGAAAATCTGTTGCAGGCATCAACCATCAAATGTTTTCACTTGTTCTCACAATGTCAATATGAGTCAATGCGAGACTTTTGATTGTGCAGAATTACAGAATACAGTTCTGAGAGTCTGAGAACTCCCTTTATTTCTCTATTAGTTACATTTTTTTAAAAAAGTATATGTAATCTGCTGTTGGTGGCACAGTGGTGTAGTGGTTAGCACTATCGTCTTGCACCTCCAGGTCCTTGGTTTGATTCCCGTGTTGGGTCTGCGTGCATGGAGTTTGCATGTTCTCCCCATGCTTGGTGGGTTTCCTCTGGGTTCTCTGGTTTCCTCCCACAGTCCAAAGACATGCAGATAGGCCTAATTGGCATTTCCAAATTGCCCGCAGATGGTCCTATGAGAAAGGAAATGGCAACCCACTCCAGTGTACTTGCCAAGAAAACTCCATGGACGGCATCTTGAAAGGCCTGGGTGCTATGGTCAATAAGGTTATGAAGAGTCGGACACAACTGAACGGACAAACTAAACAATCCCCTTCTACACTAATGCACTTATCCCAGTGTTTCACTAGTGCTTGGATACCATCAAGGTGACTTGATCTGAGACTTTCTCAGAAAGTCTTCACATCTAAAACTTTGGTCTCTCTGGAACTCCTTTAATCACTCAAACATCCATTTAAAGTAACCTGTAATGACATCCATGACATGGTTCTTAAGTCATTTATTTTATATATATA
>JAQMYG010000014.1:23383609-23399925 GCA_030014215.1 Clariallabes teugelsi | reverse complement strand
TTCTGTCTATAAACTTCACTTTTTTTTTTTTTTAGCTGTCTAGCTAGCTAAACTCTAAACAGCTAGCTGCTTCTATACTATTCTATTCTATACTTCTATACTATTTTTTTGCTTGAACTCTTTAATTCAGTACCTCAGGTGGCTGCTACAATACATATACACCTGCGGTGTGTGTGTTAATTTGCATGCATATGTGCTGGGTGAGGATTAGCAAACATTCTGTTCATATTTATATAAGATATTAGAAGTGTTGTTCTCTGTTTGTTTAGCGAAATAATGCATGCAGGCTTAGCATGAACGCCTTTTCATGTCACTGTACCGCGACGTGAAGCAAACGTACACCTGTCTGTCCTGTTAACAGCTTGTTGTGTTACAGAGAAACCGCAAAGAGTAAAAATATGCTGTTCGGCTTTATCTCAAAGCGTTGACACTGGAGACTCCTTCCTTGCATTTTACGGAAACATTTTCTAGCACAAAACTTTGTCAAAATTTTTTTTATATATATAGTTTTTTTTTTTTATCTGTTCATGTTTAGTTTTCAAGTATCTAGTAGGTCCATGAAACAAGTCCCTGTGCTAATTGTTACTATAGAAACATTTAATATATTTCATTTCTTTTGCGGTTGATCATTCGGACAGGTTCCAATAAATAAGATGGCATGGTTTGAACAGTTAGTTAGTTGGGTTGTTTGTTAGTTAATTAGGAACATCGACTATTCTTAACATAGGACAGAAAAAAATCCCCCCAAAAAGTTAAAGAGTGTCCCATAAACAAGCCGCGCCTTTGTGTATCCAGAGCACACAAAGGATGAAATAATGCAGGCCGCTCAAACTCGTGAACAATTATAGACCAGAAATGACTCCCAAACTTCAAAGGCTTGGAGACGCTAAGCTATTCCAGCCTTCCTGCGCTAACCGTCGCTCTGCCAGGCTTCGGCTTTAACTAATGAAGCCAATTCATTGCATAATTAAGTTAGCTAAATTACTCTGTTGGCAAAGCAGCCTGCGGTAATAAAATAAAGTTATTAACATTCCAGCTCTGGAAACTGACACTACTTTGACACGAGCAGTTGTTGTGTGTCAAATCATTTGGTGTTGTTAGAAATGAACAATAGATTTTAGGGATAAAAACAGGAATCTAGGAGTCAGGTAGGGTGATGCATTTAACTGGAATGGTGCAAGAAACCATGTGTGTCCCAAGAACAAAAAGCATTTCTGGAAGTTAAAAAATGAAGTCAAGTCACTCCTTTAACTGTCTGATCTGATCTGACCTGTCTATTGTTTATTATTTATAATTTTTTGTTAAGTATGTTATTTAAATTTTTTACAATTATTTTTTAGTGTGCGTTTTCTTTTAGGGGTAGGCTGGCTGTTTATATCAAATTAAACTAAGTTTAATTAGTACATCTTTACCGGACTGACCATTTTTTAGTGTGGTATTTCAAAAAAAAATATTTTTTTATTTGTGATCTAATAATAAAGAGCATTTTAAAAGAAGAGCATCTCCGCCAGCTGACTGATTGATATGATCTGGCTAATTTAGCTTCTTTTAGTCATTTTGTAGAATAATTAAAAGGTATATAAATATAAATCTATATTATTTCTGTTTGCTTTAGTGATTTGACGATAGAAGCATCATTCGGATTATTACCGTGTTTTGTGAATATGTCTTATTACTCATCTCATTGTCTATACCGCTTTATTCTGTATACAGGGTCGTGAGGGCCTAAGGCCTATCTCAGGAGACTTAGGGCCCGAGGCGGGGTACACCCTGGACTGGGGGACACATACACACATTCCCATACTATGGGCAATTTGGGAACACCAATTAGCCTAATCTGCATGTTTTTGGGAGGAAACCGGAGTATCTGGAGGAAACCCACCAAACACGGGGAGAACATGTAAAGCATTCTCCATGCACACAGACCCTGAGGTGGGAATCAAACCCGGACCCCGGAGGTGCAAGGCGACAGTGCTAACCACTACGCCATGGGGTCTTATTATAATATTTTAATTGAAGAACTATAGTGTAGTATTTACACATATTAATGGTAACTTTGTCATTTTAATTAAACAGTCAGAGACGCCCTGCCTGTTTGTCTTTTCAGAGTTTGACTGGAATGTTGACGGGATTTTAGCAGTTGGTGCTAAGTGTAATTACAGTGTGCTTTTTGGTAGTATCCACGCTTATTTTAATAATTTCTGAGGTAAATGTTGACATTCCTGACAGTTTGTTGTCACACTTCACTGTGGAGTATTTGGGTCACGCTAAACCCCCCTCGCGCTGACTGTGAGAACGCGGGGGTGTGGGAGGAGCGTGGGCGATGTTGTCCTGCCCCCATGTACCAGTCTCTCCGCCCACTCTGCCTGTGATTGGCTGGCGGCTGCAGGCTTTGAAGCCCTGCCTGAGAGCTGGAGCGAGCAGCGCGAGCGCGGAGCGCACGGAGACAGTACTGAGGACGGCGCGCGCGCGGGTGGAGGACTAGACCGGACACACCGGAGGGATTCTCTCTCTCTCTCTCTCTCTCTCTCTATCTATCTGTCTCTCTGACCGCCGCCGCCGCTGTGTTACTCCTGAGTGTGGAGGAGCCGCGCTGTCCTGTGTTTGTTCCTGCTGATTGAGTTCTATCAGTGTGTGTGTGTGTGTACAGGTGTCGGGGTTTTCTTGGAGTTGCGCACGGGAGTCTATCGTTTCCATAGAGACACGGATTTTTTCCCCCTTCTCCTTAACTTTGGATATCTCCACCGAGCCTCGGGACGCACGTGCCATGCGGATACGCACGTGAGAAGCGGACGACGACACGCTCGCGCCACATGAGCGACGCGCCCTCGCCGTCTGGAGTCGCGCGGACACCGAGTCCCCCCCCTACCGGCGCCTCGCACCCCGACCGCGACCCTCGCGCGCAGGCTCGCGCCCCGCCGCTGCCTCTCTCGGATCCGGTGCGTCACGCGAAGCGGCTTCCCGTCCGGATTCTCCAAATGCTGAGCGCGCGCGCCGCTCACATGCTCCACGCGGACTACCTGCAGCCGCTCAGCTCCGCGCCCCTGGCCATCGAGGTACAGGAATAAACTTCACCATCATCATTAGAATGATAATCATAAAAAAAAAAAAAAACCACACACACAACAACATCATAATATTCAGCTCCGCGCCCCTGGCCATCGAGGTACAGGAATAAATATAATCATTATAATAAAAGCAATAATAATAACTTTTAGGGAAAAGTAAATCTTATTTTTTTATTGGATACATATTATAAAATGGTATAATAATAATAATAATAATAATAACAACAATACGTGTGGAATCCTTTGGCTGTAATTTACATTTATTACTTAAGTATTGCAATTAAAATTATATATTTACTCGTTTCTTTCAAAGGTCTGGAGATTTCTGAAATAACTGGATGAATATTAGAACATGTAATAATAATAATGGGTTTGCAAATACTGTATTTACTTTTCACTATTCGTGTTTTAGGGACAAAAAAATACATTTTACTGGGTAAATAATATAAAATGTACTACTACTTCTACTACTACTACTACTACTACTACTAATAATAATAATAATAATAGTAATAATAGTAACTTAGGGAAAGGTTAATGTTCAGTTTTACTGGATAAATATTGTAAAATGTAATAATAATTATAATGATCGTAATCTTTTGGCTGAAATTGGCATTTATTACTAAAATTGCAATTAAAACCAAAATAGAATTTTATTATTTAATCATTTTAAGCCCTGGAGATTGCTAAAATAATTAAAAAAAAATTTACTTCTAAAATATTTTTTATAATAATAATAATAATAATAATTACCAAAATGTTTTTTATTACTTTTGCATTATTTATTTTACTATTTATGCTTTTTGAATAGAAAGATCCTATAAAACGTAATAGTAACAATAATATATATTTTTAAACTCGTCTCTAATTTACGTGTATTAATAAAATATTGCAGTTAAAACCAAAATATAATTTTATTATTTATTCAAATAGTCCAAAATAAATAAAAATAATCAAATACTACTACTACTACTACTACTACTAATAATAATAATATAAGCATTCTTATGCAAAAAAAGATGTCTTTCATGTGTAGGATTATTATTATTTTTAATTTTTGTATTAAAAAAATCTTTTCCACAAAATGCACAAGAAAGATGTGAAAAAATAAAAACCTGGACATATTTAATATATAAGAAGTTTTATATTTATTGTACAATATTTTGAAAAAAATGTTTTTTTTAAAAGAATCATCTTTTTAAAATAATGAAGACTTTTCTGTAAGCAAAACAAGAAAAAACATGAAAGAGTTCAGTAAGCATGTCTTTCCTAACATCTTCCATCTATGTTTAAATCGGGCGCAATCACTGGAGCATTATTTATAACTATGTCAGCTTTGTTCTCCGTATCTGACCGTTAGAGTTATTACTTATTTAATTTATTAGGGAATATAAAGTACGCCTGACATTTTCCTTTCATCCTGTGTAATAAACATGCTCATAAATCAAAGCATGGTGTTCTATTGACATTAGATTATTATTAGGATGTAAAGCCGTTGACGTGACAGGCTTTCTCGTGAGCAGGTGGTGTGTCAGAGTTGGGGTGTGGAGTAAAACCACGAGTACATATTTCACAATTCTAACACTGTGATTATTGTGTAAAAACAGCCTGGGTTATAAAAAGGCAGCAGTAAATCGCACCAGGTCTTAAACTAGAACCCAGAAAACTGTGCAACCTGTGTAAAAAGCTTGACCTCATTTTGTTCAAAGATATACATATAGTGAAGAAACCGTGCAGCCTGGACGGTAAGTTCCAGAGCAGTTCCCTAAACCACGCCTTCGGGTATTTTGAGTTGCTTGTCAGGTCATTTTAACGAGGGTTGTATATGAGACTTTATTATTAATAGAGGCTGTAGCAATGAAAACAGTAGCTTACTAGTGTAAAAGCTACCTGGATGTGTCTTGAGTAACAAAAAGTCATTTCCAAGGACTACTTGTAAGTCAGTGTTTTGCAATGAATTTAATCTGAAATTATTTCTCGATTTCTTTTTCAGCTGGATGCTAAGAAGAGTCCGCTAGCTCTTCTGGCTCAGACGTGCTCCCAGATCGGCAAGCCAGACCCTCCTTCGTCCTCTAAGCTAGGCTCGCTCTCGTCTGGCAGCTTAGGAGACAAAGATGGCCGGTCGACTGGTTCGGGCCTCAAATCAGCAGAGCAGCAGCAGCAGGGCCTGGAGGACAAATCCAGTTTCAAGCCCTATTCCAAAAACGGCTCGGAATGCCGGAAGGAGGGAGTCGTGTTAAGCGGGTCAGCCGACAAATCTGGGTTCAGGACTGCTGCTGGAAGTTCAGCTACCACAACATGTCCATCGTTCCCTCCTCACACCTCGTCTCCAAGGACCTGCTCGCCATCCCAGCATGCCCAAGGCCAGGTACATGTGCATCGCCAGACGCAGTCTCCGTCCACACAGAAACCTCTCAGCGTAGACTCCAAAACTGGGAGTTCTGACTCAAGTACGGAGAGCAGCAGTGGTAGTGATCGTGTTGGGAAAAAAGACTTAGATAACAGCAGACTTGAGAATGCCCAGATAGCCAACTCCAGCCAGGCACGCGCAAGTGTCAACTCCAGCAGTGGTAGTGCCTCTAGTAGCCCCCGACCAGAAAGCAAAAGCGATTCCCAACCACCGCAGACATCCATAGCTAATACCAGCCACGTTGCCCCAATTTCACCGTTCAAGCCAGGACACTCCGTCTTCCCTTTGCCTGCTTCCACCCTGGGATACCATGGCTCCATTGTTGGTGCCTATGCTGGTTATCCGTCTCAGTTCATGTCTGGGTTGGACCATGCCAAGTCTGGATTAGTGGGTGCCACTGGGATGGCAAAACATCCAAGCTCGAGCCCTTTAACTGGCACGTCTCCTCCATCCTTTATGCAAGGCTTGTGCCGAGACCCGTACTGCCTCACCTACCCGAATGCGCCCCATTTAGGGGGAAGCAACTGCAATACTTGCGTCCATGACCCATCCTCGTCTCTCAAGTCAGGATTCCCATTGATGTACCCTTCCCCACACCTCCATGCACTCCATCCTGGCTCTCTGTCCACATCTGGTGCTTCCGGCTCTCTCTCCCACCCGCTCTACACCTATGGCTTCATGCTTCCTAGTGACTCCCTTCCTCATGCCTGTAACTGGGTCTCTGTCAGTGGGCCCTGCGACAAACGCTTTGCCACTTCTGAGGAACTTTTGGCGCACTTGCGCACTCATACCTCCCTTCACGGCGTGGACGGAAAGCTGCTGTCTGCCTATCCTTCTTCCGCCCCTTCCTCAGCTGCTTCTTGCCACCTACACCTGCCGCCTCCCAGCAGCCCTGGGGCTCTTCCAAGCTCCTTTTCGCTTCGTGGTTCACCTGGACTTGGCCTGGCTCGCTACCATCCCTATAGTAAACCCCATTTGCCTGGAGCGCCTTCCTTACCTATGCATTCTCTCCCTGCTACGGCGCCATACTACTCGCCATACGCTCTCTACAGCCAGAGATTGGGCTCTGCATCGGCACTCGGTTACCCTTAATGGACGTGCAAGTGGAGAGAAAGTGAGGAAAAGGTCAAGACGAGGACAAGGACCATCCTCAAAAGCGGCTCTAAGCCAATAAGGGAGCTTTAAGGGAATGGATGGCAGTACCTCCGTGAACCGTGGAAGTTTAGAGCACAGGGACACTCGGGCAGGAACACTGTCGGATCTGAAGAACCTGTGCTTCATTCCTGAGAATAATGGAACTGACACCTTTAATATTATTTGATGATCAAAGTTTTATTTCAGTTTATTAATTAAAAAAGTATATTTATTTTTCTCTCCAGCGCTTGGCTTTGTACTTGGGGAAACATTTACCGTCTAAATGCATTCATTGTCACTTTGGTACTAGAACAATATTTTCAGAGATTGATATTATTTCCACATAACATTTTTATAACAAACTCATTAATCTTTCGGTTTGTCACTTTTTTTTGTCCTTTGTTTTCTTGAGTGCTCCAGCAATCATGACTTGCCTGACAGCCGGTTTGGTCTTGGAAATTTGCCTTTTTTTTTTGTTTCCTTTTTTTTGTACTTGTACAGTTCAAAAGAATAAAACATAAACAGATGTGATATATTTTCTATGGTAACTGATTCTGAAAGCTGGGAAGAGTTGAAGTGAATGGGGGAAATGCACAATACACAAATAAGAGTCCTATGTAAAGATGGTGACGCTATACAATTAACAGAATGTCTTATTTTGTGAAATAAAAGAAAACATGATTACGTTTATGCTTTTTAGTTCCTCTTGTTTTTTCATGCAGTACAAGTACAGCATTATATTATAGCATTGATCACCATGCTAACGACAAACTGGCTATCCTTTTACTCATTTTGCATAGGAATTCAAAACTTTTAACGCCGGATGAATGCCCACTATGAGATGTTGCTCAGAAATATGTAAAATGAGTGGTGTTCTTTTAACCCCTGTGACATGTGAATGTGGAATGATTGACAGTTCATAGGGCTTGAAAGCTCAGATCATATCTCACCTGGTAGAAGCCACGTCACCTTTCGCAGTGATCTTAAAAGTACTTTCATTAGACAAATGTATAGTTTACATCGATAAGCTAAACTTATTCAAACATGGCACTTCAGCTAAGTAAAACAGATCAGCAACAGGTTTTTCCACCTCAAATACCTACTGGTTACCACAAACACCAATCTCCCCAACCCACCCACCCACCCCCAATATGTACCTTACATATGCCATTGGATAAAAGGTCTCCGGTGGATATTTATGAAAGTTTTAACAATAATGACCATGTATTTTTGTTAAACTCTTGTCAGGACCTCAGTTTTGTAAGTTGATATTAAATATTTGTATCTGCATAGTAGGAATGGGAATCACCAGGGACCCCCAATACGATATTATCACAATACTTGATATTTGATTTGTATTGTAAGTATCATGATTTTACAGATATTTAGGTCTGGTTACAATTCCAAACAAACTCCTGCCCCACTGGATGCTGTGTCGTATGAATAGTTTAGAGTGCTCCACCTGTAGGATTATAGAGGAACTGCAACACTTATCCATGCATTAAGGATGAATAATTTTTAAGTTAA
Source organism: Clariallabes teugelsi (assembly GCA_030014215.1). NCBI lineage: Eukaryota > Metazoa > Chordata > Actinopteri > Siluriformes > Clariidae > Clariallabes > Clariallabes teugelsi. The sequence goes on along the minus strand of JAQMYG010000014.1, from coordinate 23,391,786 downwards.
TGAGGTGTTACATGAATTACCACACAAAAGTATGACGATACGTAACTGAATCCACCCCACCCTCACCCCTCATTTTTACTTCACAGTGCTGTTGTTGTGTAAAGTGTCTCCTCAGCATCAGACAGTCTGGTGACTCTTAGCCACAGCTCCACAGGAGGCCGGTAATAACCCTGCCGAGGGCCTGAACTCGCTCCCTTGCAACCTCTGATGGATCGCTCATGTCACGCAAAGGCTTAACGACGACAACAGGAGTAGTTAGTGGAGAAATATTCATCACGCGTCCCTGACATGACCCTCGCGAGGACGCCTCTTATTGTTGGAGGTTGCTAGTCCTGTTTGCTAGCTTCAACACAACGACTAGAGGGATATTTCAATATTTATAAGTATTCGCTGTGGTAGTGGGAGTAATATTGCTGTAATGTATCTTGAAGGTTGTTAAAGCTGGCTGGAGTGAGAACTGGGTTCTCGTGCGCACACACACGCTCTGAGTTCATTAGCACTTGAGACAGAAGAGGACACTGCACAGGTGTCACTTGACAGGACCATTAACTGAATTGATCACACCAGAGAGCCTCAGTTAGTCCAGCTTGTCCAGCAAGGTCAGCGCTGCCCCCTAAAGCTTCTTACCAAAGGTTTTATGGGTTTAAAGATGCTCACCATGATGGGTTTGTAGGACGCCAAGAAGAAGGCAGTACAGATAAGATTACCTCTATTAAGCTAGCATTATGAACTCTGTTTAGCTAGGTCAAAGTTCCGATTTTACTGATAAAAAATTGGTTCCTTTACATTATTGTATTGTGTGTAATATATAATATTAAAGCAGTAGTTATTACAAATATGATGTATATTGTGATATATAATGTGAACATCATCAAGTATCATCATTCTGTACATCAAGAATTCTCTTTTATGGTTCTTCTATAGTTCTATACCGTTCCTAAAAATATGGGACAAATAAAAATCATTGCTAAATTAATAAATACCTTTTTTTAAATAGGCACCATTGCTTATAATATCAGGGTAAACATTGCTAAAAATTACTATAATTGCTATATATAATGTTTTATATAACTTCCAACTGCCTTGCCCATACTGAAGACCTTACACCAGCTTAGTTTGCGCTGCCCCTAGAGGAGATGAAGGGCAACTACAACAATGGTAACTTTAGCTGTAACCGGCGGTACGGCCCAGTGATCTAGAACAAATACAGCGTCATATTATTTCTTTTTACGATGCACAACATGTACAAGTGTTTTTTTTCTTTTTTTTCAGGCTTGTTAGCAAAATGGCAGAAAAATAGAGCTGTGATTTTTATAAAGGCAGACCAACTTAAAGTTAAAAATCAGCTACCTGTTACACATTGTTGTAAAAAAAATTATGTTTTTTTGTATCTTTTTTTAAATAGTACAAATAATAGTGATGTTTTAAATTCTAAGATTTAACAAAAAAAATCAGAAAGAAAAAAATGTAGCTTTTTTGTAAAACAGAATACATTTGAACATAAAAAATTTCCTGTTTGTACAAAGCACCTAAAATTTAATTTTTTTTATGTTAAAATTGTACTAAAATGCATTATTGACAGAGAAAAGTACATTCTTAAAAAAAATTAGCGAAAGCTGATTTTATTTTAACATCTACTCATGCTAATAAAAACACCAAGCTATGAACCTTTCAGTGAGTAAACAGGCGTACAAAAACTAACATTTCTTTATTAAAACATTAACAGCACTGGAGTCAAATATACTGTAGTTGGTCGAATAAATTTATTTAAATGATCAGATGTGTACGGAAAAAAGTGGTCCCGTCATGTGTATGGAAAAAAAGCCTGGAAAATGTATTAAAAGAATTGTTGTTAAAAAAATTTAAAACAGAAGGAAGATCAATAGAACAGTTGGTTAGTTAATTTTTAATCTCTTTGACAATTATTCACTCAAGTATGTAGTGACTATTAAAGTTATTTTTAAAAAATCATAATTTTTAGTTTTTGTTATTTAAAATTGTGCAAATAATTAATCAAAGTATAAAAGTGGAACTATCGATCAATTTAAAAATATAAACACCAAAACTTTTTTTATTTGACAATGAAATATTTAAAATGAAAAAAGAATGTAATAATAATGGTAAAATAAGAATAAATATTTGACTAATGTTTATTAATCCAATTCAGTCAAGTATTATAATCAATTTATCAACTTTTAATCAATTATTGAAAAATGATGAACTAAACAGTGACTAAGAAAAAAATCTAAACAATTCGGCGGTATTATCAATTAAATAAATAAATAAATAAAAGCTCAGTATCCCAGTGTATTTTATGATGATATGGATATAGTATGGTAATATCGCCGAGTCCTGACTGGTGGATATGGCGGCGTCGGACGTGTTTTATCCTACAGTTAATTCACATGACTTTGGATCTTTTATGGCTGAAAGGAGAGGAGAGGAGAGAAGAGGTGAAACAGAGGGGAAGGCACTCCATCTTGACCGATTCATCTCATTCACGCTCGTTCATCACATCCCTCATCCATCTCACTGTCCCATTTGTCTCTCTCGCTCTCTCTCTCGCTCTCTCTCTCTCTCCTCTTTATGGCTTCAGCTAAGTCAATATGCAAGTCGACTCTCCAGTCCTGTCGCCTGTGTGTGTGTGTGTGTGTGTGTGTGTGTGTGTGTGTGTGGAAAATTCCAGTCCCTGACAAGTTTCTCCTCAGCAGGACTACACCTGTTTGATTGATCTCTCTCTTCTCTGAGGATTCAGCCTCATGGGGTTTGGAATGGAGGTGGAGGATGTGAGGTTACTGACGTCCCCCGTTGCTCTGTCAGCAATGAGAGAGAGAGAGAGTGTGTGTGTGTGTGTGTAAGAGTGAGAGAGCTTTATTCGGCCTCAGCAGTGTCCTGGGCAGGCAGCCGACAGCGCCGGTGATTAATGATGACAGCGTGTGGAATTGCTCTCCAATTAGCCAGAGCGAGAAGCAGAGTGAGACGCACTCTATCTTCCTTTCCTCCATTTTTCTTTTCCCTTCCTCCCTCTTCCTCTCTCTCTCTCTCTCTCTCTCTCTCTCCGTCTGCCTCTTTGTCTCTCAGCACACCGTCTCCATCTTTCCGTCTCTCTGTCCTCCTGATGAACATTCAGCGAAACCCCATTACGCCTGAAAACACGCCAGATTCTGAAGCAACAAACCGAGACGCTGCTTCCTGTCCAGTCTTCAAGTCTTTTGTAAAACAAGCCATAAACAACAACAAAAACAACAGCAACAGTCTGTGATTGTCACGTCACGGTTTCACATCCTCGCCATTTATCATCGCGGGCCTGTGAACGAATCGGCAGCTGAGCATGGTGAAGGCGCAGGAACGATGGCGCGCCGCTAATACGCCGCACGCCGCACCACCAGCTGGACTCCATTTAGGAACGCTCCGGGGGAACTCAGCACTCGTGGAAAAACGTGCCTTGGCACGGGAACATTGGGATTCGAGTCGAGCCAGAGCCGTGCTCCAAATGACAGCACACATGACGCTCATCTGGAGGGTTGGGGGTTGAAAGCGTGTGTGTGTGTGTGTGTGTGTGTGTGTGAGGTGGGAGGTGGGGAGTGGTATTTCCCGAACCGTATGCCTCTGAACGACTTCGCTGTAGGTGTGTTAGCCTCGACGCAACTGAAGGAAGTTATTTAAAACTTTTTCCACATTTATAACTTTTTTTATTGCTCAATGACATGGAAGAGAAATAAATATAAGATGACGTTTAGTTTTCATAATGGCCTTATTCAACCTGGGACTGAGAGAGAGAGAGAGAAAATATATAAAAGCAAAAGTGAAGTTTTTATTTATTACCTTTAATTGGATTTTTTTTTATATTGGCACTTTAGCAAAGTCTGAATATAACTTATTTGAAGAAAATAAAAAGCTTTCTGTCTTTTTTCTTCACATCACATGATCATCATCTTTGAATCCCAGATTGTGATTGGTTGGACGGAGTGGATACATTTTCCATAACATCAGTTTAACGTGCGCCAGCGTAGGTTTATTATTTATTAAAGTGCTCGTTTTGATGCGTTATCGTTTCTATAATAACAGCTCATGCGTAACGACATGTACTGTAGACGTGTCAAATAAATAAATAAATAAATAAATAAATAAACAAACCTAAAAGAAGGTGTAGCATTTATGGAAGGAATCTCCAGTGCCAGCGCTTTGTAACAGTAAGGACTGAGAAGTTTAATACCCTTAATAAACTTGATAACTTTGAGAAAGAGACGAGACGGGCAGTGAGGGAGTGTCTGTTTATAGCTGCTATAACGTACGTGATTAGGGGAACCAACTTGTTTTTGCCAACATACTACAGACTGGATCGTAACAATAAGCAGATAAAAAGTACAATGTTGTTAATTTCACAGTATAAGAGGAAACAACCACTTAAGGGCATGCTGTTATAGGAAATTAATCAACGTCAGTGAGGTGTCAGTGTCTCCTCTTCATCACATGGACTGGTTTATTCCTTAAGCATTAGGGAGATGTGAAGCAAACAGCTCCCAGATCCAGAACATTCTGTTGGAGGGTGTCATAATGCTCTGTACTATATCTCCACTGTGAGAAACTCCACACACACACACACACAGTTGCACTCCAGTGTAGGTGTCAGTGTTAGTCACCGAGTCAGATTTGTGGCTGTTTAACTTTCCCGAGGCGGTTCGTCAGAAACTTGGCACGACAGTGTGAGCGGTTTTTTAAACCTCCTGTCACACACAGTTTGGGTTAGCGTCAGCTCGATGACAGCCGGCATAAACTCACGACAGCCAGCATGACACACTGTTCCGTAATGACACAGTAATGTGTCAAGACCAGAAAGCTGACCGATCCAACGCCGTGACGGAGCAGAGCCGAGCGCTCCGGGCCAGCGGACCTGCTGCGACGTGCGAGAACCTGATCTGTACATGACATTACAGAAACGCGAGACACTTCACAGAATATAGTACTGCACAACATTCTGAATTCTGATTGGTCATAAGGTCAGGAGAAACGTTCCCTCACCAGTCTCTCTGTTTTCTCTCCATTGACGGTAATTAGACTAACATAGGAGAACTAAAGACTTCATAAACCTTTCAGCTTTACTTTCAACACTGACACTGGAGACTCCTTCCATAAAAGCTTCATTTCTTCATTTAAGGCCAGAACACTAAACATAGCCGTACATGGGTAAATAAAGTGAGATGAGTCTTTCCGTAGTAATAAAATGTAAAAATTGTAATTGCTGTGAACCGCTGTAGCGTCAGAGGAATAAAACACATTTCAGTTTCAGTGCTCCATCACATGGGGTCAACAAAAAGTGATGTCATGTAAATCTGAGAGAGAGAGAGACATCAATTGTATTTTTTTATATATTATATATATTACTATATATAATATTAGATAACAATAAAAAGTGATGTTTTAATTGCAATTTTTTTTATCTTTGTATTTTTTTAATGTATTTTTACATTAAAATTTCTTAAATGTCTTATTCCATTTTTATAATATGTACAGTTTGAATTATTATTTACAGACATATATTAATTAGCGTTTCACTGTACGACGTACCGCGTATGGTTGTGGACGTGACAAATAAAATTCGACTTCTTTATTATAAATTTAAAAAAGTGATTTCAGGGATGGTGTGTGCGGAGTGCAGGGGCGTGTGGGAATAAACCATAAGCCCTATGTCAGGTCGAACGTCAATGTCAGGACACACACCGGTGTGAGACGGGGTGCAGAAATCTGTCACGTCTCCTCTAATGAAAGGCATGAAGATAAAAGTGCTCCTGTCATCGCCGTGCCATATTTCCTGTAAAAAAAAAAAAAAAACACACCACACTCTTTCACCCGACTGTGTCTTCTGTCTCCTTCTGTGACCCTGTGCTGTAACCCAAGTCATATGAGAACCAGAAAGAGGAACATAGAACAGGAAGGGTTCTCCAGTCAGGTGATCTTTCCACGCGAGTTGAAGAGGTGGTGGTGCTGATCTCTCTCTCTCTCTCTCTCTCTCTCTCTCTCTCTGCCTCTGACTTGACCATAAAGCAAACCCAGCTGTCACTGAAAACTGCTGTAGAGAGGGAAAAGAGGAAGGAGGGAGAGAAGGAGGGAGAGAGGGAGCGAGGGAGGGGAACGAGGCCTGATTATCCAAATACAGTCATTAAAGGAGAAATGTGTTTTTCAAACTGTCAGGATGATTAATGAGCGCGAGCAAATCCTCACAAATGCTCCTGTTTAGTCTAACTGGCAGACATGATCTTAGGACTGATTTATGGCAGAGCTGCTCGGAGGCCACGCAAAGGTTACGGGAAGGAGGGGGAGAAAAAAAACAGAGCAGGGCCGAAAAGGAGAGAGAGTACGAGAGAGAAGGAGAGAGAGAGAGAGAGAGAGAGAGAGGCAAATTAAGAAAAGGCAGAAAAAGACAAGACAGGACAAGAGAGAGTAAAAAATTATACACTGAAAGTAAAAGTCTCAAAAGAGAGAGGTACAAAGTAAGAGGTAAAAGGTAATCGACAGACGGACAGAAAGACAAAAGGAGCGAAAGAGAAAGAAACAGAGAAAGAAGGCATGAGAGAGAGAGAAAGCATGAAAGAGACATTGACAGTACAAGAGAGAATAAAAATTATACACTGAAAATCACAAAGGGAGAGAAAAGATAAGAGACAGATGGATAGAGTGACAACAAGAGTGAAAGAAAGAAAGAAAGAAAGAAAGAAACAGAGTCCAGGAGACAGACGGAGCGATTGGGAAAAGGCAGGAAAAGAGAAAACGAACAACACAGCGTAAAAAGTATTCCCCCCCAAAAATTACAAAGGGACAGAAAAGAAAAGAGACAGTTGGAGAATGAATGATAGTTTGACAAAGAACAAAGGAAAGAAAGTAAAAGAAAAAAGTAATGTAACAGAATGACAAAAAGAATAAAGAAAAGAAAGTTACAGAGAGAAAAAGTGAGCAAAAAGGACAGAGGGATAGAAAAAAGGCAGAAAAAGATAAGACAGAACAAGAATGAGTAAAAATGGATAGAGATGGACAAAAAGACAAAAATGGGCAAATAGAGAAAGAAAAAGAAACACAATATATTAAAAAAAAAATAGAGTGTGATATATAGCAAAAAAAAAGGACAGAGACATACAGATAAAGACAGACAGATAAAAGGAGAAAACGAGACATAGAGACAGATATATTGATAAAGACAGACAGATAAAGGGATAAGAAAAAGTTAAAGAGATAGAGGGAAAGTACTTACAGAGGAAAGTCTCTGAAGGAGAGATGAAAGTAAATGAAAGAGAGAGAGAGAGAGAGAGTGAAAGAAAAAGAACAGAAAAAAGAAAAAAGATGGAGAGAGTAAGGAAAAGTTAACCTGTGATGAAAAAATGGGCAGAAAGAGAAAAATAGTGAGAAAATGATGGAGGCAGAGAAAAGGTATAGGAAAGACAAAAAGAGTGATAGCGAAAGAGGGAGAGAGAGAGAGTTATAAAATAATGTGTTATCTAATTAATCTAATTAATTACTAAGCAGTGCATTCATATTTGTATCCAGGCATGTGTGTGTGTGTGTGTGTGTGTGTATACGTGTGTGTACCTAGCTGACCTCTGTTGTGATTGATTGTCCTCCAGCCACCACTAAATTGCTGATACGTCACTTTCTCACTACCGCTGACCTTTACTTAAAGAGCATACTCTCTCTCTCTCTCTCTCTCTCTCTCTCTCTCTCATACACACACTCACACACCTATACTGGTTTTTGTTATTTTATAAGGACTTTGATGGCCAAACCAGTAGGGTGGTGGTTTAAGGGGACCCACCTTTCCCAATGCATTACAGAGATGATAATACAGTGAAACCTCGGATTGCGAGTAACGCGGTTTGCGAGTGTTCAAGCAAAGATTTTTAATAAATTTTGACTTGGAAAACGTTTACCATGTACTGTTTACTATAACACTGTGACCACGTGTGTCCGTGTAAACATATTTTATTTTGTGTCTGTATGTACAGTGCGCGTGATGAATAAAGCAAAAGCAAGTCTCATTAGAGAGGTTAAAGATCCATTTTCTCTTTCTGCTCAGGGCTCAGCCTGCTCTTTGTGTCTGTGTGCACACGGGTCATTGGACACCGTGCCACACACACACACACACACACACACACACACACACACACACACACACAGACCCCTCCTAC
>JAQMYG010000014.1:23259799-23295964 GCA_030014215.1 Clariallabes teugelsi | reverse complement strand
TTTATGTTAGTGTATATGAGTGTATATGAGTTTACTGTATGTGAGTATATGTGAGTGTATATGAGTGTATGTGAGTGTATATGAGTGTATGTGAGTGTACTGTATGTGAGTATATGTGAGTGTATATGAGTTTATGTGAGTGTATATGAGTGTATGTGAGTGTACATGAGTGTATCACACAGAGCTAAATAAGGTCAGTGGCCTGTAAGAGATCTAGTACAGGAAATGTAAGAGGGAAGGGGAAAAACACTTACGCGGGATGATCTCGAAGATGAATTTGTCATCTGTGTTTGACGGCGCCTCGTTCACTTGACTGGCCCACAGCGGTATCGTTCCCTGAAAAGTAGAGATTCTTCAAAAGTCACGATGGCTGTAGAAAATATGAACACAGTCGGCATGTCTGAAATAACTGATACTTTGGAGCAGCAGTGCTTGATTTTCCAGACTAATAAATGTGTGAATAATAAAATATTGTCCATTTAAAGTATTAAAATGTGAATAAATAATATGCATAAAATGCATGTTTGTAAGTCAGTAGGACTTTGGATAATATTCTAATGAAATGCGTGAAAGCCCCAAGTTACTAATCGGAACGTCGGTTGTTCGAGCCCCAACTCTGGCAGATTGCCGCTGTTTGGCCCCTGAGCGAGGCCCTTAACCCTGTCTGCTTCAGGGGCGCGGTGTAAAGGCTGACCCTGCGCTCTGACCCCAGCTGGGATATGCGAAGAATAAAGAATTTCGTTGTGCGGTAACGTATGTGTGACGAATAAAGGCTGAACTTAAATAAGAACTGAACTCAAAGAACTCATCCTGCACATTACAGTTTACTTGTTTAGTCGTGCTGCAAACATAACACCTCACATTCAGGTTCCAAGAAAGACATACTGATATCTATAAACAGGAACGACTAAAAGGAAATCAAGTCACAGAGTTAAAAACAATCCTGGTTCTATTACATTCAGTCTTAGGGTACGGTATAATGTCTCCCTACATTATCATTACTGATTGTTTATATTACTCCAGTTTTACTACAGGATTGATTGATTGATTGATTGATTGATTGATTGATTGATTGAGACTTCTTCTAAGCATCTTGGCTGATCCACTATAGTTTATTTGCAGACTTGCCATGGCCAGTGAGGAACGAGGCGTGTTCCTGAGAAGGAGTTTTGTTAATCAAGTAAACCACACCCTTACGCTTCATCATGATGTCACTGCATCTGACCTACGGCTTGAATTAACTCAACAGTCTTGATATTCACAGACACATTGCCTTTCAGTAGATGCTCCATCCTTGTCAGAGCTATCCAACCTGAGCTCAGGATCAAACCTCATGCTGGTATGGTTTTGAATAGCTCCTGGAACAGAGGGGTTGAAATTTGCACTTAAGCCAACAGCAAACGTACAGTTCACCAGAACTACAGAGGGAGTCTTTAGACACAAGTCAAGAGTAAGTGTCAGGAAATCTCAGGTGGCTTAGTAGTAAGTGTCTATCAAAAGTCTTATTTTGGTTCAAAGTTCTGCTCAGGTTTTTCTTTATAGTCTCTATATAGTCTTTATAGTGAGGTGATGTGTAACGAAGGGGAAAACAATAAAAAACGGAAAAAAGCCATGTGGTCTGCAGGCACTGATCCCCGAGTGGTCTTGCGGTGAGGTATTTGTGGGCACTGCAGGACAGGCAGGAGCCAGATGATCAAGATCATCGGGTGAGCACGAGGTGATGTACTGTACCCTACTGCTACTGTTACTACATTATTACTATTGATTACTACATGATTCTACATTACCTTACGCTATACTACACTGCCTACAAAAAACAAAAAAAAAAACATTTAAAAGGTTAAACAAAGGAAATGCGGAGAACTCTCAAAGAGAGGAACATTGTGTACATTAAGCTCTCAAGTCTCAAGTCAGTGGCAAAGTGAGCAGTTGTAGTGGAAAAAGCCTTGCACTATGACCAACAGTATGTTGAGGCGTACACACCAGGAGATGTGGGTATGAACTGCTGCCTACCCAGCACACGCTGTCATTCAATGCAGGATATCAACCAGATCAAATGTATGATAGATGACAATTAAAGACATCAAAGCTACTATTTTTAGAAATTGCAACCACGAATTTCCCCGCCCTCCGATTCAAAATGGTTAATCCGGACCTTGGAGTGGTCTCATCCGCAGAGCTCAAGAAGATGAAGAACGTGAAACCATACGGAAGGTCTAGGCTGCTCAAATGCTTAAACTACTGCCTGGTATATCTGCCAGATGTTCAAGTGAAGATATTTGCCACCACTTGAACAAGTGCAGATATGGTAAGGGTTACGGGTATGGTAGGCTGGCCATGCCACTTGCCTACTTCTGGACAGACACTGAGAGGAGTACGAGATTGATAGTACACATCATGCCTTTGATGTGGAGAAGGCACTTATTGGCGCCTTTGAAGTCTTTGGTGTCTGGACAAAGCTTCTGTACAATGTCACCTTCACCGTTCACAGTACTGTTAAAATCTCACCCCGTTCACCATCACCATCAACAGTTCAAATATCTTGGCTCAGTGATCAGTAGTGATGACCAAGCAAGTGTCAAGGTGGTATGATTGAAATGGTGGCAAGTCCCCTACAAATTGCCGAATTCACCCACCCATTGGCTGTTTTTGTTTTCAGTTAGATGAGTGTAATTTCCCAAATTCAGATGCAGCCTGAGCCATTCCTGGTAGAACATAGACAAAGTGATCAAGTGATACAGTCAAGCCCATGTGGAAGCACTTTACACCATACTGTTTTCCCCCGAATGGTGATTTAAAACAAGGCACTATTACTTCCATGTGATTAGGGATTTTTTTATTGTTCCGCATGAAATCACAGGTTGATGTTTATCCTGACAGAGTCACTCAATTGTGACATAACCTTGTGATTCTTTCATGCTTCATGTCCTTTCACCCTGAATGGACTGACGTCCAGGTTATTTTTATTTGCATCTGATTAAGCACTATCGCCATGCTCATCAGTAAAGATGGGTGTCAAAACCATACATGCCGACATATCTGCATTTAGAGGGTAAAGGGGAACTCTGCACTCTGTCATTTTTTTTACACCACTATACATATATATAATAAACAGTTCTTTTGTTCTCATTTTCAGATAATATATATAGACTGGACCAATTTATCTTCGATGCCTCTTCCTGTTTTTGTGGTCATGACATACATTCTGCTGCTGCACAACGTCCTACATGGACACCCCAATGTTTTGCACTTCCAGAAACAGGTTTCATTCTTGCTTTAGTGCACATGGATACTCAGGCTTTGAGCTTAAATGCTTCTGCATTTACCATGAAAACCATCCTATGATTTCTGGCAGTGAGCTACAACAGACTGAGCTACATTTACACCCAGATCTCCTAAAAGCTGCATTGCATGACAAGGTCTATTCTTAGCTAAAATTGAATGAAATTTGTAAGAAATATTAAAATAAGACCAGGTCTTTCATTTCTCACCTGTACAGCGCTCTCTCTGTCATCTTTGTGGTATGTTAGCATATTCCCCCTCAGCACAAAGTAGCACGGTTTCCAGTTCTTCACAATAGACCTCTGCTTCTTCAGCCACCCTTTCTTCAGAGGCTTCTCCATCGACCTCTTGACATCGGAGCGGCCTGATCCGGCTCCACCGTCTCCCGGTATCATGCTCTTAGACCGTGCTGATTTGAGGAAGAAAAAAACAAACAAAAAAAAAAACAAGCCGATCAGACGCTGTTCAAGCTCTGCATTGCTCTGTGGCAGTCTCGCTCTGACTCTGTGCACCACAGGCAGAAAGCGGTGTTAACCGTAGATATTTCTGTAAAGGCCACGTAGGAAACAGCCTGACCGAAGAAGCTTCCTGTTTAGCTTGTTATAAGCCGGCTATGATTGTTCTAGCATAACACGACTGACATTACAAAACCCGAAAGAGGTCGTTTCAAAACAATACACAGACTAACCGAGTTTGAATGTTGAGCGACTTATGAGAGCGCTGGGTCGGTGGAAAAGGGTAAAGATACAGTAGGTGGGGGGTGTACTGTAGGTGTTGACAAAAGTAACATAGATGGAAAGGGGCAGGTAGATGTCTGCATGATGGGCGGAGATTGTGCCCCAAAAGTGCTGGTGCAAAATACAAACAACTCTACGATGCTTGACGTTATGACCTTCTGACATCTGTCTTTACAGGGTAGTTTACAGAGATGACTTACAGATGTGACATCATGGATGTGAGACTGTAGATGTTACATTACAGATGTGCCGTCAAGGTTGTCCCGTTACAGATGTGATATTACAGTTATGGTATTGTGGAGGTGACATCATGGACAGGTGCGTGGTTATAGAGGTGACAATACAGATGTGACACAGGTGGGACATTACATACTGTAGGTCACATTACGGATGGCGCATTAAGTAGGGTGACATTACAGATATGACGTAATGGAAAGGGACTTTACAAGAACGATATTGCAGTGGTAAAATTACAGATGTGACATTATGGCTGTAGCATTAAGGACGTTATAAAAATAAGTTAATAAACATTACAGATTAATCATTAAGGATTGTCGCATTACAGATGTGATCAGAGGTGATCTTACAGATGTGACTTTATGGATGAAACATTGTCATACAGAGATGACAATATGGATATAAATTCACAAGATTGATTTGTCAATAGCATCACGCTGGGTGTTATACACTCTCACAAGCTCATCATAATAGTTTACATACAAAACGTCCTGTTTTCATTATTGCTAATCATGATGAATGTGTGTGTCACATGCGACTTTATGCGTTTTTTTTGTCATGATGACCCGTGTTGAAACAGTTCGCTAACTTGACTTGAGTTGTCACAGCAATTAATAGTAACATAATAGCATAACACTGTTACATATGATGTTATGGGCATGTAAGGTTAACATTTCCGCTAATTACTATAAACAAATATAATTGTTACATCCAAAGATGTCACCATGACATCATATGACAACTCTCCATAAAACTTCTTGATTTTCAATGTAAATTATTGTGAAGGTTCTAATGACAGGTCATAAATGACTCCATTATTAATGAGTGAAATTAGAAATAGTTCAAATCATGCATCATGACAGGAAGTGCTGTAGATGCAACGTCATGTCATGTAACGTCCAAAGACTAAATAAAGTGAACATGGCATTTGGGTAATCCAGCACAGGGATACCACACAGCTGTGACAGAGCATCCTTACTCACAAATACTCTTAAATAATCTCACACACACCCACTCACACACCCACACACACACACACACACACACGAACACATACGCTGCAATGAATTAAGGGAAAAGTGTAGACGCAGACAGAGATCATAGAAAAACAGGAAATTGCTGCATCACACATCACAGAGGTCATAGTGTTCAAAAGCTCCACACCTAACAACAATACCATCAGTGACTTTAGACAAAACTACATGGAGCGGAAACTTGTCTGATACACTCCACCCATCCTTCACACTCACACAGCACCAGTTCCCACTGAGGAGTGAGGACACACTGACAAAGGGGGAAAAAAATCAAAGGGAGAGAAATCGAGAAAAAATAGTTCTCTAAATATACACACACCGACCACAACATTAGGTACATCACGCTAGAACTAAATGCGATCACAATCACACAGTCACTGCCGAACCCCGCTCCGTTCTACTGGACTGAGTTCTGGTGACTGTGAAGGCCGTGTGACCTCACTGCCATGTTCAAGAAACCAGTGTGAGATGATTTTAGCTCAGGCAGGGTGTTGTGTTTAAACCATGCTCAATTGGACCAAAGTGTGGCAAGAAAATCTCCCACACACCATCACGCCACCACCAGCCTGAACTGCTGATACAAGGCAGGATGGATCCATGTGTTCATGTTGTTTACGCCAAATTCTGACCCGACCATCCGAATGTCGCAGCAGAAATCGAGACTCGTCAGACCAGGCGACATTTTTCTAAATTTGATGAGTCCTTGTGAACTACAAACTCAGGTCTTCTGCTTCAGGATTCGTCGTGTTGTGAGTTCACAGCTGCTCTTCAGCATACAGCGGTTGTAACAAAAAGTAATTTGAGTTTCTATCAGCACGTCTATCCGTTCTCCTCTGACCTCTGGCATCAACAAAGCATTTTCACCCAGAGATCTGCCCTCACTGGGAATTTTCTCTTTTTCTCTAGTAAACCTAGAAATGGTTTTGTGTAAATACCTGTTGGTCAACAGTTTCGGTAATATGTACTCAGACCGGCCCGTCTGGCATAAAATAACAATAACACATTCAAAGTCACTGAAATCAGTTTTCCAATTCCTTCCCCATTCTTATGCACGGTTTGAAGTTCAGCAGATCATCTTGACCGTGTCTACATGCCTAAATGCACTGAGTGTCCGTCATGGCTGATTATACATTTAGTGCCTAATGAAATGTCAATGAAATGAGTGTATGTGCCAAATAATAAATTAATAAATGACATTACAGGGTAAATGTTAACACCACTTAATGTTAACCCTACTTGAAAAACTTACTTCACTCATCTCCGTCTTACTTCTGCAAATATACCAACATCCTAATTCCCCTTCGCTACCATCCTTACACCCTAACTCACTCGAATATACTGTACTGTACACTCACCTCCATTAGCATCTTACCCCCCTAACTCACCTCCATTAGCATCCTAACACCCTGCCTCACCCTCATTATCCTAACTTGCCTCCATTAACATCCTAACAACCCGACTTGACGTCCGAAGATCCTGATTCACATCCATTAACACCTAAGATGCTTAGCGTTTTACAGTAACAACCTAACTCACCACCACTAGCTTCCAGCACTTTATCCCTCCTCCGTTAACACCCTGACACCCCACCTCACCTCCACTAACTCTGATACGGCTAAAAAACACATGAAGCGTAACAGGAAGCAGTCGTGTGATTCCCACGTTAGTTCGACGTGTGCAAGTGTGTGATGGCTGTAAAGTGTAATCAGTAAACTCTAACCCAAACCCAAACCCAAACCCATCCACGGTACTGTATGTTTAAGGAGGCAGCAGGTCGGTCCGTGTTAAACACGCTGAAAGCAGAGCGAGTTCAACTGACACTGAGCAGCACTTTGTTCTGCTACTATCGAGCATTTCATCAGCTTCCTGCTCTTCTAACCGCATACAGAGGAAATCAGAAAGGCCTTGTGTGAGTGTGAATGTGAATGTGTGTGTGCCAACACCATGCACTTCTTTAAAACACATACTACACACTCTGACTGAAGTTCCAACTGTGAAAAAAATAAAAAAAAACTTACAGTCCAGATGACTAATAATAATGAACCCTGACAGAAAGTTACTGCTGCTACGCTGAAGGTGATTCTTTTCCCGTAACAGCATCTTTTTCTATTTAGAGAGAGATTTTTTATTTATTTATTTATTTATTTATTTATTTGGTCAGCTTTACTTCTGACTGTTGCAAAGCCCTGACACTGGAGACTCCTTCCTTACTGTATATTAACATCTCTGCAGAAAATGTCTTTAGAACATAGAAATGATTGCAGACGTTTTTATTTTGCAAGCTCTTACCGCAGAAGTCACTGTGAGTCAGCCGTTACCATGGAAACGTATTAGATAATGAGGGCATTAATATCGACCTGCGCTGCTGTCAGAGCTGGAGAATCAATTTAAACCTTCTGATCAATCAGAACGCAGAAATTACCAGATAGTGAATGCTTTTTCTACAAAAGTAATTTTATACAAAAGTCAAGAATGTAAAGTACATCAAACACACACACACACACACACACATACACACGTGCACACATCTATAATGTTGCATTACACCAATGCATTCTGCTATACAAGGTATTGGTATGTAGCATGACTGGTATGTACTTCATACTCATGTGCGCACACACACACACACACACACACACACATACGAAAATAAATATTCACACCAAGTAGGACAGATGGCAAGTGAATGGTGAGCATGGTCTGACCCACACACACACACACACACACACACTCACCTATTTTGGCAGTTTCACCCCGGAGATTGGTGAGGTCCCAGTTGCGAGGTAGCTTCAGAGACATGTTTTACTAATCAGGAAAAAATGTCACTCTCTATCTAACCACAAACACACACAAATACACACACGCACGCACACGCACACACACACACACACAAACCCACACCCTCGTTTACACACCTTGAACACGTTTTATAAGTGTACATATTTTTAGCCCCTCATCGTAGCCTCTCTCATGTCTCCCTCACTTCCTTCTTCCTTTCAGTCTTCTTTTTTCTCTCTCTACCCTTCCCCTCAACACGTTGCCTCTTGCCCACTCGCTCCCCAGTCTATCACTTCTTCTTGGTGTTTTCCTAAGTTACCGCTCTGCTCTGCTCTATCTGCTCTATCTGCTCATTCCTCTCGTCTTCCCTCGAGTCTCCGGCTGGAGAGAGAGAGACTGCTTTACAGAAGAGGTGTGGACGTTGAAGGCGAGTGCACGCAGCTCTGTTTAAAACTGTTCTTTCTCTCAGGAGGAAGTTGGTGGCGAGCGTAGACACCACAGAATCCGTAGACAAAAAAAATTCTATATATGAGAAGAAAATCAGGTCATGCTTGAGCAACGCACGTCATGTGTGCACTCATCCTGAGGTTGGCACAGTAAGGGTTCATTCAGAATGATTTTTTAAATGTTTTTTTTTTTAATGCTTTGATTCTGTATAGGCGTATTCTGTATAATGTTCCTGTTGTTCTGCCATCAGTTCTTTATTACACTACGCTATACTACTTGTATAATGGTTTAAGTGGTCATGTGTATCTTTTGAAAATAAACTTTATCTTATTAGCTTCACAAACTTCACTTGATTAAAACTATATTTTATTATGAGTTCCTGAAATGTGAGAATCACAAGTTCTGCCGTGAAGTTACACGTCTGAACGTACTGTACATTCTGCTATTATACAACACTGTCTATTGAAAAACTTTAACAATGTCGCCTAATGCTAGTACATAAAGATTTAGTTGTGTTTTTTTTGTGTGTGTTTGTGATTTTGTTACTTATTTTATATTATTATTATATTAATATTTGTTCCATTACTGTACCATTATGATAATATTATAATCATATTACAATATAATTGTAATGTAACAATTCATATTACATTAGAACAAATGATATACTAAAACATTATTATAATATGTTAATAATATAACAATAACATTAATATTTTGATATAAATATAACAGAATTTCAAAATTACTACAACATTAATATATATTTATAACATTCCTGTGTTAGTATTAATTTACTTCTATAACATTTCTGTTAAATGGAATTTTTACAGAAATTGGCATCTCATATCTCAGCTTTGGAGTGTGATATTCAGATAACAGTTTTAATCCTGTCCATGTTTTAATTTTATTAATCAACAATTTAAATACAAAGATCTAAAAAAATCAAAATACGCCCCCCCCCCGACTTTCTCAGATTTTGTCCAAATTCACATTACTTGTTGTTGGTTTCAAGGCAAACAACAAAAGCTGAGATCTCCGGCTTAGTCGTAAACACTATACCATCACTATACTATTGATATAACATCACAAAACCATTAGCACCATTATAATGTAATTATACACCCCTAAAATGATAAAATCTTATCATAATTATTTTTATGTATTTATTTTTGGGCTGTGGAAAGAATAATTTGAGTTTCCATTATTTCTTATGGGGAAATTTGATTTGGTTTACGAGTGTTTTGAAATACGAACGTCTGGAACGAATTATGCTCGTAATCCAAGGTTCCACTGTAAATGTAATTGTTTTAAGGAGAACACAGAAGTGTACTTTGTTTTGAATTTATTGTTTTGAAATTATTCTAATATCACTTTACCATCATTAAACCATTCATGTAACGTCACTATATTATTTATATATCACAAAAAAAAACAATTAATACAATATAGTTGCAAGCAACTATGACGGGCTCAAGCACCCTGTGCCATAAGGGTTAGTGTGTGTGAGAGAGACAGAGGTGTGTGTGTGTGTGTGTGTGTGTGTGTGTGTGTGTGTGTGTGTGTGTGTGTGTGTGTGTGTGAGACGTGTGGATGTGTCAGTCTGTGTGTGATGAGTAAATGTGTGTGTGCATGTTTGCGTGTGTGGTGTGTGTGTTAGTATGTGTGTGATGCATGTGTAAGACATGACTTGTTAGTGTGTGTGTGTGTGTGTGTGTGTGTGTGTGTGTGTGTGATGTATGTGTGTTTCTGCATGCGTGTTTGTGTGTGTGTGTGTGAGAGAGATGTGAGTGTGTGAGTGTTAACATTTGTGATGTGTGTGTTTGTGCGTGTATGTGTGTATGAGTGTGTACGTGCGTGTGTGTCTGTGTGTGTGTGAGTGTTAGCATTTATGATGTGTATGCGTGTACAATAGGCAGCAGATGTTGAAAGAAAAGTCTCAGACTATGATGTCACTGAACGCGTCACTGAATAAATGTCACTCAATAAATGTCACTCAATATGATGCCACACAGAAAGTTATTAATTATTTTTCAGCGTAAGTTTAAGGCATCGTCTCGGCCGACCCGTTTGAGATATCAAAAATCGCTCTATAATTTTGCATCTTCAGTGTCTTTAGATCACATCGGCCTCCCTAGGAGGAGTAGATCAAAATCCATTAGGTGCGTTTATGCAAACCACCCAAAATAACTGACTTCCTGTTGAGTTGAGCCCAGGACATGCAAAAGTTGTTCAGCTCAATGAGCTGTAAATGTGTACCAAGTTCCATGTGCATACGTGCAAGTGTGTATGAGCTATGCAGCAAAACCTTGTTTGGGGGCCCCTGATGGCCCCGGGCCATAAGACTCTCAGGCACCCTAATGGCAGCAGATTCCAACCTGTCTGCCAATTTTCATGAGTTTTTGAGCATGTTAAGACCCCAAAAAGACCAAGAGGGTGAAAAAAAAATCCTTAGGAAAACAAGAGGTCTTACGCACCCTATAGTGCTTGGGCCCTAATCATAACGTTAATATAACATCCACATACCATTAAATAAAAAATCAGTATACCATTACGTCCACTATTCTATTACTATAACATTATTAAAATATTACCTGTACTACACCATTAATGAAACATATTAATATTACTATAACATTAGGATACCATTACTCCACCATTACAATCACATCACTACAGTAGATACAAATATACCATGATTATAACATCACTATAAAACTACTACACCATTACTGGCACATCACTAAAGCATTAATGTGTGATTATAGTCAGTGCAGGATTTACGGAGTCAGACTAGAATTTAACAGAATTGAGTGTCTCATACTGTACAGTATATCTCAGCTTTGGAGTGTGATATTCAAACCAAGTTTGCGTGGCTGTCTACGGTTCACACTCATTACTCAGCTGCATGAATATGAAGGAGATCTGAGAGAATCTTTGTGTTTTTATTCAGATTTTCATTTTCAGATTTGTTTAAAATTTCACATTATTAACGGGTTCAAGTCATCTTCAGATTTATACAAATAAATATATCGTCACTATAACATTAGCATATAAAATCACTACATTCCATGATTAAAATAACATTATTATAAGTTCTATTAATATAACATTATAACAGCATTATACAATATATACGACATTACTACACTATTATTATTACTGTACATCAATATCCCATTACAATACAATCACTATAGCATCTTTACATTATCAGCAGTACCCTACTATAACACCGCTATAACGCCACTAGGACGTGAATATAGTCTGTGTAGTAATTAGGTACATTTTTATGTATTACTGACAGAACCGCAACAGAATTCGGTGTCACATATCTCAGCTCTGGAAGGTGATACTCAGACCAAACTTGCACTTTTGTCTATGGTTTAACCTCATTAACCAGCTCTGTGAATATGCAGAAGATCCTAGAATGTCAAAAAATTCACCCACAGAAATGGAAGTAAGGGGTTAGTTAGCCTTTGTGTTTTTTTTTTAAGTGAAAAATAAGACTTTCTCAGATTTTCTCCAAATTTATAACATTTATTACTGGATTCAAGACATACACATGCGTGTACTTTGTTTTGTCCTATCACACTCCAAATCTGAAATCTTAGTTTGCAACCATCACCGCACCAACACTATACCAACACTATACCAATAATACATAAAATTACTATAACATCAATATATAATCACTATATGATTAAGATAAGGTCATTATAAGTTCACTATACCATAAATACAGCATCACTGTAACAGAACTATACAATACCTATAACATTACCACATTATTACTATCACATCAATATAACATTATTACACAATCACTATACCATCCCTAAACTATCACCAGGAGCGTACCTTGTTATGTCTGATCACACTCCAGAGTTGAGTTTAAACTGATGTTTAATATTCAACAAATCTCTATACCAGTAAAATAACATCAGTATAACAGAACTATATAATATCTATAACATCACTACACTATTACACGATCATGTCAATATAATATCACTATGTAAATACTATAACATCAGTAGAACATTACTTTGTGATTATAATCGTTGTAGAAATTTGATAACTTTGTACATTTTACTGACTGGAACTTAACATAAACATTGCCCTGTGATTGTAATGAGTATAGCAATTAGTTAAACTTGTACATTTTAATGACTGGAATGTAACAAAAATTGACGTCTCATAACTCAGCTTTGGAGTGTGATGTTCAGACCAAATTTTTTCTCACGTCAGTGGTTCAACTTTATTAACCAACTGTATAAATATAAAGACTTTCACCCTAATGCTAATCTAAGGGATAGCACTTGTTTCTCAGATTCTCCACAGATTCATATTGTGAGTTAGTGGGTTCAAGGCAAACACAAGATTGTACATTGTTTTATATTTCTATCATACTCCAAAGCTGAGATGTGAGGCTTAGCTTTCAACAAGTCACTACTATTACAATAACATCACCGTACCATTAATATAAAGTTATTATATCACAACATTAACACCACTACATCACTATACCTCTACATATTGCCATTATCACATTCTCTAACACCACTGTACTGTTAATATCACATTACTATAACAGTACTCGTAACCTTAATATACCACACTATCATTATTATATCACTAGAACGACTCCAGATTTCTTAAATGTTTTTGAAATTCACATTATGCAGTAGTGTTATATCAAATTCCAAAGCTAAGAACTGAGGCTTAATTTCACTACACCATAAACATAACATTGCCAGGCCATTACTTTCATATGAGTATAACATTAATATAACATCACTACAACATATTTAATATAACGTTGTCACTATAACATCCCTAAACTATTAATATAACACAATTGTGCTATTACTTTAATGTTACTATAACATCACTATACCTTTATTACTATAACATTCCTAAACTATTACTATAACAAATATACCATTACTATAACATTATGAAAGCATTCATAAATTATGACTATAATATTGTTAGCACATTATTATAGCACTGCTACTGTACTATTACTATAAGATCACGTATATCATCACATTGCTGTGATATCACTATAATATCGCTGTGTGTTCACGAGTGAGTGTATAAATCAGTGGAATTTAAACTTGAAACTATTTTATTGACCTCAGCTTAGGAGTCTTTGTGTGGTTTTGAGTAGTGTTCTAATGATGTTCTAATGATGTTCTGATGATGTTTTTAGGTAAATTTTACAATATAATTATTATACCAGGTTATTAACATGGACGTATAACATTATAAACTTACTATAACAGTTAACATACTATACTATATTATTTTATCCACACTACAACACCACTATATCATTAGATATTGTTATTTATATAAACCTTTACTCTATATTTATTAAAAACATTTTTAACATTATCTCACAACAGTCAAGTATACCTTCTTTACAGAATTAGTTTACCATTACTTTATCTTATATTAGCATTGAAGAGGCCACTGGCACAAATCTGACCGCAGTCAGGCTGAACTGTGTGTGTGTGTGTGGGTGCGCTTCAGAGAAACTGCAGAACTCACTGTAAATAGACCTTTAATGTTAAATTAAGAGGAAATTAAGCGCTGAGCAGTGTGTCCGATGAGGGAAGTTCCAGAGCAGAGGAGGAAGAAACACACAGACAGAGAGACAGAAACACACAGCCAGTAGACATTTAGCTTTCTGCTTTATTAGCTGTAATACAAATGCACAGGATTGGGGAAGAGCACACGAATGACTTCATTTATCAAAAAGAAACAAAATACAACAGAAACAAACCGCACAATAATAATAATAATAATAATAATATTATAATGCAACATTCTCAAAGATGTAAACCAGTTCCCGGTTATTGTCCCAAATCACACCCACTATTCACTACATTGTCTGAACTAGCACCTTACTACCTACACTCCAGCTAGTGCAGTGCACAGGGTGAGGATCCAATCATAGGCCACCTACATGAAATGATGCATTGTGGGATTTCTAGACAATTAGCATCATGGTACTGCCTTAGAACAAATAATGTTCCACCTAGCGCTCTGTAGTCTGTTTTGTCCTGTTCGGGAAATCCTTAAACACTCTGTATGTATCTGTATCTGTGTATTCTTAGCAGTTACTGGTTTATAGTTTCTACGCAAACTTTAAAGGTGAAACAATCAAAGGACCTTTAAAGGTTAAAAATTTGATCGTTTTGTTCTGTGCAGGAATGAAATTTAGAAAGATGGAGCCCTCGAACAACCCAAAACAGCCACATGTGGGGCGTCTACCTCACCAGGGACCAATCTTATGAAAATTGGTTTGATATAAATATATATATATTTGGTTTGTCCCTCTGGAGGAACCCTTAAAGCATCTCTTTGAAGTGGTTCTTACTGTAGCTTCCTAAATTAGCCGTAGTTTAAAACCTTGTCTGAGAGAAAAACGCTGTTATAACGGTCTGGCGAAAACCCTCAAAGGTTCCTCCCTTAGACTTGACCTTCTCCAAGACTGTACAAATACTACAGCCTTTAGGAAACGGTTTCACTTTGCACCTCTTAGACTTATTTGGCTTGTATGTCTGAATGTAAGTTCTTATACTTTAACGAAAGTTCTTCAAGCATTCCTTGATGGTTCTTTGCTTATTTGTTTCCCAACATGGACAATCAAAAACCCTGAAGTTTTTCAACAAAAGTGGTTTCACCTGCAGCGTTCTATACACTGCTTTCTACACCTGTCCATTTGAGAAATCCTCAAATTCCTACACTTTTATAAAATGCTCTTCGCTTTGTGAAATGGTTCTGACTGGAAATGTTTTTCGACATCAGGATCCAATGGAAAACCTCCCAAAGTTTCCACACACAGACAAGTTCAAGTTCGACTTTCAAGTGAACTTGAACTTGAACACACAGACAACCGAAAAAACCCTTTAAATGTTCTAGATTTGACTAATATTCCTAAAACTAATACACTTTTGTCCTCATGGTGTAAGGTGTACTCTACACAAGGTCCATTCAGAACTCTACA
This sequence comes from Clariallabes teugelsi, assembly GCA_030014215.1. NCBI lineage: Eukaryota > Metazoa > Chordata > Actinopteri > Siluriformes > Clariidae > Clariallabes > Clariallabes teugelsi. Next base: position 23,280,428 of record JAQMYG010000014.1, on the reverse strand, counting down.
ACAGAAGCTTTCCTCTTTAAGAAGATTAAGGAACCCTCACCAGGTCTCATGGATTCTATCCAAGGGTTCTTTGAGGATTCAAGAAGGTGTAGCTTGTATAGTTTAGACACAAACAGGGCACTAGGTAGTGAACAGGGTGGATCAGCTAAATAAGACACCAGTGTAACTGTAGTGTTAAGAGGTAAATCAGTGCAGATTTAATTTCATGTCTCGAATCAACACTCTTTCACATGAGGCGAACTAAAGTGCGCCTGGATAGAACAGAAACGCTCACAAATCATCCCTCGATCGTGGTTCAGTGTTAAGAGTCAGGAACTGCTCGTTCTTTATCGCCCTCTAGTGGTCATATTTTTTATGCGCAAAAGATTCAAGAAATACATTTCAATCGATTGAACTCTTATCAAGAGTTATTATTTTTAAAAGTCTATAATGGCGAGTTGGGGGGAAAAAAATCTATCAATTGATAAGTCTGTGATCAGCCTCAATACATCACCAAACACCTCACATGGAATTAATTTCTATCCAAATATATATCTATGTATATACAGTATATGTCAACTCTGTACTACTTTTAGAGTTTTAAAGATTCTCTCTATATTAAAAAAAACACATATAGCTTTAATTATTGTATGAAAAAAATCCTGCAGGGTTACAAAGGTGATGATGATGAAGATGATGAAGTGAATGTTATATGGCTTTTGGAGCACAGCATGAATTATGTAATCACATTCTGTATACTATGATCAATAAAGTGTATTTATACATCATTTGATCCTCTAATAAAAAAGTACATAATGGAAGAATTGAGTGAAACGCTCTTCATCTCCACATACATGTCAGGTTTAATTCATCATCATGACTTCACTGGGATTCAACGAAATCAAATCTTCAGATATTTATTTTATCTGAATCGTCAGCAGGCTGGTGGTTTTATTTGGCGCTTGGCAGTGGATTGTGGATAACAAACAGGAGAAAAGTGAGAGAAATTATTCCTTTGCCTACATCCTGAGAGAATGTCACCATGAAGCCGAACAGCTTATATTTATTTTTATTGTAAAACGTGTAATAAAACACATTATTATTTCATCCATGAAAGTTTCTTCCACTCCGGTTAAAAGGTTCTTAATTAAGCTTCAACTGAGAAACAGAAAACAAACATTAGCTGAGCACAGATAGCTTTCGTAACCTGACTGGATGATCACGCTAGACGATCACGCTAGACGATCTGATCACATTTAATGTTCACGGCTAACGGGAATTTCTTTCCTTCCCTGTTAAATGTTTCATGATGAAGACAACGACTAATCGACTGATCGTATCCACGAGAAAGATTTCAGCCAGTCACAATTTATGACCACAAAGAAATTATAATAATCTAAACGCCAATCTTGTTGCCATTAAAACAACCAGGAACTATTTTTTTTCTTCCTTAAACTTTACTTATTTTTTATACTCCATTATAATTTTTCTACAACAACTCTCCCCAATCACGTGCTGCGTTTACAATAAACAATTTCTGTTTACTCGTTATCTTAGTAACAAATACAGCGAGTAATATCCTGCAATCATGAGTTTCACCGCTGATGTTGTTAAAGTACAACAAACAACTAGAAAGCACACCGCGTGTTCATTATTTAAAAAAATAAATAATAAAGCCGGTCTTATTTTCAGTTTTGACAATACTAAAAAAATGTTTCAACTTGTAACAATAAAAAATAGAAATTGTGACAATTTACGTTTTGTTTTGATTTTTACAGCCAACATTTTACTCCATGATGTTTACTGAAAATTTTATCCAATCAGGTTAGGTGTTTATGACACAGAGCTCAGCCAATTAGATCACAGAAATGTGTCTGATAATAAAAACCGTAATTTACGCTGACGTTCCTCACCATCGCTGGAACTAATAACAACAACAATAATAACTTCAAATCAGTGTAACAAGAGTGAAACTGCGAGAAATGTTACAGAAATGTACGACGTCGTGAATGGCATGACAAACACGTGGATAAAATAAAAATAAAATAAAAACAATAATAAAACGTGCACAGCTTTCAGTGATGTGTTATTGCACTGCTGACCTGAAATTTAGCCTTTTTTTTTTTTTTACATTAGAATGCTGAAAAACAGTGTGTACGTGGATCACTGATACAACACGAGTAAACGCACAAACATCATGTGACCTACTGGACCGCGGCGCGACACATGGAAGAGGGCACGAGGGCAAACCGAAAACAAGACGATCTGTTCCATGGCGAACTCAGTGATTATCAGAACACTAAGCTAAAACTGAGCACGTCCGGGTGAAGAGCACGGCACACAAGCAGCGCAAAAAAAATAAAAACAAAAACAAAAACCTGCATTCATAGGTTTACACAGAGGTCACTTTAGGACTTGTCTGATGTCTGATTTAGTTTTGTACAGAACATACAACACGCTAAGAAAGTTTTCATTCATGAAAAAAAATGTAAATAAAGATAAAAAATAAAACAATCTAAATAACTTTCTTAGTTGTGATGTCCAGGAGGCGGAGCATTAATCTTTCACTGACGTATCAAATCCAGGTTTATGTAACATGTATGGAAGGAGTCTCGAGTGTCAGTGCTGTGTAACAGTTCGAGGTGAAGCTGTAACTCTAAGGACAGACGAGTTGACGCCTCTTTATAGTTTCTTAGTAACAGGACAAGCTATGTTTTTTTTTAGTTTTTTTTGCCTTATTATCTAAAAAAAAAAAAAAAAAAAAACATGTAAAAAGACAATTAAAGAGAGAGAGAGAGCGAGAGCGAATGTTTATAGCTGCTATAACGTAAGTGAGAACATGAACCAAATCGGTTTCACGGACGTTCCTCAGTGACTTTTGTGAATTTTTTTCATAAATCCTGAGCGAAATAAAAAATAAAAACCCTCCAGGATGTGCTGTTGTAGGAAATACTTTGCGCTGTGGATTAGTTTCCCATAACAGCACACCACATCATGTTTTATTTTTTACCAACAAACCTCAGACACCCTACACACCCCTACACCTCCTTATCTACAATCTGTACAGACTCTGTTAAAACACCTCGTTATCTGATTAACGACTTTATAAAAAAAAACTAAAAAAAACACACAAATTTCAACGTGATGAAGAGGGAAAAACAAACAAACAGACAAGAAAAACCCAAACCCAACAACGACAAACCTGCGTCTTTTCCACTGGACGTGATCAGATGTGTAGAACTGAGGTGGGATTAGCAGTGCAGCGAGCAGAGCAGTGCGTTAAAAAATAAAAACGAAATAAAATAAAATACATCTGCAACCTCGTTCAAATGATAATCGTTAGAACATAATATAGACTTAAACTCTAAAATATTCACATAATACAGATAATAGATAAACTTTTCACACACACACACGCGTAAGCGCGAGTCACGACAGAGGAGAAATGTGTGTGTAGGACGCGTCACTCTGTGTGTGTGTGTAATATTACCCTTAATATCTGGTATAAAAGAAACAACGTACAGTATATATATATCACTTGGAAACAAAAAACATAATAGTAATAATAAACACTGTCTAAATTCTATGACACACTCTCTCTCTCTCTCACACACTTCACACACACACACACAGAAAATGGAATGACCCAAGGCTTTAGTTTAGTTTTTTTTTTTTTTTATCCTTTTTCCTGATCTGGATCTTCACGTGTCCCACCTCCACATGGCTCCTGCTCCACGCCGACCCCGTGACCCCCTGACCCTCTCTCTCTCTCTCCTGCTCTCTGATCTGTGGTGTGTATTTTGAGTGCAGGTGCAGGCTTTAGGCTGCCGCCCCCTCCAGTGCCCCGAGCAGACCTCTCTCAGTGAGGTGAGCCTTCAGAGAGTTGTAGATGTAGAGCTGCTGGTCCGGTCTCAGAGCGAGCAACTGCTGGATCACTTTAGTCGGGTTCGGACCTCTGCAGAGAGAACGAGGAAAAAAAACTTATATTAACGACAAGCCTCGTACATCAGATTTATATTATTAAAGCCAATTACACGTTAAGCTTAACGTTAACATCAGTTACAACGTTCAGCAGTCAGAGGAGTCTAACTGGGTGCTGATACAGAAATACAAATAAATGGATAGGAAACTACAAACAGAATAACAGGAAGGAAGAGAAAAATCTGAAAAATAAAAGAAAGAAAGAAATTAATAGAAAAAAAAATATTTAAAGAATAAAATACAAAAGAAAAAACAAAAGAAAAGGGAAACACCTGAGACATTTGGTGGAAAAAAAAGAAAGAAAGAAAGAACACTTATAGAACAATACAAATAGAAAAACAATAGAAATACAGAAAAGAACAATAATTAAAGAGCGTCAGAAAGAAAGGGATCATAATTAGATGAGAAAACAGGTGGAGAAAGAATGAAAGAAAGACAGGAAAAACAAATAACTGAAAAAAGTCAAAAAAGAAAGACAAGAGAGAGGGAGAAATTTATATAAAAGAGTTGGTAGATCAAAAAGAAAGACAGAAAAAAGAAAGAAAATAAACTACAAAAAAAAACAAGAAAAATAAAAAAGATAAAGTGGGAAAAAACAGAAAAGTAATATGAAAACAAATGGAAAAAAGACAAAACTGGACAAGAGAGAGAAGGACAGAGACTGTAATCTTATGGCACGACTGGTGGATGAAAGAAAGAAAGAAAGAAAGAAAGAAAGAAAGAAAGAAAAAACAGAAAAAGACACAAGGAACATAAAAAAAACATAAAAGGAACATAAAAATAGAAAAAGAAATGATTTGCAATCGATACTTTATATGGAGTTTACATCTATAATCTGGTTAACAATTATAAAACCTATCAGGGAGTATTGTTAGTAACCTGTGAATGTTTTCTTCTTCTTCTATGGTTAAACTATTAAATAAAGTTTTGTAATTTTCTCTCTACAGAATGTGAATGTGAGTTGAACGACGAGCCGCTCGTGGTCCTAAAGCCCTAAACCCTCCACATTGAGGGACAGAAAGTCGGACCTGATGAAGCTGGCGATGTAAACGTTGACGAAGGTGGCCATGAGGTACTGACAGTCGAAGCGGTCCATAATTCCTCCATGACCAGGGATGGTGTTGGCAAAGTCCTGCAGCAGAGAGCAGAGCCGAGGTCAGTAAAAATAAACTATCACGCAGCAGGTCACATGACACAAAAGCAGGGTGATTTTTTTTTTTTTGGAGCAACTGGATGATTGTTAAAAAAATAAACCACAAGATCACATCAGATGTGTTCATATAATTTCACAGGTCTATCTTGAACCTTAATCTTGAAGGCCCTCTTGAACCCGCTGGCGAAGAATCCTCCGAACGGTCCCATGATGGAGGCGAAGCTGGACAGAGCGATGCTGTGGATCTGGAACGGGTAGAGCTTCACCGTGGTCTGGAACAGACAGAGAACACACACACACACACTCACATACACACGTACCATTCTGTACTGGAATTACACGCTGAAAAGATTTCTGAAATGTTATCTGAGATTGTGTTCCCGCCCCCAGTACAATCAGCGACCAATCAGAGGACAGATCACACATACAACTACTACTGTACCAAATTTTACATCGAAAAAATATATTTATGGCTGTTTTTGTGAGAATTCACAATCTGTGTGTATAAATGTTTATGATATTTGGAAGGCTGGAGCGGGATGGAGAGATTTGTGTGGCTGGATATTTGGATTGATTGAGACATATTTACAGATGGATGAATGAACAGTTGGACAAATGGATGGAGAGACGGATATTTAGAGACACAGATATACGCCTGGAGGGACAGATAGATATTAAGACATATGAATAAACGAGCAGAATGAATAAACTGAGGTCAACACTGATCTAGTATGTGTGTGTGTGTGTGTGTGTGTGTTACCCAGCCAGTGAGGGACTGCAGGACAGAGGGCAGTGTGTAGCCCTGTAGCTGGAAGAGCTCTGAGGGCTCGCAGTACACCGTGAAGCTGTTTGAGTCGTTATTAAACTCCACCGGACACACAAAGTAACGATAACCTGCCATCACATACGACAACTACAGACAGAGAGAGAGAGAGAGAGAGAGAGAGATATCGTCTGATCATTACATCATCATTGTGTATAAACACCACACACTGTGATTAGTGGCGACAGGCAGTTATTAGAGACCGCTCGTCTCAGCCCACGGTTTCTCACAGACGGTTTCACTCCAAAACTCTGCGCTAACAAAGGTTAAACACGTTCAGGCTTCCTCACCAGGATTCCAAACACGATGGTGGCGAAAAATCCCCCGATAAATCCTTCCCACGTCTTCTTAGGAGAGAGCTGAGGATAGCAGAAAATGGATAAAAACTGTTAGATTTAAAAGATTTTAATAGTTACTTTATTACAAGTGAAGAGCAGCAGTGTGTGTGTGTGTGTGTGTGTGTGTGTGTGTGTGTGTGTGTGTGTGTGTGTGTGTGTGTGAGAGAGAGAGATGCTCACCCTCAGCAATGGCTCCCAGCACGAGAATTCCGGACTCCTTGATGACCCAGTCCGGGTGGAACAGGAGCCCCTTCAGCAGGGGGAGCAGGTGAGGCAGCAGCTCGTCACGGAACACATTCGCCAGGACATCCAGTGCTGCTGCTGAACACTTACCTACACACACACACACACACACACACACACACACACACACAATTACACTTCCCAACATGAGTCAAAGTGAAGGAGGCGTGGCCTCTGTGTGACCACAAGTGAAGGAGGCGTGGCCTCTGTGTGACCACAAGTGAAGGAGGCGTGGCCTCTGTGTGACCACAAGTGAAGGGGGCGTGGCCGGTGTGACCACAAGTGAAGGAGGCGTGGCCGGTGTGACCACAAGTGAAGGAGGCGTGGCCTCTGTTTTACTACAAGTGAAGGGACATGGCATCTGCTGACATGCACGAAGGGGGCGTGGCCTCTGTGTTAGTACAGGTGAAGGAGGTGTGGCCTCTGCATTAGTACATGAAGGGGGCGTGATACACACAAAGGGGCGTGGCCTGAGTTGGTACAAATGAAGGGGGTGTGACCTATGTCAGTGTAAGTGAAGGAGGCGTGGCCTGTATGTATTTCAGTCACAGTAATAGAGGCATTTTCTCTCTCTCTCTCTCTCTTTACACTCACGCAGGTTCCAGTCAGACAGAGTGTCGTCGTCATCATCCTCATCTTCATCGATGTCCTCGTCCTCCTGTCCTTCCCCTCCTTCGTGTTGCAGGGTGACGGTGCGAGACTTGTGGAAACGCGGCTTTATGTCCTGCTCGCTGTCTGGGACGGTGTCGTCCTCCTCCACGTCCCCCTGAAGAGAGAGAGAGAGAAATAAACAAAATGAACGAGATTGAAAGAAAAGAGAGAAAAATATGCAGCTAAAGACAGTGAGAGGAGTCTCGTGTGTGTGTGTGTGAGAGAGAGAGACACTGACTGACCTTCAGCAGAATGATGTCGATCTCTGAGTACTTCATCCCGTTCACCAGGATAGGAATAAGTCTACACACACACACACACACACACACACACACACACACACACACACACACAGGAAAAATAAGAACACTATGTGCGCACCTAGAGTTTTGGGGAATTCTAACATCCTGATGTGTGTGTGTGTGTGTGTGTGTGTGTGTGTGTGTGTGTACTCACTGCACCAGGTGACCTGACAGAGCTTCTTTACAGATGGGCTGCTCAGCCAGAGTGAGCCAGAACTCACACGCCTCCAGAGCCACGTTCTCATCAGGGTCCTGCGTGCGCTGCAGCATGTACTGTGTGTGTGTGTGTGTGTGTGTGTGTGTGTGAGAGAGAAATGGATTAATGGAGTGTTATGTGTGTATTAAGAGCTATCCAGAAGATTGTTGTGTGTGTGTGTGAGTGCGTGTGTGTGTCTCACCTGGATGATGCTGTGCATGTGTGGGATGAGACGGTCGATACGGACCTCCAGCAGCATCACCAGCGCGCGGCACACGTTCTTCCTCACCTCGCAGTCCTCATCACCCGCCAGCACAAACAGCGACTGGGACGCGGGAGAGGGAGAGGTCAGGGGTCAAAGCCGTGCATACAGAGCGAGAGAGATAAACGTCCAGACGCTGACTCACCTCTATGAACGTGTCGATGTTCTCCATCAGAGCCTGAGCTCGGCTGATGATGAACTGATTCACACACGCTATGGCATGAGACCTGGGGGGGGGGGGGGGGGAGTGTTATTCCTCCGTTTTTAATATGGTTATAAATTCAGACTGATTTTATTTTATTTACTTATAATGTAATCTATCTTTTACCATTGTTTTGGCAACAATATATATATATATATTTTTTTGTTAAAGCTCTTCTGAACTGAACAGAGAGACAGAGAGAGAGACAGAGAGAGAGAGAGGGGGTCTTTAAATTCCACACTCTTTAAATCCTTCGAGAGCAACAAGTACATCAGTGATCAAAGACAGTGCGTACAGCTAACACACACACACACACACTGACTCATCACTGTACACACACAGAATGGAGAGAGAGAGAGAGAGAGAGAGAGAGAGAGAGAGGTGTGCAGAGAGACACGTATAGAGAAGTAAAAAAAAAAAAAAAAAAAAAAAAAAAAAAGTGTGCATGTGTGAGACAGATAGACAGGGAGTGAGACAGATAGTGAGACAAAAAGAGGCAGAGCGAGAGACAACGTCAGAAAGAGGGCGAGAGACGGTGATGAAAGAGAAAGAGACACTAAGAGTGTCAGACAAAGAGTGAGATTAAGAGAGTGAGACAGAGAGAGAGAGGATGTGAGACAGTCCAAGAGTGAGACATTTAGAGTGAGTGAAGGTCAACCAGAGAAAGTGAGAAAATCAGAGAGACAGCAAGGGAGCCAGACAGATGGAGAGAGAGTGAGACAGGCAGACAGACAGCAAGAGAGCGAGACAGGCAGACAGTGAGAAAGCGAGACAGGCAATGGGAGAGTGAGACAGGCAGTGAGAGAGTGAGACCAGCAAACAGATGGCGAGAGAGTGAGACAGGTAGACATGTAGCGAGAGAGTGAGACAGTCAGTGAGATGGTGAGACAGGCAGACAGACAGCGAGACAGGCAGTGAGAGGGAGACAGGCAGACAGGCAACAAGAGAGTGAGACAGGCAGTGAGAGTGAGACAGGTGGCGAGAGAGTGAGACAGGTGGCGAGAGAGTGGGACAGGCAGAGAGAAAGTGAGACAGGTGGTGAGAGAGTGAGACAGGCAGAGAGAAAGTGAGACAGGTGGTGAGAGAGTGAGACAGGCAGAGAGAGTGAGAGAGTGAGACAGGCGGCGAGAGAGTGAGACCTGATCTTGGGGCTGCAGTGTTTGAAAAACTGCAGGAATTTGGGGATCATGATGTTGAGAGGACGATTCAGAGCGTCGCTGTCCAGCAGCTCAGACGAGTCCTCACAGATCTTCTGTAACGCACCGAACGAACCCTACATACACACACACACACCTTAATCAGTCACACACTGCTTACAGTATAACCACACATATAGTACTATAGAATCTGTGTGTGTGAGAGAGAGAGTGTGTGTGTGTGTGTGTGTGTGTGTGTGTGTGAGAGAGAGAGAGAGAGAGTGTTTGTGTGAGAGTGTGTGTGTTACCTCGCAGGTGTTGTAGTCCTCAGAGTTGAGCAGGTTACACAGCTGAGGCAGAAGCTCAGGCCACGTCTGGAGCTCACCTTTAGACGCTATGGTGGTGATCAGAATACCTACACACACACACTTCTCATTGAAAATTCATTAAACCCCTCCCCCTAGCAACCGTATCTAGGTGCAGGCATTAAGCATCGGGACTAAAAATCTCTAAAGCCGTGTAGAGAACAAAGCACAGTGTGTCTGTTTATGTCTCTACAGCATTACAAACAACATATTTGACTTTTTCTCTGTTTATAGTTATATCCCTCTCTCTCACACACACACACACACACACACACACACACACACACACACACACACACACACACACTGACCGATGGTGGCGCGGATGAGGGGCGAGGGGTCTCCGATGTTGTTGAGACACTCCTGTTTGATGAAGTCGGCCACGGGCGGAGGGAAGCTCTGATAGTGAGCCTTCACGTTGTTCTTCAGGATCAAACCGCTGAGGGAGCGAGTCGGCTCGTCTGGACACACACACACACACAATCAATAGGTCGTATAAAGATCATCTCACACGCGAGCAGAAAGGATCCCGGGACTCACCTTCAGACTTGAGACTCGTGAGGACGAAGATGAGGTAATTGTTGAAGTCGGGGAACTGATTGAGCTGCTCCAATTTCTGTCACAGCGCTCGCTCAGGAAACGTCACACAAACAACAACAACAAACAACAACAACGAGCAGAAGAATAAAAGGCTGTAAATATTGACAGGTACTAGAGTGTAATCACGCGTTCGGCTAAATCCTTCGAGCTCAGCGAATGAAGAGGACAACTGAACGTTGTAGCGCAGGATATCGGTCTGAGCATATACAGCTGTATAAACATCTGGAGAATTAAAAGACCACTGCTGGAAACAACAACGAGCGACATAAATCCCAGCGACGAGCTCCGGTCCTCTTAAGGGTGGTTTTTCTACATTGGGATCTAGAATATCAAATAACCAATAATGAAGGTAACACCCGATATCCTTCGCCCCCGCCTGGTTGGTAGTTGATGAGGCAGTGACCGAATGATGGGTTAGGAACGATAAAATCAGGGAAACTATAAGAAAAATTAAAATTAAAAAAAGCATACCCGCGTACGGAGAGCAAAAATAACATGAACGCAAGTGAATAAAACAATCTAAAATAAGAGAGAGAGAGGAGAGAGAGAGAGAAAGAAAGATAGAGATGCCCAGGATATTAGAAAACAAAACACACCCAAAACAGTGCACTCATTTCCTCGTCATTATTTTCTTTTTCCATTTCGTTTCTTTCTTCCTTGTGTGAAAGGATACCTCCTGCACCGCTCTCTGTGTGGCCGTGTCTGGAGACTGCGAGTCCTTCAGCAGCAGGAGAACCTGCTGGAGGCTCTGCTCGTCCGGCTGCCACTCCATCCTGCCCTCACACACATACGCACCAGCGCGCGCGCACACATACATACACACAAAGACGAGGACGCACATGCACACACGCAAATAAAACAGAAACACGGAAAACACACACAAGGGACGAATGAGTGCGCTACACAGAGAACTCTACTCGAAATGATCGGCGATGCCACACACACACACACACACACACTCCAGATAAACCTTGCACACACACACACACCGACTGCTCCAGACTTAATGGACTGAGTGCAATGGTGTGGTGAATAAAATAATAAAACAATAAAAAAGTCAAATAAAAAAATAAATTAAATAAAACATCGCGATGACTCAAATCAGAACCGGGTTCTTGTGACGGGACACGATGGAAGCGGGTGAGAAGGTCAGGACTGTTAATGATCAACTGCGGCGTTAAACAGAGTGCAGAGTACATCCCCTAACAGGGTCGTGTCCTAAAAAGACCTCCTGTTCCTTACTCCCTACTCCCTCGTGAGAGGATTTAAGATCAGATGAGTGCTGGAGGATACGAGGTGGTATAAAAAAAAAAATTGGAGGCTAGTTTTGTAACACGGCAGCACAAGTTGCAGGAAGCACCGACCTTCATAAGTCAGCGTGCCAAAAGACACATGACAAGGCAGATGCTTCAACGAGTCGTCCGAGGTGTTTCGAGTGGAACGCGTGGTTTAGGAGCGGGAGAACATCACCGGAGAACGACGAGAGATCAGGAAGACCATCAGCGGGCACATGTCGAAACTAATTCGGCAACTTGTGCAACAACAGTGTGGGCTTGTTTTAGATCTTCAGCACAAATCTGAACTCCTGAGATGATGATTATAATAATAATAATAATAATAATAATAACAACGTTAGTTGTAACAATCGTGTTGAAGTCTGCCAAGAACTCCAGACCACCCGTCCTTCATGCCGAGGATCATTCCCAGTGACAAAAACCTGGATTTGAAACGAAGCAACCGTCTTCACAGTGGAAGAGCCCATCATGTCCACGCCCGAAAACAGGCGAGGCAGGACCGCAGCTCGACCGAGTGTTGACATTTCCGTATGTGACAAATAACATTTTAATTTGAACATTCGCGACATTGTACGTCGAGAATCCGCCCCCAAGGGGACAGATGGTCAATAACGAATTCTAGTGCCGGGTTTTAAGCCGTCTGAGGAGGAACGGCAATGTTATGCGCAAATCTCAAAACTTTTTGATACCACCTCGTATCGATCCACCTGGTGAAGCTCCCTAAGAAACGTAGTGCACTATTCAGTGACCATGATGTGGATCGGGACACGTCCGATCAGATTGTTTACTTTGTTTTTATGCCTGTTTTTAGGTTAAATTACAGAAATAGATGTCGGGGGTCTAGGACAAAGTGCTAATATTACATGCTGTATGCTAATAAAAAATATACAAACAGTGGTTTATAGTCAAATAAATGATTAAAACGGTCCATCACTGTTACTAAGGCTCACATAGCAACGGTTAAATAATGGTACAGTCCAGTGTAGGGGGGAGGGGAGGGGGGATCACACTGTCTGTCTGCGCCATTTATTCCTCTAATCCTGACAGAAAAACATCTTGTTCTGCTTCGTTCTGAAATTACTAGCTGAATATAATGTTTAATAAAATCCGAGTGTGTTTGTTTTACTGTATTTATGAGTTAATGTGTGTATTAGGATGTCACCCCCCCTCGTTAGCACTCTGTTTAATAACCTATTTCTATTCGGGTCATCGAGCCTTAAATCGCTTTAAATAATGTATTAATATCGTCTTTATGGGATTGTTTCAGATTTTTATCACAAATTTAAACTCTCGAGGTGATTAATAATAATAATAATGTTAGTTATAATGTTACTGAGATGTGCTAAACGTTAGCTCGGGTAGTGTTAGCAACAATAACCAAAGCAACAAGAACTACTCATCCTTTATAAAACTACGCAGTTTTTTTTTGTTGTTGTTTGTTTTATAAAGATGCCTAAACTGACCTAATATTTCATTTAAATGTTTTCCCGGCTTTGAATCTGGCAAGGCCGATATTTTGTTCCGTATTCCGGGAAATCCGCATCCTCTAAGCGGATTGGCTAGAGCGTCTTGACTGGCGCTCGTTTCGTCCAATCGTATTCCTGCTCCCCTCAGGGCGGAGGCGGCGCTTATGGGGAATACGGGTGCGAAATAAAACCCCGAAGGAGGGCCCCGATTTGCGCTGTTGTAGCTATCGGCTAACCTTGTTAGCTAAGGGGTAGAATGTGTCAAAAAACCAGCCAATATGCGACGCCAAGTTAGTGACATAACTATAAAACATATAAACGACAAAAGACACAGAAGAAACATTACATTCGTTGATTTGCCTTCAGATCCATCTTGAAGAACAGAAGCTAGTTGGCTAGGTTAGCTAGCTAGCTAAAATGTTGAAAGTGCCGCCAAAGGCGTTTTTACCTGATGTCGCGGATTTGTCAACACGCCGATTCTTCTTTTTGTCTTCTTCTTCGCGTTGCGTTTAATCAAATTATTATTTAGTTTAATAATTCTGAAATGTATTAAATCTGCAGTCTTAAATATCTCTTAATCTCGTCAGATTCTTAGTTATTCAATCGCCAGCGCCTCTTTTTCTTTTTTCTTTTTTTAAGTACGAATGATGCGTCTGCGCGAACCGATGTCCACTTTCGGCTTCCGTACCTATCCCCCCATCTCCGTGTAACCAATCAGCGATAGATGCGGAAACGAAACGTTGGCACGCCCAATCGGCCATGTCTAGAAGGGCTTGACCGTATTTTCGCATCAAATCTCGCGAGATCACAGACCTGCCTTTAAAACGAATAGACCGCTTTGGCAAATCCCGTGAGAGTTCACATTTTAGCCGTAGGCCATAGCTACGTAACGTGCGTAAAGGTCTCGCGTTGATTCGGCGCGTAGGAAATGTTTGCGTAGAAACCAACAACAAACATGGCGGACGGTAAGTCTTAAGTGTGTCCCCGTCTCCCGGGGGTTGGTTTATCCACAAAGGAAAGAAAATATATGTTATTTTTTTCAGAGTTAGTATGAAATGAGAAATATGGTTGGGCTTAAGGTGTGTTCGAGAGTTTTTTAAATGTATAGTTAGCTTGCTGACGTACACGTTAGCTGGTTAGCTAAGTGTGCTAACTTAGCCCATTGAATTCCGCCATTGAGCGGTAACCGTTAGCTGAAATCTGACGTTTTATCGTTGCACTTATTTTCTTTTGCGTGTTTCCAGATCACACAGATGCAGACCAGAGCATGGAAGGACACACTCCTGTGAGTCACACTCCAGCACTCCTGTACTATAAAGTCTAATTGGGGTGCCAAAACTTTTTATCACTCACCCCATCACCTCTGACTTCTGGTATTGTTTGTGTTTCAGCTTGCAGAGAATCCCCATGCAGAGTACGGGCTGACGGAGAACATTCAGGTGTTTATTAACCCAAAGTGGATTCTTTCAGTCTGTGGTGTGAATAATTTTAACACTTTTTTCATGTGTTTGTGTGTGCAGAGAATAGTGGAGAGCGAGAAGGCGAACGCTGACAAAGTGCCCAAACAGAAGGTGGATCTCCAGACGCTACAGACCCTCCCGACGCGGGCGTACCTGGATCAGACGGTGGTGCCCATCCTGCTCCAAGGCCTCTCGGTGCTCGCCAAGGAACGGTGGGTCTGAGGGGTGCACATACTTTTAAACAATGTTTTTTTTTTATTTATTAAAACGATGGGTCCCACGATAAATAAATGAGTAGATGTTATAGATCAGATTAATCAACACCTCCTGATTTGAGAATTCGTCCATACGAATGCCCCCCCCCCCCCTTCTGAATTTTCACTTTAAGAATTAAGTTTTGCAAGAAATTTAACTCTGCATACGAGCGACCAGAGGAGTCAGTGGAAAACCAAGCAAAGCGAGGTTACATATTTTTTTGTTGAAATTGGTAATATTTTTTGGTTGGCTGGAACAGATTATCTGCATTTACATTATTTCCTATGGGAAAATGCGTTTCACAATATGAAATTTCGCACACCCTTACAAATTTTCATCTTAAGAACTGAAAATTTGCAAGAAGCACTTGTACAGCATACAACTGAACCGAATCAAACGGCAGCCAAGTTTTGAGGACAACCTGGAGCCGTTCAAAACGTACTTCTTGTGGGAATGTGTCGCAGAGCATGCACATAAATGAAAACAATGTTATTTACCGCAGGACGAACATGAAAAATTATCACTGGCTGTCGTTCATTTTATTCCTTTATTTTTCAGTCTGGGGTGAAAGTAGTTAATGAAGCGGTCACTGATCAGTGAAGGCGGCATTTAATGACTTTTAAAAAAAAATTTAAAGGAAGACTAGAGTGGAAAATTTAATATAAAAGGCCGGGAAGATGAGGAAGAGTGAGACCTAGAGGTGGCGGTCAAACAAGTTACTGGATGCCATCCACTGTAAAACAAGAAGGGAGAAAGTATTTGATGAGTGACAGAACTAGAAAAGACGATTTATACTGAAAGGAAGATGAGGGAGATTGAGACCAGAAGGTGGCAGTAATAACCCAGTCTCCAGATCACATCATACTTGGATTAATTTGCATGTTCGTTCCTGTGACAAAACTGTGTGAGAGGAGAAGGAAAGAACAAGTGCGTGTTATAGGGAAGGAAAAGGGGGCGTTCACATGGGATGATGTGCTGGGAAAGAACGGAGGCAAGTCATTGGTTGTCTGGAAGGAACAGGGGCGGGGCTTCAGGAAGGAAAGGAGTGAGTCGTAGGTCTTTGGGTGAGAAAGGGGAGGGGTTTCATTGTTGGGGACAGAATGGGGCGGGGTAATTGGTTGTCGGGTTGCAAACTGGAGAGCTGCATCATGTGTTCAAAACGTTGTCCGCTGTTACTGAGCGCTCTCTCTCTCGCTGTGTTTATTTTAATACAACAGTCGAAAAAAGAACATCTGTTGTTTTCTAAAAGAACTTCAGAAGGTGTTTGTTTTTTTTTTGTTTGTTTGTTTTTGTTTCTTTCATGTTCAAGTACTCGTTTCTGTTTGAAGTTTAACTGTCGCTCGTTAACCGACTCTTCTCCCTTCCTGTTTTTCCTTCCTCAGGCCTCCGAACCCGATCGAGTTTTTAGCCACGTTCCTCCTGAAGAACAAGTCTCAGTTCGAGGACCGGGGTTAAGCTGAAGGATCGACGAAGCTGCTGATCGAAACCCAACTGTTCAACTGATCCCCCCCCCCCCCACATGTTTTTATTTCATTTTTTTTCTTCTTCTTTTTTGACACTTGATTAAAAATGTTACAGCAGAATCACGACACAGAGCTTCAGTTTTATTTCGGTTTAATAATTTATTGTTCAGTTTGTTGCCTTGTGTATACTTTTATTCTCACAAAACTTCACTTCCACACAACAAACAAACAAACTTCAGGTTATGTGTAAACACACACACACGCATACATACATACACCCACAAGAAGGAAACTAGAAAACAGGTGTGTGTGTGTGTGTGTTCCTCTTCGGTATAGAAAGACAAACGCACGAGTCCGGGAGTGCCGCCTTTATCGTCCCATGTGCGTTTCATTTCATTCAGGTAGTAAGAGAAGGCAGGAAAGAAGAAACATTTCACATTTAATAGAAATAATAATAAAACTTAAAAAAAAAAAACCGAGATCAGAAGCTGCAGAGGGAACGACGGTTTGTAGCTGCTTTAACGTAACGTCTTCTGTGGACGCTGGACAACATTCAGTGTTTAATTAGACCAGCTGTATTGTAAAAACTATCTGCCGGAATAAAACATGAGGATTTGCTCCCTCATACCATCGTTGTCTGTCACGCAGCCGTGTAACAGTTGGCAGCGTCGTCATCAACCTTTTATGTCATACCGTGAGCGTGTCACAGGCGTCGTAGTCATGTAGAAATAGGCAGCGGCATACGACAGGCAGAATTAAAAGTGAGGAGCGAGCGGCAGCGGGTCGACCGCAGGGACAGGGTGGGTATCAGGATCTGCTGGTAAACTCTAATGTATAATAAATAATATAGAAGAAGAAGAAAAAGCAAGGACGTGTACTCTAAATCAAACTGCCTGGGATTCATAGTATTGTGACTTTAAAGTTAATTTTTCCTGTAGGTCTCAGTTTTGTTTAAATATCAGCTTCAGACATTTCTAAAGAAACAGAGTAAAAATTACTCTCAGAAAAAAAAAGCTGAGTGTTATATATACATCGGTCATCTCTTTCTCACAAACATTAATTATAATGATAAATGTGGGATTTCTTCCTGGTTTAAATGTTTAATAATTATAAGTTTTTTAAAAAGTTAGTCATAATAAATGCGATTTAAACAGCTAAAATGAGCGCAGTGAAAAAAAAAAAAAAAAAAACTCAGGGACACATTGAATAAAGCGTAAAAAATAAAATAAAAAAAGAGTTAACCCAGCATGTTGATGTAACGTAGCCGACAAACCTGACTGAAATGTCACTTACTTTTACTTTTGGTGTACGAAGCTAGGTGTAGCTAGCGAGCTAGCACCTCAGGTGGCGCTTTTTGGGATGAAGGGTTAAATCGCATTCAGGGATAATGACTTTCATATGTAGAGGTGCTGAGTTAATCAGGATTAATAATAATAATGATAATAATAATAATATGAAGTAGCAGGGTTTGTAGTTTTAACACTCTCTAGTGGATCACAGTTATTATTAACTCGTATAGGATACTTCATCTGAGCCTAACCACTTCCAAAAATAAGGATTACGAAAAAAAGGTTTGTTTAATGCTTATAAACGACTGGATGATGCTAAACATGTAGCTGTGTACGTCCTCCAGGTTCTGGGCTACGTTAGCCTCGTAGCTCTTTCACGAAACCAACCCAGCGACTAGCATATTTGTGGTAAAGTGGAAATGGAGTCTGTGTGTTAATTCTTTTAAAGCATATTCTCAGAATCTGGCTCTATGCGAACGAGGATTCATTCCTTCCAAAAAAAATTTTTTTTTTTAAATCAGCAGCTTCTTTTTTCTTTTGGTTTGTTTTAGTGGAGTTTAAGACTTTAATCCTTCATTAATAAATCTTTTTTTCTGATTAGATTATAATTCCTTCTGTTTTTTTCATTTTATTTTTGACGCGGTTTCTCAACCACAAAACGTTTTTGAAATATAATACTTCATTAAAAAAAAAATTATGAACATACATAAAATAAAAAAAAAGAGAGAATCTGTGTAGAAAGCTCTGAGCTGAAACACCCGCACATCTGATCCAGGGTCAAGTGTTGCTTCTCATATCCGGGATCGATCCGAATACAAATGGCAAGATCTGATCGCAGATCGGGGGTTCTTCTTTTTCTTATTAAAAAAAAAAAAAAAAGAGAGAGAAAGAAATCTCCGCAGTGCTGCAGGTGGGCCGCGTCTTTGGCGACACCAGCGGCTAACCCGAACCCTAACCCTCAGAGGGTAAATGAAAAGTAGGTGTATTCTCACATTGGCAGGCGCTGGTTGTGTGGTTATGGCTGGGCGGCGGCGGCGGCGGTGAGTCTCCAGGATCAGATGTAGTACTGATGAGCTGCCAGGCTGTCCATGAACGGCTGCACCAGGTTGCCGGTGCTGAAGTAGAAGACGAGGCCGAACGTGATGGAGATGGGCAGAGCCGGGAGAGCTTTCTTAAAGATGGCCAGCAGCAGCAGAGTCAGGCACAGACCCTGCAGAGACAAAGAGGGACAAGTGGAGCAACCACACACACACACACTTCTTGCAGAACAACGTACATGTACACGGCGTTAGGTGTTACTCACGATAAGGATGGCGACGAAGCAGGCGAGCGTGGTGTTCCAGTCTCCGCCCGTGGCTGCTGCTTTCCCAACCAGAACACTGTAGAAGATGAAGTCTCCTAACCCTAGCTTCACACCCCCTACACACACACACACACACACACACACACACACACACACACACACATACACGTATACAAGACTAACGTTACATTAGTCTTAACTTAAATTAATTTAAGAATCAAATTTAAATCTCACTTACGGTCCTCCTCCAGGTCCTCGTCTATAGACTGGCTCCTGCTCTGCCCACGCGGCGCCTCGCTCTCAGGCTCCGCCCCTCCCCCTTCCAAAACCCCGTCCTCGTTATGTAGCACTTCCTCATCTGAGGAAAGGAACGTAAGGAACAGATTTAATATAGAACCGTGTGTATATGTGTGTATATGTGTGTGTCAGGGAGTTTTTCCTCAACACTGTCTCTTTAGGGACAAACTGATGGACGTTTTAAAATTTATATTCAGAATAATACAGAATATTCACTTAATATATTTTTTAATGTAGCATTTCTTTTTATTTCAACACAACGGCTCAATATGTCAACTTCACATCTCATGATTTCGATTTCATATCAAACAATAACTTATTTCATCTTAATATTATTTCTCTACATTTTATCTCTATACTTTAACTCAGTATCTTATTTTAACTTTTCAACATTTAACTTTCCAACTTAATATCTCATTACTTTAACTTAACATCTTAGCTTATTATTTTGACTTCAGTTTTTTTTTACTTATTATTTAAACCTTACGATCATAAATCATACAAGATCATAATCTTAATTTCATGACTTTAAATCAATATCTCTATATTTCAATTTAATATCCGTCAACTTATTTTTTTTCTACACAATACCATCTCATTATTTTAACTAAACATCCTATTGTAACTACCTAACTTTAACTTAAGTTATTATTTTAATTTAACATACTACTTTAACTTAGTATATCTCAATAACTTTTTAACTTAATATCTTAACTTCATAATGTCTTACCTAATTTTAGCTTAAGTAAATATTTTAACTTAACATCTAATTTTAACTTAAAAAATATGTTAAGTTGAAATAATTACTTAAGTTAAAAGTAAATAGTTAAAACTTGTTAAGTTTTTGATTACGATTTTAATGTTAATTACTTAGCTATCTACTTTTAACTTAAGTAATTACTTTAACTTAACAGCTCTTTTTTCATCTTTATATTATAAAAAATACTGTAAATATGTCTATATCTAAACTTTCTAAAATTCTATTTCAAATTAACAACTTTTATTTTATGTAATATCTCATTATTTTACCTTTAATAAGTAAAATCATTTCATCTTAATATAATTGTTAAACTATCAACTATTTCAACTCTTATTTAAAGTTTGTCAACCAATTTTAACTTAACATTCCATTATCAATTTAAAGAGCTATGATTATAATGTTAGGGGTTCAAATCCCAACTATAAAAAAAAAAAAACAGCTTTAGTAAGAAGCAAGACTTATAAGCTAAAATATGATGAATTAGTCTAGTTTGGGTCTTCAGTGAGTAACAAGATGTCGAATGTTATTCTGTCAAAATAACTTTATAATAACGAGAGACTACGTTGAAGCAAGCACATAATACTTTATCAGCTTTCAGTTTATAACCTCTGGAGTCTGCAGTGTCGTAGCACACACACACTCTCACTCACACACTCTCACTCACACACACACTCACACACTCTCACTCACACACTCACACACTCTCACTCACACACTCTCACTCACACACTCTCACTCACTCTCACACACACACTCACTCTCACACACACACTCACTCTCACACACACACTCACTCTCACACACACACTC
>JAQMYG010000014.1:23205176-23218664 GCA_030014215.1 Clariallabes teugelsi | reverse complement strand
AAAACAAAACAAATGTTGGTATGGTTTTATATATAATTATAAGCAAAACATCAAATTAAAGAAGCATTTAGCTTTTAGCCGATTAATCGAAAAAATAATCGCCCAACTAATCGATTATCAAAATAATCGTTAGTTGCAGCCCTAATACAGTTTATCTACATCAACAGTTCACCTTTGATCTGTATGCACTTATAACCTCTGTATAATCCTGCAGATCTTCTATTGACGCTCTAAATGCTAAAAGTTACATAAAACTTCAAAAAATAAACTTTTTTAAGGTGAGTTAGTGCGAAAGCCACGCTCCTAGCTTTCTTAGCAATCGCACATCGGAAAGTTCATTCCAGTAATTAGGATATTGTTACAAATTGAATCCAGTTAGTCTTATTAATGAGTGTGTTGTATAGTACGGGGTACTGTCTATATTGTTCTTTCCTGGTTGTTTAGATCACGTCAGCAGTCACAGTGAACACACACACACACACACACACACACACACACACACCTTGATGTGATCCTTGGCCTTCGTTAGTAGGCTGAGGGTGGTGTGCCGGTTGGAGTCTGGTCCCAGAGGCACCAGGGACTTCAAGCGTTCCAAACATAGCCTTAAATGTGCCCGTCTGGGAGGAGAGAGAGAGAGAGAGAGAGAGAGAGAGAGAGTTAAATAATCATATTACAAGTAGTAGACATTTATGATGCACACCTGTTCCAATGCCTCAGGTACTGCAGTGTGGTTGGTTAGAGGGGGTGTGGCCTGCTAATCACTCTAATCACAGTTCACTCGCTCACTCGTAAATCCACCTTTTCTCCCGTTTGAGACCCGACGCATGTACAGGATTATCTGTCCAAACTATCCACCATTACAGGGTTCAGTAGGATTCCCTAATCAAGGGATACTGAGATCACATGACGATTTAATTGACAAATAGCACATGAGAGCAGTGTGTAGGATTACCGCAGTGTGTTTATATATATATATACAGGATGACCTCAGCGTCTGGAAATCCAGGTTTGGATGGATGAGGCGGATGTTGTTTCAGTAAACAGCGCTGTGTGAGTGTTAGCAGGGTGTGTTTCTTAAACTTCTTAAACAATGCCATGATGAGTGCCATGATGTCGCGCTGCTAATTATAGATTCAAAGTTATTTAAAGCAGAGGATATAAAGAAACACAACAAAACGTAATTTAACATGAAAAGTGGCCACGCCTCCTTTCACTAAATCTGATGTGCGCTGAAGCCACGCCTCCTTTCACTAAATCTGACAGGAGGCATGCCTCCTCCTTTTAGCCACGCCTCCTTTCTCTAAATCTGACGTACACTGAAGCCACGCCTCCTTTCACTAAATCTAACGTACACTGAAGCCACGCCTCCTTTCACTAAATCTGACGTACACTGAAGCCACGCCTCCTTTCACTAAATCTGACGTACACTGAAGCCACGCCTCCTTTCACTAAATTTGACATACACTGAAGCCACGCCTCCTTTCACTAAATCTGACCCGCACAAAAGCCACATCTTTTCGTTTTACTAAACATAAGAGACCTGTACCTGCTTACAGTCTCTAATTCTAAAAGTGGCCACGCCCCCTTATACTGAATCTAAGACAGAGACCACGGCTGCTTTTACTGAATCTGACCTCAAAGAAACCGGACTTCTTCTTACTTCATCTAAGACAAACCCTATACACCTGTCAATCACACAGGCCACACCTCCTTATACCCCTCCTTATACCCAGCTCTTTTTATTTAATCTGACCTACACAGAGGCCACGCCCACCTCCTTCATCTCAAGTCTGATAAAGGGAGGTGTGGTCTCTGTCAGTTTTAGTGAAGTAGGCGTGGCATCTATATTAGTTTCAGGTAAAGTCTGTTAAAAAGCTAACGCGTTTGTTTTCCTCTCGACACGACACACGGCTCAGGCGGGACTCCTGGAGGGTTAAACACGACTGCGACAGCATTCCCAGCTGCTGAGGGCGTGGCATGTGTCTGCTCCCACGTGACCTCTTATGCAACTGCAAAGCACACACACACTCCTGTGAGTGTACACACACACACACACACACACACACATACAGAGGCGTGGGTCACAACCTAGCCTGCCTGGCTTTTAGCTATTGTGTGCGCACGCATGTGTGTGTACTTTCCAGCTCCAGAAAAACATCAGTGGGTATTTTTTCGTGTGGGCGGCTTTTAGTGAGCCTCTGCATTAAACCCTAAAAAAAACAGAGCGGGAGAGAGAAAGAGAAAGAAAAAAAAAAGCAGAGGAAAAGTACAGACATGTGAAACGAGAGAATAGAAATATTCAGGGTGACCATTATCGACCAGGCTGAACTGATTTACTGGAAATAAACAGGAAATACAACAAAAATGACCAACACAAGAGAATTAAGGTCATATCGCTCCTTGACATGCATCACGTGTGTGTGTGTGTGTGTGTGTGTGTGTGTGTGTGTGTGTGTGTATTTTAGCAACACATTATTTGATTAATCAAATTTACACACACTTCGTCAATAAACTGTGTCTAAGCGATCATTAACCTGTCATGTGACCTGCAGTTCTCCAAACATAAAACTTTATAATCTGCTTCATGCTGAGTTCTGGATTCTATGGGTTATGTATACGTTATGGTTTCCATAGCAACAGCTCAGAGGATGCTCCATTTGAGGGGAGGGGGGGGGGGGTTAGGGTGCACAATCGTTGTAAAAGGAGTCTTCAGTGTCAACGATTTCCGACGTCTTAAGGAGAAATTCTTAGAAATGTACATCGGAGCCGCTAAACAGATGTAATAGGAAAAAATACATAAAAGAAAAAAAAAAACATGTAGATGAACAAAAATATCAAAATTTTCTTGTAAAAATCTCACAAAAATCTTGGCGACTGATGCAAAATAATCCTCATCATTAATCACTGCAGTAATTATCCAGTGTAAAGATCTTACTAAACACATTTTGTTAGTTAAATCCAGGTGGTGCCTTTTTTTTTTTTTTTTTTTTTTTTTTTGGCCAGGCAGCAGATCAGTCTCTAATCTTTGGTGAAATGCTGTGGTGTAAGAGGAACAAAACACTTCTTTATATCATCAGTGACAAAATCCTGCACCTCCACACCGTTGATTATTATCCTATAACAGCACAGCCTGCGCTATAGTTTTGTGTAATAAATCTTCATGATAATCATATTCATAATCAGTGAGTGAGTGTTTTTTGTCCATATTTGTTCTAACTTTTACTCTAGAATTGTGAACGACGCATCACTATTTTCGTCCGACCGTCTAGAGATCTATAAGATTTAAAGTCAGGACGTTTATAAGGCAGAAAGCAGTAAAACATTAGTGTTATGGTTTTCAAAAATAAAATGCACAACTTGATTCTGCAGGACATCTGGAGGATGATTAAATATGAAATAAAAGCATTAAAAGCGTCCTATCTTTGTGTATTGTTCGTGTGAGCGCGCTCTCCGGTACAAGCCTTGGCACGTTGCACTTCCACAATCCTTTTTTTTCCCCTTTTTGTTTTTTTGACCATCGCAGTCTCTTGTTTACTGGAAGTCACATGTTTGTGTGCGAGGCTGGTTTCGGTTCAGCAATGAGTCACGAGATGGGGAATGTGTGATCCCAACAATTTATTATTATTATTATTATTATTATTATTGTAACCTGGAATTATATACATTGGCAAGAAAAAGTATGTGAACCTTTTGGAATTTCATGCTTTTCTGCACTAATTTGTGATCTGATCTTCGTCTACGTCAAGACAGACAGACATACTGTGGCTAAAATAATAACACACACAACAAAAAAAATCATATTTTTCATGTCTTAATTGAAAAAAAGTTTTTTTTCCCCCCTGCCACTATACATACAGCCAGTCAAAAGTTTGGACACACCTTCTAATTCTAAGGTCTTTCCTAATTTTTATTGAATTCTATGCACTAATCTCCAGTTGATATTGAGATGTATATCTGCTACTTCTGCTCTGTAAAGCTTCATAACGGCTCTAATCCGAGGTGCTGTTTGTTAATTGGTGATTTCTGAGGCTGGTGACTCTAAAGATTTTTAAGGGTAAAAAGAAAATCCTTAATTTTGCACGAAATGCTTTAATGTTATCAACAATACGCTTCTAGAAGTTGAATGATTATTGGGTGGAATGAAAAAGGAGTAGAGAAAATATCAGGGAATTCTTTTTTCCTACACTGGACACCTACAGTATATTAACGTCTAGACGTGACTGTGAAGTGAATCCTGCATATTACAGTAGATTCCCTCGGGAACTGAATTGATCTTAAACTGAAACTCGCTCCAAACCTAAAACAGCCGCCCAGCCGAGGAAGTGGCGGGATTTTAAAGACGCACGTGCTGACAACACCGCTGACGTTAAACGCTGATATGTTGTATAATCAGGCGTATAATCACAACCCAGAGAGGAAGCCTGAGTGAAATTATAGTTCCGTCAATGTAATAACTGAAGGCATAAATTACTATAATGAAGCATCTGCTTCAGGTCTTTATAACGAGCCGGGGTTCATACGCGCGACAGTGTCGACTCTCTGACAGCTACACGGCTAGCGCTGCCGCAGACGTACCTTAAATATACAGTATAGATTATTATTATTATATTTATATACACAGGCAGGACACCACACTGCACACTGTACTGCATACTCTGGTTTGTAAAACCTTCTCAGGACCGAACATTTAACCAGAGGAACGCCTCTGTCGTGAAGAAGGGAAAAGTTCCAGCTTTACCTTCTGACTCGCACTGGAGACTCCTTCCATGAACGAATGCTAAATAAACCTCTCTCTAAACTTCAAGAAATCTTCAAACATTATTTTTTTAAAATTACTTTGAAGTTTTGAATTTCACAAAGCTGGAGGATTTATTCATCTTTTCCTACCTGAACTCTACTCTGATTAAAAGAAACGTTCTGCGCCAGTTAATGTGCGCTTACGCCTCCTAATTCCTCAGCACGGTTTTTGGAAACGTCTGCATATTAAAAAGACTTCCAGGTCCGCTTGTTGTTTTAACTTTAACTCATTTATAGCTTTGGCTTATATAAAGCATCACATACTGTACAGTATATCTATGAATACGGCTTTTGTTTTTCATCGTCGTGCTTTGATTGCGCGGAGCTCGATCGCATTTTATAGGGGTGAAGATCTTAACCACCACCATTGTTACAAATGTAGAAATACGGACGTAGATTTATATTTCGTTCAAAGTGAATGAAATGTTGCGATGGAAACAATGACAACGTATTTAAACATGTACTTATAATATAATATAACAAAATAAATCGCCTCTATGATAAAATTTGACAAAACAAAACTTTGGCACAGGAAGTACAATGTTCTCTAGGGTTAATTCTCCTGCACTGAAGCAACTCAACTTCCAGCGTGTGTAAGAAAGACGCGGCTGTGTAGAGACTCAGGCTAAGAATCTTTGTGCTGCGCTACAGAAATACAGACACACGGCAGAGTTCAGAGCGAAACCCGTCGAGCAAAAAACAACAAACGTGAGGCTTTTGTTAGGAGACGCCTCGTTAACGTCTATATATGTTCTGAAGGTCATCAGTGATCTCTCCCCAACACACACACACACACACACACACACACACACACACACACACACAAATATTCATGATCACAGACAAGCCACACATCCTTTTCCTTGGAAAGTGATCACTGCACCCTTGTAGTAATCTTCACACCAAACAGGTTTTTTCACACACACACACACACACACACACACACACACACACACACACACTTCATCAACGATATTTTTTTTTCTACACAATCTAAAATCTAGATTCACCGGTAATTCCGGATACGGACACTTTAAAGGGCTCGAACGCTTCCATAATATTTTATTAAGGTCAGCTGAAAGAAGTCTCTGCTTCAGCTCTCTGCAACTTTCATTAAAAAAATTTAATAAAAATTAAAAAAAAAAGCCTGCTCTGTCCCGGAAGCGAATGCTCGGGTTGTGAATTCAGGTGTGAGTTCAGGTTTCATCCTCGTCCCTGTGACTCCCTGATTTAGTCGTAATCATCTTACAGCTCTTCCGCCTATTAGCTCACAACGACCAATCAGGAAAGAGCCAGCCGAACCGCTGTTCGCACACCATCAGGGAGGAAAGCGCTATCCGCCCACTTCCACCTGCACGTGCTCACAGACATGCGTGATTGGCCGGTGTGGCTGTGACAGCAAGAATGGGTTCGAGTCTCAGCACAGACCGTCCAGCTGCCTATGTTGAGGCCCTGAGCATTGATCTGTATCCTGGCTGATCCTGAGCTCTTAATAATTAACTGGGATGTGTGAAAAAATCCTTTAATACTTTAATCTTAATCTTAACCAGACATTTTCCAAAGATTATAATGTGTACTATACTAATAAACTGACTAGTGATGGGAGTCGGAAACCATTCTGTAATCGATCATGATTAAAACGATTAATGTTCGATTAAAAATCAGTTTAATCGCATAATACAATGTTTACAATAAGTACACTACACATATGTACTGTACATCATCTACAGTCACTCGCATAAGCACCTATTACTGAATATATTAATGTTAAAACTAGTGTTGACAATCGATTAAAGAAAAAATCTATTTATAGTCTGCGATTAATCACGATTAATCACGATTCTAAAATACTCAGATTTACTTGTATTATAATATAAATATAAAAACAGTAATCATATTGTGAACCCTGTCCGCTCCTATAGTGGTGACCGCGTCCGCTATCTGAATTTCAACTTGGCTTGTGCTTCAACAAAACTGTTCTTCAGTTTCTAACACGTCCAGAGTGAAAGTTTGTCAGTGATTAGATGTTCTGTTACACTGAGGTAGTTCTGGTGACTTACGGATGTCCAGTCGTCTCCAGTAACTGCAATAAAAGTAGCTTCTGGCAAACTGCCTCACTTCACACTTAAGTGTCTTGCATTTAATGTATTCTTATAAAAACACTTCCCCCTGAAGGTAGCTCGAGCTTCGGTTTTATCTAAATTTCCATCTTAAAATGTTTTTATAACTTGCCTACCCAGGAGGGTCAGGGCACGAGGCGTGGTACACCTTGGACAGGGTGCCAATCCATCACAGGGCACATACACACACACACACACTCATTCACACACTACATTCAATTTGGGAACGCCAATTAGCCTAACCTGCATGTCTTTGGACTGTTGGAGGAAACCCACCAAGCACGGGGAGAACATGCAAACTCCATGCACACAGAGACGGGAATTGAACCCAGACCCTGGAGGTGCAAGGCGACAGTGTTAACCACTACACCTCCGTGCCGCCCTTATGCTAAGCCATTAGGGTCAAATTTGGTCATATGATTAATTTGTGTTAAAAAATAGTAACGTGTTAAAATTTCTAGATTGTGTTAACGATAAGTTATTAAGACAGACAACAGGCACTTATTTACACTAGTTTTTAATTTATAGTAGTTAGATAATATGTTTATTTTATTAATAATTCTCAATGTTCTGTTTTTATCCTATGGTGATCTACAGAATATTCTTAATGTTGATGAGCTACATTCTTAATATTCTGTTTTAATGTCTGTCTTAATTTTCTAAATAATTTTTAAAATGATTTTAACAGCTTGTGTTGATTTAATATTGTTCTTTTTCTTATTGTTTGTCTGTTTATTTGTTATGTAAAGCACTTCGGTCAACTTTAAGTTGTTAATAAGTCTTATTGACTGATTGATTGATTGATTGATTGATTGATTGAATCCCAGATAAAACACGACACATGTATCATCACTGTAGGCCAACTAGTGACAGATTTTGCATATCGCACTCTTTATGAAAATTGTATAACAGGACGGCATGAGATCGTCTGCGTCGTTACACAACTGTGTTGTGAGCATGCGCGGTTATTATACGCATGAGCACTCCTCTTGATTCTAAAAATTGTAGCAATTTTCCATAATTGACTGCTTGAATCGTCTGAGCGTCGACTATAATCGATGATCGTCTCATCAACGTCGTATAGAATAACTGCAGAAATCATTCGAGAGGCAAAATTTCCAGGTTACGGATTTCTTTGCTTAGCTCGAAATCGACTGAATAAACTGCGGAAAAATGACAAAATCATTTACAATCAGGATGATCGCGTAATTCGTTCTCACACACACACACACAAATTATACCGTTTTTAAAATGTGTGTGTTTTACTTCCTGGAGCATCTTCAGCGTAGACGTTAGAGTCGTGCTGATGTAACCGAAAGCAACGTTCCCGATTGTGTTAACGTGATGGGCGAAAATCTGATCAGCCGCGGGCCTGTGTGTGTTTAGGGAAGTGAAAAAAGTCTAAAAATAGAAAGGGGTTAAATAAATCCTGAGATGAAACTGAAGCAGCGGGCTGAGCCATGAGCCTGTATACAGGACACACACACATATATATACACACACACACACACACACACACACACACACACACAGATCTGTATATAATGTAATATGTATGTACCTGTATTTATTTGAACAGACAGACAGAAAAAGAGTGAGTGAATATTAAAAAGACAGACAGAACAGAGAGAAAGAAAAACATAGAGAGTGTGTGAGAGAGTGTGTGAGAGAGTGTGTGAGAGAAGGAGACGGAGAGAGAGACAGATTGAGCTCTGCTTATTAACGACAGTGTTGTGCAAACAGCAAGTAGACAAGATCAACATATATCCTGTCTCAGCTGGGTAAACGTACACACACACACACACACACACACACACACACACACACACACACACACGTCTCGGAGGTCAGGTCTGTGGCAAGACGCTCTTCTTTCAGCCGGTCCAAAGGGCAGCGGGGTTGGATTACACAACCCTGGAGCTCACTCGCTCTCTCGCACCATACATAACATAACGACCAGAAGGGCTCTGCTATTTGTTAAACAAATGTGAATGCCACACACACACACACACACACACACACACACTCTCAGGCTCCTGCGTGTGCTTATCTCCGAGTGTAAACGGTAAAGTCAGGACTGTAAATGACGGCGTCGCCCCCATTAGCCTGCGCATCCTGAAGGTCTAATTATAAATCAGACGGAGTTCTGGCGTCTGACCGGCAGCGAGAAAACGTGATAAGGACAGATAACGCGGACGCTCCGCGCGTCTTTCACCACCCTGCCGTCTTCTTCAGTCCTACAGAAACCTAGTGCTTCATGCTAGCTGCCTTATTTAGCCACACAGTTACCAGGCTCAGAGAGCATAAAGTGGGCGGGGTTTACTAGTTTCAATAGACGCCGCAACTCATTCGAAGATGCTTTAAAAAAAAAACAACAACAACTAAGAAATAACCTCGAATAAACCTCGCAGAAACCATGAAACCAATACGCGAATCGTTTAGCGCCTTTAAATAAAACGTACGTTAGGCATGGAAGTGTAGAAAACATCAGCGTCAAATATTTAACCCAGAGGTTTAAACACACACACACACACACACACCGTGTCCCGAGTCTGGATCAAGAAATTCTATTACTTTCATATCATTCAACCGTTAGTCCTGGACGAGTAATCTGATTGGACGCGAGGCGTTATTCAACGAGTGCTGATAATAGAGCATAACAGCACTGTGATGTTTATCTGTATGCATCACTCGGCGTCCCAGATGTTCTACAGTGGTTGAAAGTCCTCCCTGCCAAAACCCACGTTCACAACCAGTCACAGACACACGTTCAGCAAGAACACACAACACGCTGTCTCCTAACTAGCTACTAGCACAAGTCTGAATCCCAAATCCCTCTCTAACCCTTAGGAAAGTGAGGTCACATTCGAGACGCTGTGCTGTTGTACTGAATATCAAACAAAACATTTCATTTGCTCATCTTTGATCATTTGCTCAGACTGGTTTTGGCCAAAACACAGTACTGGTGCTGATTTTATTTTTAAAAATGTATGTTATACATATAATAGAGAAAATGTGTGTGGCCAAAGAATCTACATCAAAAATTTATGCAACATGGAAGTGACTGATCTTGCTTCCCTAAAAATTTAAGTTGCCAACTTCATTTCCCAAAAATGGAAATTTTTCAGCATTATACTGTCTCACTTCAAATAATAATCATTTAAAATGCAAATTATTCACTTTCTTTATGAGTATTGATTCTAAAATTGGTGTACGCTCCTAGAAGCATATGATCTGTTTAGAATTGTTGCTTAAATATTTTCTTTGGTAAAAGCTTAAATAGCAAAACAAAAATGTGTAGTGTCTGTAACCATGTCTACAATATGTTGCAATATCGTAACTACTTAACGTAAAAGGGCATGAAATTGTATTTAGCAAATGTGTTTCTTTTGCTTTTTATAAAAATATAAATGTGTATGTATATTTACAAAGCATGGATTAAGAGATAAGAAGCGTTATGAAAAACGGTGTTACATGATCCTGATCTGTAGATTCACTTTTTCCCCCCCGAGGTGAGAACAACATGTTTCCTGATACGTTTTAAGAATCCTGATTAATGGATCCTCTTTGCATTCGGAGCGTTTCTTACTCCATATCTTTGGTGTTGACATGTTGGACGTCATGCTTCGCTCTCTGCTCGTGTGTAACCTTTGACCCTTGGTGCTGTAAAACTTTCTTTAACCCCGTCTGACCCTCTGACCTCCAGGGAATCGTTTTAACCCTTATAGCGCAGGTGGTGCCGCGGTGTGTCGAGATGAGAACAGATAACTGAGAAAATGAAAAATTGACGGCTGTTTTTACTCTTCTTTCTTACCCTTCTCTCTCTCTCTCAAATAATTTTTTATATTTCGTTTGTTATTTTAACGAGGATCTTCCCTGGAGCGACTCCTTCGTTCTGCAAACACAGAAAACACACGCTGGCTGTTTGCCAACCCTCTCAGGTCATTGTTAAAGAGCTCCCTGCTCTCTCTGCCTGTCTCCCGGCTCGCGTGCAATGGTGTGTGTGTGTGTGTGTGTGGTAAACAGCTACAGAATGCGTGACGGGGGAAGGTCGGTGAAGAACGCTGGATCGTAGAGGACAACGGAGGGATTCTCTACTCGGTGTTCTCAGTAGGAGATGTTACATCATTCGACGCAGCGCTGCAGTAACCGAACACACACACACACGCATTGTTCATGTTTCACACAGCAGCAGAAAAGCCTGCTCTTCTCTCGAAATCCCTTTAACTCGTCTTTTCATCACTGATATCAGCGTTAACTCACGCTCGAGTCCGTTTGGTCACAAGGTGTTGATTCGTTTTCTATAACGGCACTGGCGCAGGTTTACATTTTTTGTTTGTTTTAATTATATACGCTATCGTTTCTATAGCAACGACTCGTTCACAGGGACGTGTGCGCAGGAACGTTCCACAGATTACAAAATAAATAAATAAACAAATAAAAAAACAAAAGCGTGTAAACGTTAGCATGGCGTCTGTGTTCAAAATTTAGGCTTCACGGCTAACGAGGTGTGTGTGTGTGTGTGTGTGTGTGTGTGTGTGTGTGTGTGTGTTTTTGTCTGATTAGCCTGAAGACAGAGGAACAAAACCATGCCGGCGGCTGACGTGTGACTGAGAGACCGCGTGCAGCTGCTCCGGCGTAAAAAGTCCTCTAACGCTCTGCTGTTCCACAACATCCACTGTAACTAATCTTGTTTTTTTTGTTCTTGCTAAGAATGACCTGATTATATTAAAGATATTTTTATATAAGACATTTTATATATAAGTTTTAGCAGAAACACTGCAGGTTAGCGGATCCTCTGGTTAGCATGACCTGCCTAGCATATAGGAAGAGAACGTTTTTGGCAGCACACACACACACACACACACACACTGTGTAACACATAAAAATATCTTGAATCTACTTATATTTATTATTTATTTTCCAGTAGAAGTCTAGCAGCTTGCACTCTTCCTAAGTTTTTAACTTCCTGTTCTTGTTCAACTGCTAGATGTTTTTGCTAATTACGCGTTTCGTCCGCCAACAGAACAAAACAAACTTAAATGTAGACAAATACGTCTCGAGCTTAATAATCTCAGATTTTCTTTAATCTTCTATGAAAAACAGTCCAGATTTAACGAGATTCAAAACTAATCTAATGTTAGCGTAGCTTAGCTTATCCAACCCTATGTGGTCGACAACAACCTCCTGATGACACACTCACACAAACATTCTACATCTGCGGAAAGGACATTATTCATATCACACACACACACACACACTCACACACACACACACACACACACACACCCGTATGAACGCCCACTTTTACAAATTTACAGCATATTTTTAGCGTATGAACCTTGGCACAAGCCAAGAGCCGCTTAAAACATGTTTGCGTCAGCGGCAAAGAGAGTTTAAGAATTTTACGCATTTTTTTTCAATCAGTTCCTCAGCAGTAAACCCTCGACGCCAACGTTGCCCTCGGCATGCGTTCAAAAGATATGAGATTTTTCACACGTTTCTTTGTACTGTTGGTTATATTTTCTGGTGGCTGGAACGGATCATCTGCGCTTACATCATTTCTTACGCGTATCGCAGTTCAAACTGTTGCCTTAAGACCTCGCCTCCGGAATGAATCGTGAGGAACCCGAGGTTCTACTGCACTGTGGGTCGCTGGCGCTGAATAAACGCTGGATTGTGCAGTAAACAAAACTTAACCTGAGGCTGGAATTGTGCATCTGGTTCTCATTAATAAATAACGATTCATTAATTATTGATCGCTAACGTGTTCGTCAATTGGTGAAGAAAAAGTGCAACATTTCCAACCCTACATCATGTCTACAGTACAGTAGGTAAGATCTCAGCTGGCTGATGTTGTGTTTGTGGTTGAGACTGACGTCAGGTGGCAGCAGGACGGTGTGTGTTTTTAAAAAACACATTGTTGTTCATTACCTCAATTGGATTTCTGCAGGGATTACATTTCTTTCTGGAAGGAGAACCGCACATTATAGATCATCATAGGAACTGTTTTGATTTATAACCTGATTGTGTGTATAAGTATTTACTGTATAGCATAAAAGCCAATATCGGAGCTTCATCGCATACAGTGATAAAGTGATAATCATTCTATAAAGCAAAAGAATTACAACCGCACTCCTACCTTCACTTTGTTTATATATATATATTTGACCCACTTACTGATCTGTACCGAAGTGCTTCGCTATTTACTTTGTCGTTTTCTCAACCCTCCACTTTCGATCGATTCAGAGATCTTTAAACAACATGAACAGTGAAGCGGTGCGGTGTAGCCCTGGGACCCTGCGGTGTTGGATGTCTGCAGAGGGAGGAGCGGCCCGAGCCCGTCTGAGACCCGAGACACGACGACGTTACGTTCCCGTTTTTCAAAGCGGTTTCAGGCGGCCTGTTGGTGCTCGCGCTGCTGAGCTCGGCGAAAATGTATTATTCAACGCCGTCTGCAAGCTGAGCTGGATTTGTGTGTATGCATGCACATATGTGTGTGTGTGTGTGGTGTGCGTGACCTAGCTTAGTTCAAAGCACCACAAAACGTTAGAAGGTCACCTCGATGAGT
>JAQMYG010000014.1:23174331-23186876 GCA_030014215.1 Clariallabes teugelsi | reverse complement strand
TGTATAGAGCTTTTAATCGTTTTTAAAATCAAATAAATCACGATTCGATATGATATCGATTATCGGCACAGCCCTACGTGAACATGTTCCGGGATGAAGAAGTATTTTAAATGCACGCTGCAGGGAAACGAAGCTAACGTGGCTCACGTCAAGTAGAAGGAAAGAAACCACACGATTTTGCTTACAGCTGAAAAAAAAAATCTGTATTTATATTAAAGCCTGAAGTGAAACTTTTCCTCCCATTTACACTGAAAAGAGACACGACGTCTGAGATGGCCGCCGCTCTGACCCCTCGCTCCCGCTCACGGTGCTGCTAGTGTGGATGACAGGCTGCATAATGAGGCGATAAACAGAACAATCAGCTCGGGCCTGTTCAAAAGGAAGGAGGAACGAGGAGGGGGGGGGGGGGTCCTGGGGGGGTGAATGATGGTTGAGTAATTAACAGGAGAGGGGGTGGAGAAGAAGCGTGGGAGTGTGTGTGTTGGGAACATGTGTGTGTGTGTGATGAATCGGAAGTACGACACACGGCCTTTCTCTCGAGTCGCACTTGAACGCGGGATGATAATGAGGTTCTGAGGACGAGGCCGCGGTCTAGTGGCTCAGACCGTCAGACCGTCTGGTGGCTGAACCGTCGCGGCTGAGAGTGCGGGGAAAAAGTGGACATCGATAGGGTGTCGTGTCCGTGACTCCTATGTTGCCATAGAAACGAGAACGTATTTCTTTTTGCTCTCCTTGTTTTACGGCGGTTGGCACCCAGTAACTCGCACTGCCGCAAAATTCTGCTCTGCATCTTGTATCGTAGCCTACGAGGGATATCCGCGGAGTGAATATTGCTAAACATGTAACGTGCAGCTGTGCTACTTTTTCCGAATGTTCTTCATCATCTTTCGACCGATCAGAATCCGGAATCCAGAATCCGACGCAGCTTTCGCGGAGGACAATAAAACCGCTTCAAGCGTTTTAAACCTCTATGACACGTTCACCTTTACACGTTTATTCAGAGTGAACAGATGCGACAAGTCATTTCTTTAAAACTCTTGTCTTTTAAATGAAATTCTGTGACTTTGACCTCTGATCGACATCCAGGAAAATAAAAAGGATTAAAAACGGGTACAGCGAGTACAGATATCGATTTGATTTACTGTTTAAACGTTTTTCATTTCTCGTCCTCGCTGCCATAAATAATACCAGCATCACTGAACAGTTTAACAACGGAATATGATTAGACCATCTCTCTCGCTCTCTCTCACTTCGAGTGTATCCTCAGACGTCCACGATGACATTATTGCTACAGCGTTACTGTTCCATGGTGCAGACGGTCACACGTGCGAGAAAAGCGAGTGTCGTCTCTGCGCGGTGATTCGGCGTGGGAGGCAGCGTCTCCTCATGCACTTCAGAAAAACCTGAACTAATCGAGGCAGCGGCTGCAGCCAGCGTCACTGATAATAGTAGAAGATGTAAAAATAAAGCAAAGTTCACAACGTTTCCATAGAAACAAGACATTTCAGACAAAAAAAAAAAAAAATCATCTGTGCCGAGTAAAGAGCTTCCGAGGCTGCATGATGAGACGCGCCATCACATAGTGATAAAACTGTTCCTTTATTTGTTTACCTTTTTTTTCCTTTTATTGCATTTCTTTGCTTTTTTCCTTCACTAACTTCTTTATTCTTCTTTCTGTCTTTTTTCCTTCTTTCTCATTATCATTTCCTTTTATTTCTTATAAATTTCTTTGTTTCATTCTTCACCTTTCTTTCTTACTAAATTTGTCTTCCCCTACATTTCTTCTCTTCTTTTTTATTTTAAACTTCGTCCTTTCTCTACGTTCTTTCTTATATATTTTTCTTCTCACATTTTTAGTTATTTTTCTTACATCCTTTCTTGCTTAACCTACTTCTTTTTTTAATGAATTAAGATCATTTATCACAGACAAGAACAAAACAATACTGATTTTACTCATACACTATAAAATATTATTTAAATCTGTAAATTTATAGATTTTAAAATTAAATCTTTTTTCTCAGTGCAATTTTGTTCGTTTTTTCTTATGGCAAAAATATTTCGATCTTTTTATTATATCTTATCTATAATGTTTAGGTCACAGACAGTCGTTTAAGCACGTTTCTGCATATCATACTGTGTTCATGACACATAAATTTTTTTTTGAATTAATGATGTAAAAACTAAAACTATCATATAAAAATCTGTATAAAATTTTAATCTTAAACCAGTGCTGTTGGAATAGTAACGCTACTGCTGCATCACAGAGAAGTGTGACACTTCATCATGATAATGTTTCTCTCATGGATTCCGTAATCACACCAGTTTCTGATTTTCTGAGTAAACACTGCTACATAACGTAACGCCGACTTTTTGCGCATCAATAAACCGAGATTTGTCTATATACTGTAGTTCCCTGCTACACTAATGCACTTATCCCAGAGTCAAAAGGTAGAAAGTTTCTCAATACTGAGAAAAGAGCCGGTCTGATTCACGTCTGAAACACCGGCCTCCCAGGAACTCCTTGTAGAAATGGCTTAGAGCGACTTCAACCCTGTACAGGGGATGTGGCAATAACTTCTTTAAAACGTTCGCACGGTTCAAATGTTTTACCGCGGCTCATTTTACGGAGTCTCATCACCGCACTGTGCTCGAAGTCTTCTGGAAATGTCAATCGCCTTCACACACATGAAATTTCATCACAAGTCCACGTTTGACTTGAACGCCCCTCGTAGTAATGGAGGTGTATTTCGAGACGCATTTATCTGCCTCCTGAGCACTGAGACTGAATCTTGGCTCGGGTGCCGCCGGTCGACAGAAATAGACACAGGGTGTAAAATCCTGCTGATTGGTGGAGTAGCACGGCTGCAGCGCTTCCTGAGGACATCTCCCAACACGCCGTGCCCATGCTAACCGTATTTTTACGTGGCTCACGTATGTCGTGGTTACCGGAAGGCGTATGTTAGGGAAAAAGAGAAGGCAGTGAAGGATCAGGAGTTGGTGTGGGAGGATAAAGTGAGTGTTTATACAAGTGTGTTGTTATTTTGGAGAAATACAGACATGGTGTTGGATAGAGTCCCGGCGATCAAGCTAGCAAAAAATGAGCATCACAGTTTCCACAATTCCGTGCGAATTAGTTACGCAGTAAAGCTTCGACTCTCCAAATGACTCTCCAAATGACTCCCCAAATGACTCCCCAAATGACTCCCCAAATGACTCCCCAAATGACTCCCCAAATGACTCGCCTTCCTCAGTCCTACCTGCAGTCAGGTTCCAGTTTTATGGTTCGAAGCAAATGTTTTGGCACCTTTCTAAAATTTTAAAACATTTCATGTATACATATCTAAATGCATAAGTGTTGGCACCTGAATGTGCATCTGTAGCCTATAAGTATGGTTAGATCATAAATATTTAGTGATTAAGTATTGGCACCCACCTAGTGCACCAATGATCAGTGCATATAACCATTTCGTGTACACATATCTGACATATAAGTATTGGCACCTGCCAAGTGCATCCATGGTTAGTGCATATATACATTTCATGTATACATATCTAAATGCATAAGTGTTGGCACCTGAACGTGCATCTGTCCTCTAAGTACGGTTAGATACTAACCAAATAGATACCAAATATTTGGTGCATAAGTATTGCCACCTGCATAGTGCATCGATGGTTAATTTATAAATACATTTAGTTCTTTCATATCTGGTACACAACTATTTGTACGTGCATACGCGTATAGTGAATATGCATATTTAGGTCATACATAATTACAGTATTGGCACAAAATCAGCACATATGTCCAGTGTATAAGTATCTGTACGTGTGATGATAAAAACATATGGATCCGTTTGTATACAGTACGTTTAACGGTTAAATCTAGTGCCTAAGAACCGGCACATGTAAAATGTGGAAGTGATTTTTAGGTTTAATGTGTATTATGAATGTATGAGTATGTGAGTGTGTGGGATGAGCATCAAATGGCTGAAACTAGGTCACATGTTTTACCTGCTGCTGCAATTTTTCTTGCTTTTATTTTTCCTCTTGGAGCCGTCCCTGTCTTTGTGGCTGGTGAACGGTAACATTGAGGCATACCCGTGTTCTGCTTCTGCAAAAATAGACACATGGACGAATAAATAACCTAATTTTTAAAATAATAATAGTAATAATAATAATAATCAAAATATGGCCGTGCTCTAAAAACATCCTGTCGTGCAAAAAAATGGGAACGGTCAAATGTCTGTCTTAAAAAAATAAAAATTAGGAAAGAAAAAAAAGGGTGAATGTACTGCTTTTGGGTCAATGATGTCATCTGAACTGGAGTAAACCCAAGAGCCCAAACCACAACACATCCAGGAGGAGGGAGAGGAAGGAAAGAGGGAGAAGGAAAAAAAGAGTGGGACGACAATGATGATGATGAGCTAGGAAAACCTCCATCAGGACTTAAAATATTTTAATCCCACGATTATCCCAGCAAAAAAGCATGCACACACACACACACACACATCCTGGTATGCATGAGAATGCATGCAAAGCTCAGAAAAAAAAGCAGGGGGAAAACCACGTGATACTTGCAAATGAACCACAACAACAACAAAATGTACGCAAAAAACAACAAAAAAAATCTTATGCATTGCAATCTCAGATAAAAGGGTTACATTAGGAAACGAAAACGAACACGCACGCGCGCACGCACGCGCACACAGAGCGCGTGAATGCATGCAAACCAAAAAAAAAAAATGCATGCAATGCATTTAAGTAATAATAAACAATATATTTTTTAAAGTGTATGTTTTTTTTTACCTCTTTCTCTACGATCAAGATACTCAGCAGCTTCGATCAACATCTGCACCATCCCGATGGCGGCCATGTTCAACAATAACAGCAATATTAAAAAAAAAAAAAAAAAAAAAAGATAAGAAAAAATATGTACTAATATATAAAAATGAATGACGTAATGGGGAAATGTTGCTGTGGTTGTCTCGCGCGCGTCCTTGTAGATTAAAGGAGGAAAAACATATATGTATGTATAAATAGGTTTATTTATTTATTAAAAAATAACTAAAAAAAGAGGGGGAAAAAAACAAAGCTAGCTCAGTGACAGCATTGATGGGGGGGAAAAGTGTTTTTTTTTTATATATATAAATAAATATACCAGGTGTTCCCCAGGTGATGTGTCAGTGAGCCAGCTTTCTGAGCTTGTGTTATTATAATTATAATTATTATTATTTCCGTTTTTAAGAGACAAACTAAGAAAAGGGTGAAAAACTAAAACAAAAACAAGCAGCCGAAAAAAAAACGAATGCACAAAAACGGTTTAGTGCAAATGAAAAACAATTTGTTTTTTTTTTTAAAGATAAATTTGTGTATTTTCCTTCTTCTTCTTGTAAATCCTCCAAGCTGTCAGAAACAAAAACAAGCCCTGACAGCAGCAGCTTAGCTCAGGATTGTTAATAATGTATTCAATTAGTTAAAGATTGCAAATCCTTGTTAAAGATTTCCCCCTTTTACAGTCTTAAAATTAATTATTTTTTATAGATATAGATCTATAAAAAATAAACAATAACTGAGCTGCTAGTTGATTCGAAAAGTGAAAAATAAAAACAAACACAAAGTGCCAGACTCTGTGCACAAAAATATCCTCAAGTCGTAAACTCAAATCAACTAATAACACTAGGTTGCATTATCAATAATCATTTATTGTTATAATTATTGTTTTATTTTAAAAAGCGCAGCTAGCTGAATTCTTATCTCTCTCTTTCTCTCTCTCCGGCAGCTGAGACGGCTGCGAAGCGACTGTAATATTATCCCCTCGCTCCACCACCGGCTCGGTCTCAATCACATCCTCGGTCCCTATTCACGCGCACTACCTAGGCCCCAACGTAACGTTAACGTCTGTAACTTCAACGAGTTCACTATTTATAATTTTGGAACGCGACCGCAAACCGCGCTGCTATTGGGTGACGCGAGTCAGGAAGCGGGTTCCCTATTGGTCAGCAGCTCCTGTCATAGAAACCAGAGCCGCACGTGACCACAAGTCCGCTTTGCTATTAATCAAACGCTGTAGAATGGAGGTAGAAAAGAAATGATTTTGGTAAGGTTTTAACCAGAAGTAAGGTTAAAACACGAATGGTGTAGTTATTGCTGTTTATTTTAGTCGGAAACGCTTCGATTTGTTGTTCAATCGCTATTGGTCGCCCCGCACGAGCACGCTCCCGTGTGATTGGCTGAAGAGCAGCAACACCCCCGGAAGTCAAGCGTAGCCACGCCCACGCTCCTCTGCACATGCTGTTTTGCAGAAACATGACTTCTCTTGTGATGTCCATTATCTACAACCTAAAACTATAACATTGTGCTATAAAGTATTCAGCTCAATGCTTACATTTTAATCTATCCGTGAATGTCCTTCATATGGAATATGTATTAGCAATAAATGTAATAATTTAATATGTGACTGACATTAAAAATAGAATCCAAAAATAACTGAAATGATTCGATAAAGTGCAGTGTGTGTGTGGGCATGTGTGTGTGGATGTAAATAAAACTCTGGGTGGATTTGTTCTACATCATATAGAAAATTACAGTATATTTAAACACCAGAATTATTTAAAGAATAAAAAAGGTGCAAACATTAATTGCCACATTTTATTCAAAGTCAGGAAATCCGTACATGTATGTATACTATAGATATATAACAGTAACAATATTTACGCATGTAGTATTAACAACACAAACAAAAATTAAAATATACACATGATGGAAAAGAAAAAGTGAAAAAAGTTAGAGATCCATCTTCCATTAAGCGATGAAGTCCAGAGGTCTGTTGAAGCCACCTTTCCTGTTCATATATTGCCTGTGAAAGAAAATATGATTACATCATTGATCTCCTCTCTGCACCAACATATTACATCATTGTCAGCCAATGAGAGCCTTTGTCTCTGAGCTTGGAAATGACTCTGGATGTGATTGGCCGGCTGGACCGAGGAGCTGCTGCTGCTAACAGAGCGAGTAAACAACACGGCATCTCCTCAGCAGCATGCGGATGGAAAAAAAATATAAAACATGTGCCAACATCTCGGCGCGTCATGGGAGCGTGAAAGGGGGCGAATTATAGAAATTTAGAGCTGTTTTTATTGCGTTGAGATTTATTTCACAGGAAAATATTAAAACATAACCTGTTCTAATTAAACCAAAGCCGGCAGATGTGCATCTATTCTGATTTTTCCTTTTCTACGCCAACACCTCCATTTTATTCAAACTACACTTTACATTTCACATGTATATTTTTATTTATACTGTATATATCATTATTATACATTTATTATACATTTATATACTGTAATCATGGTTTTCCAAATAATTGGTACAACCATTTCATCTGACATTAGTTATGTTTATTTTCTTATAACCTTTTCTCGTACGGTTTTGAGACGGGATTGTAGTCATGCTTTTAGACTGAACAGACTACAGTAATGTTTGTGTTATTATTTCTTACTATTTATAGTATTTTAAATCAATGTGTTTAAATTACATGGGGTGTTCAAGTCAAACTGGGACTTATAATGATGTTCCTGATCATTATATGTTCCTGAGCTCGACAGCCCCGCAAACATTTAGTGAAAAATGTTTGCGAGTGCTCTGGGTATAAATAAACACAGTGTCTCAAATCACGTTCCTGCAACTTATCATTAGAGATCGATAGATTCCCGACTCCAGAATGTTTTCCCCAATGGAGAGTTAGTGCTTCAATGGGGGGAAAAAAAGGAAATACGCTTAAATATAACAAAGAATTTGTGAATCAGTAATCCGGATTTACGGAGATATGCGAGTGAGTGTGTGAACAAAGATGGACATGTAGCAAATCTGCACTTTGTTTGCTTTTCCTTGGGGACAGGCTTTAGCGTTGGGGCACCAAAACTTAAACTCTTGCACATGAATGGAATAGTATGTTATAGTATAGAGTCTTATAACGAAACCACGTACCTGTACTTCCGCTTCTGAGTGACGTTGATGGCGTGGGCGTTAACAGAACCGTCCACCTTCTTGCCCTGTGAAGAGAGAAATAAATAAATAAATGAAATAAACGCTTAATTAAATATTATATACAAGCAGGAGTTTATTCCTCAGATTAAAGGAGTTGAGAGTTAAACAACGTGACATGAAACAATCGCACACACTCGTGGTGTTTAGCACAGCCTCATGGTCGATCATAGATTTCACACACAAATACACATGACCATGGTGTGCGTGTGAGTGTATGATTAGCCGGAGCTGTCCGATACAGCGTTATGATAATTAAAAGACATTTTCAAACATGATGTGTATTATGATATACAGCAAACTTCATACCAAAAGTTGTTGCTTTTAAAATACATTAAGAGGAAAAAACCTTTGTGGATAAAAAAAAATAAACAATTTGATTTATTACTGACAAAATCATTGTCGTTTATTTTAACATACAAAACATCTCCTGATCCTCACAGCATCTCAGTAAAGTGTAAGGTGAGACCGCACCATGACGTTAACGTTATAATTACACCCCCCCACCCATACTACACGTCTCCTCGATGTTTGCATTGACTCGGTGCAGGACAGAGGAAATGGACGATACAACCACCAGCTGGAGATCTTGTCTCACGGCGCCATCATGTGGTCATTGTTAGCAACGTCATTTCCAGTGCCTATCCAATGTTCAGTTCGATTTTCACATTGAATCTACCGAGGTGCACGTGGAGCTGAAAACGTCCTCGTAAAAAACGTCGTGAGGTGCAAAACTGTAAACCAACAGCATGAGGTAATTGTACTACTTAAAAAAAAAAAAAAAAAAAAAAAAAGACATTTAATATTATAAATAAATAGCCACCCAAAAAAAATTAATAAAAACTACCGGAAAAGAAAAACCTGATAAATATTTTAATGCTAAATTTATTGCTATACATTTTATGTTAAAATTATGATAATATTATTAAAATTATAGTAAAATAATATACACCATACTACTTTTCATTTCCTGGAGTGTGTATACATTTGTACGGCCGATTTGTCTTTCTGTTGGTTCAAAGATGAAAGTATAATCTCAGCCTCCAGCATATTTGTCCTCAACCATGGCGTATGTACAATAGCATGCAGCCGCGCCACAAGTTAATGTAAAGTATGTCTTATTTAGGAGGAATAAAAATCTCAAACTACTGGGTCGGTCACGTTTCTAAATAAATGCATAAAACAACTAA
This sequence comes from Clariallabes teugelsi, assembly GCA_030014215.1. Lineage (NCBI taxonomy): Eukaryota > Metazoa > Chordata > Actinopteri > Siluriformes > Clariidae > Clariallabes > Clariallabes teugelsi. The sequence goes on along the minus strand of JAQMYG010000014.1, from coordinate 23,177,646 downwards.
CAATCAAATAAATTGAGGTTTATCGACACCAGCAAGTGATGATCAATGACTCTCTGATGATTTCTTTCCAAAACGGCATCCATTCACAGCTGGTCGACTAATACTGATACACTCGCATGGTGCCTGTGAATGTTCATGCATCGATACGCATCAGTTAATCTTCCCTCCACTGGTATTAACCCACTCACTCTGTTAGTCTAAATGTTTCAAAACGAACGAGAGCATGACGTCTTAGTGAGCATACCTTACTGAAAACACTTTCATAATTTAATTGGAATTAACATATTAGGTTTCTTATTCAAAGCATGTAATATACACCAAGCTCAAAAGGATACACGTGTGCATCACTGTGACGCCTCGCTCTCACCTTTGAAGAGTCGAAGGAATTGAATCCCATCATCTTCATCATCTCGATCTCCTCTTCTGTTTTACCCTGCATGTCCTCCGCTGTAATACACACACAATATATATCATCATCCTGTTTATCTCCTGTTGTCTGTTAAAGACGCACCCCCGCACAGACCCACCTGATATCTGATGGACCTTCACAGGCTTCTCCTTGGAATCTTTGCGGTCGTCCTCTCGCCTGTCCTTCTGCCTGAGCGGCGACAGCGAGGATGAACGGTGTCGCCTCGGAGACCTGCGTTTAAACACACACAGATGCGGCTGGATTAGCAAAGAAATAACACAAGTGTAATAAAGTGTATGTTTCCTACGGTGAAATACTCCTCAACAAAGTCTTAGATTTGTAGTATATTTTGAAATCAATCCGGGCCAGAGATTAAAGCTAAACGTAATAGTTTCCCTGTCTGACATTGGCATCATTTTACCCAGATGAGGATGGGTTCCCTGTTGAGTCTGGTTCCTCTCAAGGTTTCTTCCTATTACCATCTCAGGGAGTTTATCCTTGCCACTTTCGTCCTCGGCTTGCTCATCAGGGACTATCTGACCATTTTGATTCATACACATTCACATTTCATACAATCTTAAATAATTATCTTGATTGTGTAAAGCTGCTTTGCGACAATCACAATTGTTAAAAGCGCTATACAAATAAAACTGAATTTAATTGAATCATGGCAATGTTACTGGAAAAGCAAGACTCGTGTCTTTTGCCATTGTCTTCATCCACCACCACACTTTTGCGCACCCACGTCATAAGTCGATGAAGATTTTTCTTTTGTAGCCCCCCTCCAAAAAAAAAAAAAAAAAAAAACACCTGTAAATATTTTTATGTTGAAACTTGAAGCTGTTTAGGTTCACAAGCAACAATATGCAAACCAAAAGTGCCATTACTTTTGCACAAACATGGAACATATTTTGAATCTTTCCGACACTTGAATACAGGTTGCTTTAAAGTTAGAGTTGCTTTGGTTTAAGTGGCTGATTACAGTCAGTCGCATGTTTTCCACTGAATGTAACGTGTCTCAGACTGCACTAAACGAGAATGCACGCTGCCTGTAAGCTATAGTAATAAGTAAATGACTTTTATTAAAGTAAGTTTAATAAAAGTCATTTACTTATTACTAATGAGTTAAGACCTTGTTTGACCTTGAACAGAAATAAGATCCATAAGATCTTTGAATATTAAGTTTGAGGACCTGTGCACTACACTATACCTTTTCCCTCTGACATTTATCATTTATTTGTGTTTTTTTTGTTGTTGTTGACAGCTTGTCTGCTCTCTTTTGTTTCCCCAAATACCAGAGTAAATCAGGACCATTAAGAGAAAGACATTTTTTTCTCCTTGTCAAACTATTCTCTAGTTAGCTAATATCCGATATGAGTCGTATCTGACAGTGATGTCTAGACCTAGAGATGGGGGGGAAAAATTAATCAATTCAGCTATGAATCACAATTACTTTGTGTGGCGATTCATGCATCTCCACACTTACTCCAAAATCAATTAAAAAAAAAACATTCTACATTTATAATGCAGTCGATCAACCAGTGAGCAGAATTGTCTGGTTTTCAGTTTGATCGGCCCTGACCGGCCGATCAGCTTCAGATATAAATGATTCTGTACCGAGTGCAGAAACTTGAGTGGCGCAACAGATTTATCAAAAATCGTATGTGTTAAAACCCTTTGGAGAACGCTTTTTCTCCAAACGTCCACCCAGTACACACAGGTACACCAAAACACTGCAGGTGCTAATTAGATGAAAATCACATGCTCATAGCCACTCAACCTGTGGGGTTACTGGCAAGTTAAGTTTCGAGACTTTGCAGTTTATTACAATTTCTTTATAATCCTACAGGTGGCGCACTCTAAAGTATTTGCACATTTTAATAGTGAGTGGTAGGACTGAATAATAAAGCAGAAATGTCCCTCTGTTGTGACTGACGCTGTTTGTCAAGTTTATTTCAAACCTAGAATCTGGTGACGTCGCGCATCATGTCACGTGACTATGGTCCCTCACCTGGATCGCCGCCTGTGCGGTGAGCGCGAGCGGCTCCTACGTCGGTCGCGGTCTCGAGACCGTGAGCGCGAGCGTTCTCGCTCACGTTCCCGCTCTCTGCGCCTGCGCTCTCGGTCCCGGGAAGACGAGCGCGAGCGGCGTCTCTCTGCGAAAACAACAACAATGTTAAATGTTAAAAACTCAAAACCATTAAGTGTATAAACATTGGGTTAACTAATGGTAAAATAATGTAACTCAAACGCATTAAATAAGTATTACATTACATGAGCACTTCAAACGATCTACTTATCTAAGTGTGCGCGAGCGTCTTGCTGCTAATCCTGATAGCAACCTCAGAATAATTATAATAAAATAAACAATTATAAGCATAAAAAGCAACCCCGACCTCGTCGTGGAGGCGACCTGCTCCTGCTTCTCCCCATCGTTTTCAATTACAGATTTTAATCCGTTTATTTCAGGCCGCAGTGAAAATAAGCTTGTTGAAATTTCTCGATGTAAACGTTCACCCTACGCCATTTTCCACTTAAGCGCGCGACAAAGAGCATCCTCCGAAGGGAAACAGCAAACCGCGGCGTCTTAGTTCCGGGATAACAGTTCCGACCTGAACGTGTTCCATCACATTAAATCGAGAAGAAGAAGAACAACAAAATAGCGTTAAAAGCAAATTACTTCATACAAATATTTACATATTTATGATAAGTGGAAAAAAAAACTCACATCTGCATTTAATTATTTTGTTTAACCAAATAAAACTTAATTTAGTTCAGTGTTATTTTTAAAAAGTTGTATATTGATATACTGTATGTATTTATGTATGTACAGTATATATATATATGTGTGTGGGTCTGTGTGTGTGTGGGTCTGTGTGTGTGTGGGTGTGTGTGTGTGTGTGTGT
>JAQMYG010000014.1:23083183-23096513 GCA_030014215.1 Clariallabes teugelsi | reverse complement strand
GTTTTTTTTTTAAAAAAAAAAAAAAAAAAAAAAAAAGCCTCGCTGCTTCTATTCGAGAAAGAAAGGGGAAAAGAGGGAAAGGCAGGTAAGAGAAAGAAGGAAGTTAGGAAAATAGATAGAAGAAATGAGGTAAGAAGAAAGAAAGGAAGGTAATGAGAGGGTCAAAGGAAGAAAAGAAGGAAATTAGACGGGGTCAAAGAAATGAGGGGGGGGGGATCTGGTCTATGGTAAATAAAAAAGAAAGAAGCTAAGAGAAAGAAAGAAAAGAAGAAAACATGAAAGAAATGAGAACGGACAGTGGAGAGAAAAGAAGATAAGAAAGAAGGTAAAGGAACAGAAAGAAATGAAAAAAATATATAGGAAATTGGAAGAAAGAAAGGATTAAAGAAAGAAAGAAAGAAAGAAAGGAATAAGTTTAAGTTCAAGTCGGCTTTTATTGTCACTTTAACCATATACAGTTATTACACAGTGAAACGAAATAACGTTTTTCCAGGACCAAAGCGCTACATACGGCGTAAGTCAACAACAGAAACTAACTAGCTAACAAAGAAACCTAATTAGCTGACTAAAGATTAGCTGAATAAAGAAAGGATTAAAGAAAGAGAAAAGAAGAAATGACAAAAGTAATGAGACAGTATAGTAAAAGAAGCTAAAAGCTCTCATTTATAATGACGGACAGGCACAAAGGCCACGCCTCCTTCCCTGAAACTAATGTGAAACAGGCCGTGCCTCTTTAAGTGTGACTGGAAGTGACGCACACCTCCTGAACGTGATCACACCTTTTTTATTATTATAATAAAAAAAATTTTTTTACAGTGACTGACATAGAAACCACGGCCACTATCTTTTTTTAATTTTTATCCAAGGCCACGCCACCTCCTTCACTGAAACAGTGCTGTGTTGTTAATGTTTGATTTGTGTGTGTATTAAACTTTACCTGTGTCCCTGTGTCCCCCCGTCTTCCTCAGAGCACGGAGACTTCCTGGCGCTGGACCTGGGCGGGACGAACTTCCGCGTGCTGCTGGTCCGAGTGCGCAGCGGGAAACGCCGCAGCGTGGAGATACACAACAAGATCTACACCATTTCCCAGGACATCATGCAGGGCACGGGGGAAGAGGTACCGCTCACTGCAACTGCAACTATGAAAAGTTTACAGTCAGGTCTAAAAGTTTTTTAAAAAAAAGTGTTTCAAAATGCAGAGAAAAGAAAACAAGCAGACGGAGACGGCGTAAATAATTCATTAGAGTAGTCTGAACATCGTTATGAAGAATAAATCACCCGTGTGTCCCGGACGTACACGGCTCGCCTGACTTTGTGCCTGTTTCTGTTACATGAATGAACTGAAAAGTTTCTAGTTCATTTTTATTATTATTATTTTTTTTACTGTTGTTGTTTTGTGCAGTTTTAGGTCCAGACCAGGACACACACTGTTCCCAGCATAAGTTTGTCCTGAAATAATGGTTCTTACGTGGCACTTTTTTTTGTAATTCATGTTTTATTTATTTATTTATTTATTTTCCCTCGTACTTTACTCCGATCGTATTTGCGTTAGTCATATACCATAAACGCCTCTGAAGAAGGTTACAGATGAAATGTTTTTCGGTCCCCTGAAGATCCTTTCACGCTGTTTTTCACTTCACGAAGAAAGCTTTTAAAAAGTGCTGCTGCTGGCATGTCCTGGTCACTTTTTTTTATTTTATAAAGTGCAAAGCGCTGTCTTTTTGACATTCTGAACACTCAGGTTGCGAGGGGGTAAAAAAAAGAAAAAAGAAAAGAAAAACACTGAGCAAACGGCATGTGGAGAAAAAAAAAAGTTTTGTTTAGTGAGGTGTTGAATTAGAAATAATTCCAAAGTTACTCAAACACACACCGATCAGCCCATAGCATTATGATGGCCTGCCTAGTATCGAGTAAATCCCCTTTTAGTCGCCAAGTCAGCCTTAAACCTATAGAGCCAGGACTCCATTAGACCTCTGAAGGTGTGGATCGGACATGTTTCTTCATCACGTCCCTCAGACGCTTGATCGGATTGAAATCTGGAAAGATTCGGAGGCGGAGTCAACACCTTCGACACCCTCAAGACCACTGCCATCAGGGAACACCGTCTCAATGAAGGGGTGTGACCCGGTCTGTGAAGGTGGGTGGGACGTGTCAGAGTAATGAATGGCAGGACCTGAGGTTTCCTCATCAGAAACTCCCATAATGCATCTCTGCATCCCCTGGTAGAGGTCCACAACCTGTTGCGCACATTGGTGGTGGACCTTTTGGTGGAGGATACGGGTCAGCATGGACACCCTGACCGGTCTGCAGCTACACAACACACTGTGATGCAGTGTGCGGATTCTGAAACCTTTCTATCAGAGCAAGCTTTCACTTTTTCAGCAGTTGTGCTACAGTACAGGACTCTTCTGTTGGATCGGTCTACACGGACCAGCTTTCACTGCCTACATGCACCAATGAGACCAGTGGTCTCCACGGTTTCCCACAGACCAGCCATGATTGTGATGCACTCGTAACAACAAAGCATAATAACTTGCACATGAGTGTGTTTCCCCCGTGACGAGGCGTTCCCATGAAGGAGAGATGGGGGACAGCGACCCCCGAAGTGTGTTCCTCGTGTCCCGTCTGCTCCGTAATTTCGTTTTCGTTGCCGTCACTGCAGACGACCCCGTCTCACAAGATTTTTGTGGCGACTTGAGGATATCAGGGCTTGATTTTTAATCCAGAACGAGTTGAAGTTGCCTTAGACACACTTTTAAGGCCGCATCTATTATACAGAGCGGGCATGGAGCGTGTGAGTCATAAAATGGAAATGAATTCATTCATGGATGTGTGCGGCCCGGTACGGTTGTCTAGACAAGTTGTCAGAGTCGTTCAAACCTTTACACATTTTTTTTCCCCAACACATCGACTTCAGGGACAAACTGTTCAGTTGCTGCCTAATACTGTACATCGCATCGACTCCCCGGTGCCACTGTAATGAGATAATCACTTCACCTGTCAGAGGTTGTAATGTCCTGGCTGGTCGATGTGTGTGTGTGTGTATCAAAATATGTTTTTGGAGTTTAAATTTGTCTGCAGTTGAGAAAAACAGGCTCCTCATCAGGAGGTTCCACATTAGAATCCACTGATCTTTGTTTTGCCGGCTTTAATGAGAATAATAAACCGGCTGCCTGTAACGAGTCGGTCCTGCGGAGAACGCCGGTATGGGCTCCAGTTGCCGTGTTGCCGCGAGGCGCCTTGTTTATTTTCCTGCAGTTTAAAAATAATTGATAAGGGCTGAGCATTATGACAAGAAAAAAAAATATTATATTATGAGACCTGAAAACATTTATTTTTTATCATCAGGATTTGTGATAAGAGTCGTGATGGAGAGCAGTTTAAAAACGTAATAAAATAAAATTCAATACAAAGCTGGTTTTAATCGAAATGATAAAGCATTTGACATATTGGAAATTAAATTAAAACGCGGTCATGATGTATATGAAAAACAAAAAGATGGATGGAAAAGAAAAAGGGAAAATAAACACCAGATGTGACTCAAATGATTTCAATTATATATTTATTTCATTGTATAATCATTTATGAGCGCGTGTTCTCTGGATTTGAATTTATTATTTGTTCCCGATCTCTACATGCACTTGTCGAAGGTCAGAATGCCACAAAGCCTGTGCTGAAGGCCCTCTCGGACACCTCTCCAGCGTCATTAACGCGCTCTCGCATTAAGTTCTCAGCAATCTCTCGGTTTGAAATGTGCCGTGCCATCTCCTGAAGCCCCACGCTCCGGCTCGGAGGAGAGCTCTTACACTGAAATTGCACACGGAGATAAAAAAAAACAGGAGGGGTGCAGTGCGAGTGCGCCCCCGTATTTTTCCATCCATGCTCGAGCCTCTCTGGGTGAAGAACTCAGCCCCGGGTCGCTCGTGCCGGACGGCGTTACGGCCACCGCAGCCTACGTTAGGTTAACGGATGTTCTCGTCCATGAGTGCTTTGATAATCGGAGACCTGCGACGGAGCTTGATGGACTTGAGAGCACTCCCACTCTCAGAAAGGAGAAAGGTTGAAGATATTTCTGTACTTATGTGAGAGGGCTGTACACTTAAAGCCTCCGCGATGCGAGCCATCATCATCGTCTGTAAGGCGTGCTCCATCCCTGGGACTATATGCAGTGTTACAGGGTGTTAGTGCAGTGTTTGTCCGAACTTTGGCGTTGCCAAAAAGAGGCATCATTTTAGAAATGATTGCGCTGCATCAAGCAAAGAAAACAACTAAGGAGACTTGAAATGACTGGAACCGGGTGAAAAACGCTTCGCCTCATTGTTAAACCCTGGAAGGTTGATGCTGAACCGCCAACTTTGTGGAAGAAAAGAAAAAAACTGGCAACTTTGGGGTCCAAAAAAAACGACAAATCATGAATAGAGAAAACACAAAACTCTTGGTGAAGTTGCATGGGAAAAAAAAATCATACCAGAGTTATATGTTTAATGTTTAATGGTGAAATAGTTGTTTTCTTTGCTTGATGCAGCGCAATAATTTCTGAAGTGATGACTTTTTTTGGACAGGCCAAAGTTAAACCAGAGCTGCAGTATGTAGCACACACACACAGTGTTAGTGAGACTCATCAGATTCAGTTTGCTAGGAAGCATAAAGTTTGGACTTTGGAGCGATGTGGAAAAAGGGTCATGTGACCTGATGAGTCCAGACTGATCCTATTCCAGAGTGATGGGCGTGTCAGGGTCCCCATCATACATAGTGTCCACTGTACAAGCCTCTGGAGACAGTGTTATGATCTGGGTGGGGTTGCTTCAGTTGCTCAGGTCGAGACTCAGCAACGTTATGGGGCAATAAAATGAAGTCAGCTGACCACCTGAATGTACTGAATGCGCGGCGAATATCTCTGAGGTTCTGGGAGCGTGAGGAGTCATTTTCACACATGAACCGGCGATTAAATGAAAATGAATTGAAATGAGTTTGCGTCTTTTTTTCTCGGTGATCTGTACTTTATCTATTTGATCATGACACGTGACACAGACACAGCGTAATGATGTAATTAATATGTGTGTTTCGGCAGCTGTTTGATCACATCGTCCACTGCATCGGTGACTTCCTGGAGTACATGGGAATGAAGGGAGCGTCATTACCTCTGGGATTCACCTTCTCGTTCCCCTGCCATCAAGCAGGATTGAACAAGGTACAACACACACACACACACACACACACACACACACACACACCACTTACCAGAATTTGTCCAAATTTTTAAAGAGTTGCTTTTAGAATTTATAAACGTCTTCGTGTCCTAGACTGCATCGTGTGTGCGGCCCAAATGTCCGACCTCACGCTCGTGTCCTATTTTTCCGTCGATTCATCACCGATCTTCTCTTTCATCACGCTAATCGGGCTGTAACGGCTTTGACACTCGATATTCCGCGACTGATGAGCGCTAACACGATGACGATGACGGAATCCGATTCCTGCAAATTACAGACGTTTTCTCCATGTGTGAGCTAATCATACAACAAACACACAGCTGGGGAAGAAGCACAAGGCTAGCCAAGCGCTAAATGACTTTTGCTCGTCCAATAGAGAGGATTATGTAGAGGAGAGAAAAAAGTAAATAAATAACACGGCGTATTGTGTCGACAACCGGGACGTTCTTTTCATAACCGGTGAGTCAGACTCCAGAGACTGAGACGGAGAGAGATTGTCTCGAAGGCTCTCTATGAAATGTACAAATGAAACGTAATTACACTCATATGATTCGTTTTTTCCTCTTAAAGAAAAAAATGATAAAAGCTAGATAAATTTATAAGGTTGTTCATTTTAATCACAAGCTGTAGCTTCTATTTGACTTTCTCTTTGAATTCTTGCATGTGTTTTCTATAACTAGTCATCTTGTGTTGGAATGTGAGCACACGCTGTGACTCTTTCAAGTGCCTCGAGTCCATCGACTCCCTGAAATGACTCCTCGGAGGAAGTTTTGGAAAAACAGACAATCTACATTTCCATCATTTCTTTATATTTCAATTCTTGATTCTCAAATGATTCCTTGAAAGAACGGACTATTTTAAATCCAGACTCTAGCTACCAGCTTGCTTTTTGACTCCTCGACTCTTTCAGTTGACGCCTTGGTTAGAGTGACGCCTTTTTGTTCATACTGTAACTACGAGTCAAATTATTCTCATCATGAATTCTCAAATTCCGGTCTCTCAAATGACTCCATGATTTTAAGCGAACGTTTTATGTTTACCACAGACTGTATCTATGATTCAGTGATTCTCTACTTGACTCCTTGAATGTCTCAAGTGACTCACTGATTGGAGTGACGTTTTTTTTTGTGCAGACTGTAACTATGAGTCAAGTCATTCTCTTCTGAAATTATTTGAGTCTCTCAAATGACTCTTTAAATTGGAGCAATTGTTCCGACTACAGACAGTACGTTCTGTATGATTCAAGTGATTCTCTACATGACTCCTTGAATCTCTCAAAAGACTCTTTGGTTGGATTGACCATTTTACATGCAGACTGTAACTACAAGTTAAGTGATTCTCTTTGAGTTTCTCAAATGACTCCTTGATTTGGAGCGATTGTTGTAGTACCTATGATTCAAGTGATTTTCTAATTGACTCCTTGAACCTCTAAAAAGAATCTTTGGTTGGAGTCACCAGTCACCATGCAGACTGTAACTACAAGTCAAGCGATTCTCTTCTTGAACTCAAGGAGTCGTTGAGAGAATCCATTTTAACCACATACTGTATCCATGATTCAAGTGATTCTCTGTTGACTACTTGAATCTCTCAAATGACTCATTGATTTGAGTGACCACTTTTGTATCGACTGTAAGTACGAGTCAAGTGATTTTCGTCTTGGATTCTTTAAGTCTCTCAAATGACTCCCTGCATTTTCCGCAAATGATTGAATCACAGACTGTGCCTATAATTCAAGTGATTCTCTACTTGACTCCTTGAATCTCTGCAAAGACTCCTTGCAGACTGTAACTTCAAGTCAAGCGATTCTCTTTTTGAAATCTTTGATTCTCTCAAACGACTCTTTGTTTGGGGAAACCATTTTACCCACAGCTATGATTTAAGTGATTCTCCAATTGACTCCTTGAATCTCTCACCAGTGTCCTTGGTGTTGGACTGACCATTTTGTCTACAGGCTCCTAGTATATCTTCAAAGACTCCTTGTTCAAAGAAATAATTTTAACCTCAGACTGTGTAGCTATGAATAATTATGAGATTATCTACTTGACTCCCTGGATTTTCCAAATGACTCCTTGGTTGGAGTGACCATTTTTCACGTGCAGGCTGTAGCTACGATTCAAGTGATTCTTTTCTTGGACTCTTTAAGTCTCTCAAATGACTCATTGAATTGTAGCATAGAATATGATTCAAGTTATTCTTTACTTGACATTTTTTCAAGTAAATGTCTCAAATGAGTCTCTACTTGATTCCCTCAGTTGACTCTTGGGTTGGAGAGACCATTTTATGAGTAGTCTGTATCTCCGAGTCAAGTCATTCTCTTGATTATGGGATTGCACTGAGAGGTATGCTTGCATCCCCACATCACCTGAATCTGCCGTCTGAAACGGTCCATCTTCTGATCTTAAGAACCTCCTTATCTAAGGCTTTCAGCTTGGACTGGTCTATCCTGGAGCGATAGAAGGAATTTGGGATAAAAGTGAACACGTTCCTCAGAGCCACAAGTAAATCAAAGGAGTCATAAATCTGGTGCTCGGGAACAACCCGAGACACGGCGGATGAGCTGGTGGAACTCTCGTAAAGGCAGCGAGCTCGTGAAAACACCTGAACTTCGTGTCTGTGCTTGTGCGAGGTTCAAAACATCTCCACCTCCACGAGCTCCGGCTGTCACCTTTTGCGTCATGATTCGTGTCTCGTCTTGTCCTCGTGTCTTTCCCAGGCCATAAAATTTATGCATGTTCTGGAACAAACAAGTTCTGTGGCTCTGATATAATAGAAGAACGTGTGTGTGCAAGCTGAGGGTTCCTCACACAGTCTGTCCAGGACTACGCCTTAATAAATATGCACCATTTACAATGTCTAAATAAACAAACAAAAGATTCTTCAAGGTGTCTCAGCACATCCACAAGTCTTTTTTTTTTTGTTATTTTGGCTGAATTTTTTAAAAAACAATTTCAAATTGTGCCTGAAATCCTTCGATATCAAGAAAACAAACTCGCCTTACATGTTTTTTTTAAATACGCTTTGATCTCTTCAGAATGACGGGAACGTCTCACCGAAGGTCCGCTGACCTTTAGAGCCCTCGAGGGACCTCGCTCGTCTTCTCTCCTCCTTATAGTTCTTCCTCACGTTATTCTTCATTTGCACGCCGCGCGATACGCGATGTTAATTCTCAGCTAGTCGTCATGTTGTCGCCCCTTAAGCTTGGATTAGCATAACCTTTAGGAACGCGCGTCATCCCACAGAGGAGTGTAAACCGGACTCGGGTTTATAGCATGAAATGGGAAATAGTTCTCTAACAGGCTGAAACGAAGTCGACCTGCTCTAAAATTAAAATATCTTAAATATACAGTCCTGTGCAAAAGGCCCCCTTTATTTCTTCCTTTTATTTGAAATGATGCTATTTAACACTTTGTCGTTTACATAACAACCTCGACAGCGACCTCATTTCCCCTCTCGTCTGTTCCAACCACTTGGCATTCAGCATCAGCAGCACAGCGGTAATTTATGATTCCTCTCGGTACCGGCTGCTTTAAAAACCAAACTGAAAGCGGCTCCCTTTTGTTCTTGCTACCGTCCTTGATGATATTCTCGTGGACACATGGTACTGTGTCTTCATTAAATCTTACACAAAATGCGATAAAACACACAAAAAACATTTGTAAACTTGCTTCACTTGGCTTTCCACTGACGCAAAAACAAGTTTGGGGGTCAAAGACTTTTGAGCCAACAATTTATAAACAAATCTCAAAGTGAGATTTGAATGAATAGTATCTTGTAAATATGTTTTTCAAACTTCTTCTTTTAATGTTTATGTGCGGTTGGTGCAATACTGCTGGACTGGAGTGTGGTGCAGAACTTTGGCAGGAAAAAAATATATAATAACATGGTATTTTAATGCATATTAGGTACTTTTAATTAGTAGTTTTTAATCCTTTATAACCTGTAAGAAATGTAACTGCTTGAGACACACCAGAGCGAAAAACATTTAGTGCTTTAGGGATTAAATTTAATTGAGAATCACAGCGCAGAAAAATCAAATTTAATCATCAGTCTCTAGTGAGCTGAATAGACTTTGTGTTTACACATTACAAAACAACAACACAATGTTAAGGAATGTTGGCTCACGCTTTATTAAAATAAATGTAATAAACATTAGCTGAAACGCACGCGGTTGAGAGTTTTTCAGATCTGTTTTATAAAATAAATTGTATTTAGGCAAAAAGATAGAATAAAAAAAAAAACATCATAGCAACAACCTCACAGGTCAGCGTGTAGCCGGATGAGAGTCGATATTCTTCATCAGGGTCACGAGGCGCTCGTTTGGGTCAGTGCAACCTCCGGCGCTTTTTTTCTTTCTTTCTTTTAGAGAGAGATTTTCAATCGATTTATTTAAAAAAATAATAAAGCCTATGCGGGTCGAGAGCTCGCGGAAAAAGCCACCCGCATGCTGGTGAAGAAGAACATGAAATGACACGACGTAAGAGGTAAGAATCGTATCGAGAATAGATCGAGCAGAAAACACACTCGAGCGCGGTGGAGAGGCCGAGCTAATGGACAGATGAGCGCGGATGTCTGATTCCAGCTTTATTCTCCACGATGCATTATGGGCATCGTTCCACCTGAGCTCTCTGAAAGTGTGCTTTTATACCTCATCGCAACCTCGTGTGTGTGTGTGTGTGTGTGTGTGTGTGTGTGTGTGTGTGTGTGTGTGTGTGTGTGTGCTCTCAGGGCATCCTGCTGAACTGGACGAAGGGATTCAAGGCCAGCGGCTGTGAAGGAGAAGACGTTGCGGTTCTCCTCAAAGACGCCATCCACCGCATGGAGGTGTGTGTTCCTGTCCGCTCACTGATCACGAGGAAGTCTAACAGTTAGATTAAACGCCACACACTCTTAAATTGAGGTTTTAGTTAAAAAAAAAAAGAAAAAAAAAGAAGGAAATGCTTTTAACTTTAACTCGCGTTTGTGTTCATTTGTGCAGCGTTTTACGTTAGACATCACCTGATGATTGTATTTACCTTTTAGCTAATAAGGCATAAAATGCAATAAACTTTTTAAAAAAATTTTAAATTAATTTTAAAAAAGAAAAGTATATTTTTTTGTTTTCCAGGCGTAATTATATCTACATCCGAAAAAACCCCTGCAAAAATCTTGTTTTAAAAATGATGCTAGATTAATTTTTACTGTGAATATTTTCTCAAGGAACAATTTATCGCTTTATTGAAATTTTTTTTTTTTTAGCATCTCATTATCACTCTGTTAAATTTAAGTTTGTGTAAAGTTCCTGAGTCCAGCTCACAAGTTTTTTGTTTTTAGAAAAAAATCAGGGGAAAAAATTATATTGCAAAATGATTTTAAAAACACAACAATGCTTAATGTGGCTCAAGTCTATTTCTAAAGGTCTATAAAAGACATTAGCTTCAAACACTCATCGCTTCCGTGACCTGCACAACTAAACATTAAGCGTCTTATTTTATTTTATTTTATATGAAATTAATGAGGAGTTTTAGCCCGTAGTCATTACTCTAGTCTTTTGATGTTGCTAGAATTCAAGTGTTTTTTTTCTTTAAACAAACTCATGACTTTTGCAGAAAGTGTTTCACAAAAATGCGCATTATTACTGTAGATTTATTTATGAAAAAGTTACAAGAAACAATGATAAAGAAAGAAAAAAAAGAAATCAAGACACAGGAATAATTTGGCCATCTGTATTATTTTAATTAGACTTGATTCCACTTCACCGTCTGTCACTGGAGAGATTTCTGAAACCCCTCTGAGTGACATTTACAACCGAAAACCAAACATTGTTAGAATATAAATAAATACATATAATTAAGCTTCATTATTGTGAGCTCTAAATTTAATTTTAGTATTTTTCAAATTAAGAAATTCACTATTTTTTTTACTTATCATAGTCTATAATAATAGTAATAGAAATAATAATAATAATAATAATTATTATTATTATTTCTATCATTTGTTTATGATAAAGCAAAAAAAAGCAATAATAATTATTCTAACAAAATAATAAGAACTAACAGAAAGTGCAGGTAAAATAAAAATGATAGTAATAATAATAATAGCAAAATAATAATAGTAATAATAAACAATACCAAAACAATTATTATTCCAAAGACATAGTAGTAATAATAATAATAATAATAAATAAAACAATACGTTTTCCACCAAAATAATAAAAATAAGAAGAAATAAAAAATAAAATAGTTAAAATAAATGTTGTAATAATAATAATAATAATAATGAGCACTACATGTTCTGTTTCCTAAAACAGCCAATTCCAAACTAAACGAGGCTTCAGCTTAATTTGAAATGTGAAACTCTTCTGCGTCCCCTCTGAACCTTTATGGAAATTTTAAACTTAGACTAATTAAAATCTTGAAAATTATTATTATTATTAATATTTTTGTTATTATTTGTTACCGTTGATGTGCACATGCCGTACCACGAGTGACCCAGACTTTGGGGAAATGCTATTGTAAAAAGTAAAAATAAAAAAAAATCACATTATAAAATCATAACAAACTTGTCAGACTCTGATCCTCGTGACTGTGTTTATTATTTTAATAATTTTAAAGCATCGCTGGCGTGACCTTTAAAACAAATGATCCAAACTAGCTTTTATCTTCTCGTGTTTAAACGCACATAAAATATGTGCAGTACAGATTCATTCCCTAAAAATGTTAATTTCTTTTTTTTTTTTAAATAAGAAAAATACCTCGGAGCGCGGCGATCACTATAAAGGAAGAGTCCAGGTTTCTTTATAATTATAATTATAATTAGCTCCGGATCCTCCAGCATCAGTCCGTCTAATTACGTCTAAAACACAGCTGGTGTGACCTTTAAAGGATAAAGTAAAAGAATAAAAACAATCATCTTTTATTATGTAAAATACAAAAGCAATCATTACAGAGTTATCTGCAGAAATAAAAACGTCATCATAATTTTTCTTTAAAATCCACTTAATTGTTTTTTCTTTTAAATAAAAAAGTAGAACTAGCGATGTTAAAAAATCTGTAATTATAAAAGAGAGAGAGAGAGAGAGAGAGAGAGAGCGTAAACACTTCACAAGCACTACATAATAACCGCAGTATAATAGTGTTAATGATT
This sequence comes from Clariallabes teugelsi, assembly GCA_030014215.1. Lineage (NCBI taxonomy): Eukaryota > Metazoa > Chordata > Actinopteri > Siluriformes > Clariidae > Clariallabes > Clariallabes teugelsi. The sequence goes on along the minus strand of JAQMYG010000014.1, from coordinate 23,084,181 downwards.
TTATTTGCCAAATGTAGGTGTGTGTGTGTGTGTGTGTGTGTGTGTGTGTGTGTTCGTTCTCAAAGTGACGATTGATCACATTTTTTCCTTTCATCATTCACGCTGTCTTCTCTTTGTGATCGTATCCGTTTTGTTTTGTTTGTGTCTCTCCGTCCCGTGTGCGTCCCGTGTTTTAGGAGTTTGATCTGGACGTGGTTGCCGTGGTGAACGACACGGTGGGGACGATGATGTCGTGCGGACACGAGGACCCTCAGTGTGAAGTGGGGCTCATCGTAGGTCAGTCCATCTGTACAGGATAACAGCTTTCTGTGTGTGTGTGTGTGTGTGTGTGTGTGTGTGTGTGTGTGTGTGTGTGTGGCACCAATTAATAACGATTCTGATTGGACTGATTAATTCTCTAGTACAGTAGCCCTGACAGCGCGCTCGTTCTGATCCGTTATCGTTTCTATAGCAACAGCTCACGCACAGGAACGCATCCATTTACTGAGTCTTTAAAAAAAAAAAAGAAAAAAAAAAGAAATGTATAGTATTTTGTGAATGGAACGTTTCTGGAAGGAGTCGGCAGGAGGAGCTGCGAACAATCTTGAGAGGAGAAAAAGACAAGTTGGTGAGGGGTCGACTGTTTATTTATATACCGTGTGTGTGTGTGTGTGTGTGTGTGTGTGTATATATATATATATATATAGCTGCTATAATGTAAGTGATAAAACAGGAACTAAGACGTCTCCATGTTAAATGTAACCTTAAACAGCTGTAGGTGGAATAAAACAACTTGTTTTTATTTATATACTAGCGTTTGTACGTGTCCTTGACGGTTAAAGAGTTTGTAGAAATAGTTAAAAGATTATAAAGGTTGTAATCAGTGATATTATTATTATTATTATTATTATTATTATTATTTGAGGTTGAAGTCCATGTACATGTGTGTCTTTCTGTACAGCAGAACTCTCTGTCTAACTTATTAATACTGTGAAATGACATTCTGTAAGGTTGAGTAT
>JAQMYG010000014.1:22824893-22836380 GCA_030014215.1 Clariallabes teugelsi | reverse complement strand
AGCACCTTGGTCCTGGAGGAACATTGTTTCGTTTCACTGTGTACTAACTGTATATGGTTGAAATGACAATAAAGCCTACTTGAATTTGAACTTGAACAAGTCAATGTGGTCCTGTTAAGAAGAAATAGCATAAATTACTTTTGTAGGAAAATAATTTTGGGTCATATTTTGTATTTTTAGTAATCACTTTTTTTAAAACTAACTGACCAGGTCTCAATGAGTGTGCCACAACCTTCTGGATTCTTGGGTTCCCACTCTGCCTTCTGTGTCTGGTCTTCTATCTAGTGAACACACTGAAGAGTTTAATATGCGGTATGTAATCTTATGCAGTTTTGTTCATTGACGAGAACGAGTTCCTTTTGGACTTCTAGCATCATATTCTTGTATTCTACTTGTTTCCCAACACAAAGGCTACGTTCGCATTACCAGCCTGCAGTGACATATTTAAAAAAATTTATATGCTTATGTGAGACAGATAAATTTTTTTTAGACCTTTCTGAATGTACAAATTGATGCTTTTTCAGGTCAAATTTAAGTCACTTTCAAATGTGGTCCTAGATCAGATACATAGCCAGTATGCGGTTATGTGACCTGAATTCATGCGACTTTCTGACTCTGCGCATGTGTAAGGTGCTCGCTGATATCAGTCATGACATGCAAAAAAATTGAGCAAAAGGGCTTGTAAGGTGAACGTTGCCAAAGTTTAGTAATTAAATATTAATACAAATGGGAAAAATAACCTGCAGGACGTTTGATCATGAACAGAGTCAGCCTTACACATGTATGACTGGAGATCTGTCTTTCCATGGCAAAAAAGCTCATAGTGATACATATTAGAAGTGCATCAGGTACATAATCTACCCAGTAATCATAATTTTATCCTCAAATTAATTTGCAAAGACAAAAGAGACAGTAAGAAATTAAGACCAGACCCCTTTTTTCATTTCAAAATGAAAAAGTAATTAATGCAACATGTCTGGACCATCCTATTGTTTTTCCATAATTCTTATGAAGTACTATCACTGACAATTTTTCGCAACAAGAAAATAAACTTTCCATTTATGTATTAAATATGGTAAGCCCCTAGATCAGTAAAAGACAATTTTAACTGCTGTCAGAATAGTGGTAGGGGAAACCCTGAGGCCTGATGCTAGAGGAGGCCCATCTAGTCACTTGACAGTCTTCCAGTGCCATCTAATAAATGCCCTATAGCGCATCCAGACCGCTCTGCAAATGGTTATAAAAATGTGGAGAGAGCTTGTCACCAGCATCTGCTGTAACAGCCAATCTTAGCACCGTGGCACAGGAGAGAGGGTAGTCTCAGAGAAGGGTCGCCCAACTGTGCCACAGCCATCTGTGTGGTTGATGTTTGCTCCTAACCACCTATCCCTCTCAGGATGCCTGCCTATCAGCGTATGTGCAGAAGTATGGGAGGTCCACATTACAGAGGTTTGGGTTGGGAACAGGAGAGGTAAGTGGCCACTGTCTATCAGGTTGGTGCCCAAGTTTGTGCCTCTGCCTTTTGGGAAAGATTGGCTTGTCACCTACAAGCTAAAGACCTACAAGCATCCAGAGAAGGGACGAACAAGTCTCAGTTTGCACCCGTTTCATAAACTCTGTGTAGGAAGAGGACAGTGAGACAACAAGAATATTTTCAGCCCAGAACATAAGGAGGATAATGAACCTAAACAGTGTTCAGGGTAGGTGCTGCAGCAGGCATTGTCCACTTTGTATTTCCTGATAAAAGATGGCTTGCTATGCTACACGTTTAATGGCGGGAGCTAGAATATGATCTCACACGCCATCAAGAACTATGGGATTGTGGCGCTTCCGATTTCCAAAAGCCCACCCCCAGGCAATGGAGGAGAATGTCACAGAATTCTACCAAATGCCATCACTGAGCAGCCCCATTGTGACAAAAACAACTGCATTGAAACCTGTTAATATCCCAGGATAAGAACATTGTTGTCGGCAATTATCCTCAGCCAAGTTCCAATCCATAAGTATGAGCCTTTTTGGAACTGGCAGAATATTATAAGAGATATGCTTCTAAATTTTCCCTCTCTTACAGATCTGGCAAAGTACCACCATGCTGAGCATCATGGTCTGAGGAGGTCACAGGGGTGTCCCTAACAGTGCCACAAGTGCTGACAGGATCTCCCTGTTGTGGAATTCTGACTTTGCTTGACCCTTTGCTGTGTACACCAGTACTTACATTTAGGCAGACGCCCTTATCCAGAATGATTTACTTTATCTCACTATACATCTGAGCGGTTGAGGGCTTTGCTCAAGGGCCCAGCAGTGGCAACCTGGTGGTCGTGGGGTTTGAACATGGGACCTTCTGACCCGTAGTCCAATGCCTTAACCACTGAGCTACCCCTGGCCCTATAGTACGTCAATGATGGGTCACTCCCAGAGTAGGAGCTAAAGTACTACCTCTACCTCACCATAGTCATGGACCATATTTTTCTCCAGTAGATGATAAGGGGTAATTATAATAATGCCCATATAATCTTGGCAGTGCATTTGGGCTTTTGCAAAGGTATGGGCTCAAAGCTATTTGTGCCAGTGTTATTGCTTCCCTCTCTACGTCCACACAGCTGCTTGCTCCGAACATGACTGTTGCCATGGTGCTGAACAGACCGTGCTGGATCACAACTACTGTTGAGGACTGCTAAAAAGCACATGGCTGTTGGGTGGGATGTAGAAATGAAGCATGGCGGGTATGCAATGATTACCACAACTCCTTATCCTCTCCCAGAACTTAAAGTTAAAAGGGCACCATGGCAGCAGGAAATTGAGTAGCATGACCTGTTTCCATGGTAATGGTAATATTCTTTTCATTCCCATATCCATATTCAATGAAGACAGTGACTCCACCCTTGCAGTATGCCACAGTTGTTATCTCTCTGTCCCATTATCCACAGAGGAGCCCTGGCCTTGCTGCTCTCCCACTATTGGCCCTCCTAACCTAGAAATAGCACCTCACTCAGCATCCAGTCTTAACTTAATGCAAGTTAATAGGAAAAACAGTATTCTAGATAAAAGTGCTTGCATTTGGTGTCATTGTTCAAAAGAAATTAAATTTGTTGGTATGGTCTTACAATCATGGTGTAAGTGAAAAAGCTTTCAAATGTTCTTAGATACAACATTGAGGCAACACTCAACTCCAACAAGCTACAGAACCATAACAAAGACATGAACATTTCTGTCAGTACAATTGGTCCCATAATATTTAAGTCAAAAGGTCATGGAACCATAATTGTCTCCAGACAGGTGTGCGACACAAGATTTCACAAAAAACTTTCACACCAAGAATGAATTTGGAGAGAATTTTGCAGTTACTTAAGAGTTGCAGGATGGCCCAAAAACAATGGGAACAACAGTTACAGTACAGGGAATAGGAAGTAATTCCTGCACAATAGTTTTCTCCACTCCTACACCTCAAGCTAAAAATATTTGCTTAAAGTGAAGACCAGAGATAAACATCTAAAAGCAGTTAGACAAACCATAACTCTTGGAGAAATATTGTATACTCTGGTCAGATATATTTAGAGACAGAAAGGCAGGTGGAAAAGGGGATACTTCTCTGAATATGCTAGTGAGGCATTACACATTAGTTGAAGGAATTCTGGATGGAAATATGAACATAACGTGCCAGGAGGAGATTTTAACCTCTGAAAAAGAAACTGATTCTGGGTAGAAGAGGGAAATTATAAATATACAGTGACCCCAAATATGCAGCCAAAACAACTTAATTACACCACGACAGCTTTGCAACAAAGTAATCAAAGTAATGTTGATTTGTCCACACTCTTCCTTTTTTTAATTTTGCTTTCTTCGAGGGTTACAAATTCATAATTTTTTTGGCCATACTTGCAAGTATAAGGTCATTATGTACAATAATGTAGTATGATGTAGATGTATGCATATGGATGTAGTGTGTCTGAAGACAACACCCCCACACACACAGAGAGAGAGACTCCACCCCGCTGTGTATACATTCTTTGTAGGTTTTTTTCTTTATTTTTATTTGACTTGTGTAAATGCAATGTATATTGTAGTGTGGTGACATGATGGGAGAAAGGCTAACCGTCTGTGATTGCAAGAGTGAAGTGTTGAAGAAACAGCAACAGTTTGTCTGTAATCAAAATTTTTTATTGATCAGCACATGGTGTAATCAAATGAAGGTGCCCTAACAGGTGATTATGTAGCATGGTGATTGCCCATGTCCACGAGGTTAGAGCATGCGAAAAGGACAAGCAAAAACCTCTGAAATAACAATGCAGAAAAAAATGCAGAAAATTTGTTGAAATCATCAGAAAACTATGGGTCCATCTATCTAAATTTTCCAGTAGCACCTTTGTAGTACATTCTTGCTTTATAGATAAAGAATTTACCACGGTATAGAAAATGTATGGGAATCATATCAAAGATTTGCAATGGGTTCTTCAAGCCTTAAGGACATTAGCGAGGAAAGCATATAAAGTAGTTTAATTTTCTCCATAATTTATTGTAAAAGCATAAGATTAGGCATATGCAGTGTTTTTGAGTCATAAAATACATTGGGGAAAATAAGGTGTTGGAAAAAAAAAAGCCGCAAATACAGGAGAAGTATCCCACCTCCAATACCAATTCTACGCTTTTTGGAGGAGGCCGTAGCCCCTTGCTCTATGTCTGCGGCCTGCCTGTCTGTCTGGCAACATGTCTGTCTGTCTGTCTGTAGTGTCGCCCCATGTGCAGTGTTCCGGCTTTATTTCTATTCCACTTGCTCTCTGGAGCAGCAGATTTAATTTTTATGCAGGCAACAGCATGCAGGTATGTAAGATAATACATTTTCAATAGTGTATTTTGATCACAAAGCGGATGCATTAGGTTTTGCATATTAAGATCTTTTTATGTCTCTGATCCTTGGCCATTTTTCAAGTACACTTTTATCAAGATTATTAAACATAAAAAAATTACATATTTGATATAATCCTTTTACAGTTTGCATGTTCCTATAGGAACATGAAAAATGTTTTCACACACATTTTTGAAATTGTACTGAAGCTCTAAACTGAACAGGTATTATTGTTAAGCAACATTAATTCATCTTCATAATTATCTTTACTATCTGTACTTGCTTCGGCCACATAATGTACATTGATAGCTTTATTCCATATTGTTCAACTTAAAAGAAAAAGTGATTACTGTGCATTAATGTTTTGTCTCAATAAATGTTTTCATTTATCATTTGAAATAATGTTCCCTACCCTTTGTTGAGAGTTCACTTTGAAGAGAAGACAAGAGAAGAAAACATTTGAGGACACAGTTTGTTGTGCATAAAATATAGAGGTGCTACAAGATGGCGCCAGTGAGGTCGGCTGCCGTCACGATTGCTCCTACCTCGTTTTATTTGTTTTTGTTTTTTAAACTAGTTTTCAATAACTTAAACCCGGCAAATTTATCACAATCGAGTACATTAGGTATGGTAGAGATACCCTTATTTATATTGGTATACCATGTACTCACAATTCGACGTTTATAACTCCGGATCCAAATTGGCCGAGTGAGATCCTGAGGGAGAACAGAGGACGCGACGGTGAGGGAAACGAGCTGGCGTCAGGAACAGGCTGAGAGCCCGTGCACACCGCACACCTCTGCCTAGCATCCTGCTCGCCAACGTCCAGTCACTGAAGCACAAACTCGATGACCATATCGATAAAGTTCTAGAGAGACATTCGGGGCTGCAATTTGCTTCACCAAAACATGGCTGAACCCAGCGGTGCCGGACGACGCCATTCAGAGTCGACCGAGTTCTTCTCGGTTCTCCGCATGGACAGGACACGAGACTCGGGGAAGTCAAGGGGAGGCAGCATGTGTTTAATGGTGAACAACAGCTGGTGCAACAGTGCGAGCATTGTTCCACTCACACTATCCTGCACACCCAACCTGGAACTACTGTCCATCAAATGTCGGTCTTTTTACTTTCCTCAGGAATTTACATCGGTCATAATCAGCGCCATTTATATTCCACCACAAGCAGACACGGACACTGCCTTATGCGAGCTGCATGAGGCACTCACATAGCACCAGACCCAACGCGCAGCGCCAAACTTTCATCAGCACATCACCTGCCCAACCTGGGGCGAAAGGCTACAAGACACAATCTCGCCCCCCGTTTGGGAAATCTGACCATGCCGCCATCTTCCTCATGCCAAAATATAAACAAAAGCTTAAACAGGAAGTTCCGGTTCAGAGGGAGGTCGCACGCTTTACGGACCAATCGGTTGCCGCACTACAGGGCGCACTCGATGACGCAGACTGGGACATGTTCCAACGCAGCTCTGATGACATCAACGTGTTTACGGAAGCATAAACTAGAGGATGATACTGTACAAAAAACGACTATCAGAGTGTTTCCAAATCAGAAGCCGTGGGAGGATGAAACTATCTGCGACGCTCTGAGGCGAAGCAACGCTATGGGAGGAAACTAGAGTCACAGTTCCAACAGAGTGTCTCTAGAAGCCTGTGGCAGGAACTAAAGACAATAACGGACTACAAAACATCAACATCTGGTCTGACGAACGCGAACGGGTCTTTGGCAGACGAGCTGAACACATTCTATGCTTGCTTCGAGGCTGCAGCTAAAGACGCTAACAATGCTAATGCTGGCGGCGCCATCGGCTGCAGACTGGAAGAGAATGCCAGAACTGAAATTGCGCTCATCATCTCCGAGCATGACGTGAGGAAAGCCTTCAGGAGAGTGAACACCAGGAAAGCAGCAGGACCAGACGGCATCTCAGGTCGAGTCCTCAGAGCCTGCGCAGACCAGCTATCATGTGTTCACAGAGATATTCAACCTCTCTTTATCTCAGTCGGTGATCCCCACATGCTTTAAGGAGTCCACCATTATTCCTGTCCCGAAGAAAACCCATCCTGCCTCCCTCAATGACTATCGCCCTGTAGCCCTCACCTCAGTAGTGATGAAGTGCTTTGAGCAGCATTATCTCTTCACTACCCGACACACTGGATCTACTTCAGTTTGCATACCGTCCAAACCATTCTACAGATGATGCCATCTCTCATCTCTCCCATACATCGCTCACCCACCTGGACACTAGAAGGGGGAATTATGTTAAAATGCTCTTTGTCGACTACAGCTCAGCATTTAATACCATAATTCCCTCCACACTCACCACTAAGCTGGAGTACCTGGGACTCCTGGGACTTTCCTGACTGGCAGAGCACAGGCGGTAAGGATGGGCGGACATGTGTCAGCCTCCCTCACCCTCAACACTGGAGCCCCCCAGGATTGTGTTCTGAGCCCTCTGCTGTACACTTACAACTGCGTGGCCACTACCAACTCCACCACTGACATCAACTTTGCTGGTGACACTGTTGTAGTGGGCCTGATCTCTGACAACGATGACACGGCCTACCTGGAGGAGATTGGAAATCTGGAGAACTGGTGCCAGAAGAACAATCTCCTTCTAAATGTCAGCAAGACAAAGAAGGTGATAGTGGACTTTCCTCACTAAGCAGGAGAGGAACTACCAGACCCTCGTCATCCATGAGAGCCCAGTGGAAAGAGTGGACAGTTTCAGATATCTCTGTTCACATCACGCAGGATCTATCATGGTCCTGTCACATCAACACCGTGGTAAAAAAAAAAGGCCTGGCAGCATCTCTATTAAACTTAAAACTGCCCTCTAGTGTGCTCAGGAACCATAGAGAGCATACTTATGGGAAACATAACCTGGTTTGGGAACAGCACCATGTACAATCTACGGCAAGCAGTGCTGGACCAAGGCCAGGAAAATCATGAAAGACCTCAGTCACCCCAACAACGGACTGCTTTCTCTGTTGCGGTCAGGAAAGCGATTCCGCATCCTGAAGGCCAGCACAGAGAGACTGAGGAGGAGCTTCTTCCCGCAGGCGATAAGGTCTCTCAACCAAAACATCACACAGGACTAAAAAAACATCCTTTTGCACACTGTACTTTATGGACATTTCTCACAACTGACAATATAGTCCATTTATAATCATTATACATTGTAGACTCATGCACATTTGCACTCACCCTTGACATTTCTGGACACTTATAGACATTTATACTTCATTTAATTTTGCACACTTCTGGTCATTTCAATTCTGCATACTTTCTGGACATTTATATCCATTTAATTTTTCACACTTTTGCACATTTGTACAGTCATCACTGAGTATATTTTGTACAGCTAGGTTTTTTAAAAATATTTTTCTTTACTATATCCCATATTTTATATTTTATATTCTGTTCTTCTTATCACCTTCTTCTCTATATTTTATTCATTCCCATTCCCTAATTTATTTTTATTTCAAAATAAAATTTGAATTTGAGGTGCTTTCATTGCTAATAGGAAAATTCTAGAGAAAAAGATTGATTTGTCAAATACAGTGTATTCCAGTGTGGAGAATGGCTCCATGCTTGCAGTCTAGATTATAAGACCTACGCTGGTGAATTTATGCTTCTAAAAATCAACATGCCACAAAGCATAATTGGATTTTCAGTAAATTGACTTTTCCACTGGGTAAATATTAATTACTTTTGGTTTAAAATGCATAGTTGAAATGCATAGCGTTCAAATGTCTCCAGAGAGTAAAAAGGCTAATACCATTAAAAGAGATAATAAAGAAGAGAGAAATAAAGATTGTTCCCAGATCTGGTTGAGGCAGCCTGGTTTTACCTTACCCATCCATGCATGCAGGCTGACAGTGAGCAACTATTCAGCACGGCTGTACCCATTCTGAATGATAAGAGGAATCTTAAAAATACAGCATTTGTGATATTTATAAAGAAATGTCTGCCTGCGCTGCTTAATATTGAGTAGACATGATTGGCTTGCAAAATACAAAGTGACCAATGTCTGTGTTTATTTAAAAACGTTCGGTGCAGATTTTCAATTTATTGTTCTTACATGCAGCACTTATATGTGCTGCCTGTTGTAACGAGTGAGTATAGTAGGAAAGTCACAATTTAAAGACACATTTCGCTGTTTGTGAGAGCCCTTGATGCTAGTTAAGGGATAGGAACATTTTGGGCTTTAGTCAGGTATAGGCTATTCGATTGGTTTCATCCATCTTCTGCTTATACGAAATTTGGTCACGGGGTAGCAGTTACAGCAGGGACCCTCCCAAACTTCCCTTTCGCTGGCCACCTCAACCAACTCTAACTGAGGGATTTTGAGGCGTTTCCAGGCCAGTGTGGTGATATAATCTCTCCACCTAGTCCTCTGTCTGCCCTGTGGCCTCCTCCCAACTGGATGGGACAAGAACACCTCCCTAGGGAAATAACGTATTTGCTGTGCTAGGAAGCCGCTTGCAATGCCGCATATTTCTGCCGGGGAGAACAGTTAACAGTTGTGTCAGTGTCTCTGTACCAGCCATTAATTATACATTAATGGTGAGGCCTTACATGCATAAGACATTGTGCCACTGGAAGTTACTGCATTGTTTACAGATTTTCATTACATCATCTTCCTCACAAGTCCAACAACTTCCTATATGGCAAAATTGTTAAGGAAGCTGCACTAAAAGTAGAAGATTCCCGGTTTGTGTCTTGGCGCAACTGCTTTGCGAGAATGCAAGTATATTATCTTGTGCTTATTTCATGTAGTAATACATCTACACAGTATGTTACAGGCAAGGGGATATCTCTCTCTCTCTCTCACACATACACACAAACACCTGCATGCACTCATGCACACAACATCAGGGAGGAAAAGAGTGGTGAGAGGCTGCATCATTCATTGAGGTGTGCCATACAGTGACGGGTTTAAGGTGGTGGGAGACTGCACCAGGGATCTGCTCTTAGTCCCTTCCTGTTTACAGTGGTGATGGACAGGTTAATTGATGAGGTTAGACAAAAGTCCCCATTGACTATGATGTTTGCAGATGATATTGTGGGTGATTAGCAGGTTGAGATGATTTAGGGATGCGTTGGGGAGAAGAGACATAAAGATCAGTAGGAATACATATATGTATAACATACCATAAATACTTTACTGCTTAAAACTAGGTGAACTGTTGCACACAGATTCACAGTTTACTCAGAGAAATTGGCATAGGTCAAGATGAGCCCAGCAACGTTGCTGATTTGAGCAAAGTAAATGTTTTAAAAAATCAAAGATTTAACGAATGCTTCAGAACTTTTCATGTTGGCATAAGGCAAAGCAGCGAAGACTGCTGTTTAATATGTTTAATCATTTTACACGAAAACGATGATGCTTAATGGGGCCACAGGTGTGGGTTCATAGAGTGAGAAGTCTGTGTGTGCTCGCCTCTGCAAGAGCTGTGTTGACTCGGTTTAACACAAAAAAAATCTACACACCAACAGATCGAAAGAAATCCTTAAAGATTTAACCCTTAAATTCTCTCTGCAATAGTTAATATTGGAGGATTTATTTGATTACATTAAAATCTTCCCATTTCTATTGGTGAAAAAAAGAAAGATTAAAATGGCTTTTATAGTACTGAGGTCCACAAATTATTGTATTTTTTCTGGTAAATATATTCTGTATGTATTCTGGTATTGTGTGTGTTCTTACCACATTTCAGTTTCAGATTAGATTTCTTGTGGTTGTTTCCCCCCCATACATTATAAACTGTCAGAAGGACTGGCAACACCGTTTACTTCAAAATTATCAGTAAATTGTCACACATTGGTTTGTGTTAATGTGTTCTTGAGAACAAAAATGCCATCTAATAATGGCACCCTGCAAATGAATAAATGTAGACTTCATGGAATGTGTACTATGAAAGCTAGACATGCCTTTCTGGCAACAGAAGGAGGGGCTCATGATGACTTCTCGATGAGTGCGCAGCATTTGGCTAGGAAGTGTAAGGCATTAAAGACAGACAACTGTTCTCTCATGACTTGTAACTGCTGTCACTCAATAGTTCTGGACTGAAATTCCTACGTACAAGCAGTTTTGTACCTGAACCTCCAATAATGAAAGTGGACTCCATATACAGTGGAACCTTGGATTACGAGCATAATTCGTTCCGGAAGTGGTCTCGTATTTCAAAAAACTCGTAAACCAAAGCAATTTTCCCATAGGAAAAATAATGGAAACTCAAATTATTTGTTCCACAGCCCAAAAACATAAATACATAAAAATAATTTATACTATATGTAAAGTAAAAATAAAACAAATTAACCTACACTTTATGTTAAAAAAAAAAAAAGTAAAAAATAAATCCCGTCAGATAAGTGTTTCTGTTTGTGTTTCTGTTTGTGTGTGTGTGTGTGTGACCCCTCCCTTCTCGTCTTACACAGTAAACCCTTCTTCCTTCCTTAGAGTTTTTCAGCCACACACAAACAGAAAGACTGTTTTATTGGAAGAATTAACAAGGAACATCGTTAATGGCACTCACGTGAGTGCATACTAACGGAATCACTGCTGTAAAGTAAAAATAAAACAAATTAACCTGCACTTTACCTTTGAAAAGAATCGCGACAGA
>JAQMYG010000014.1:22784279-22802211 GCA_030014215.1 Clariallabes teugelsi | reverse complement strand
AGTATTTTAGGATTATATATTACTTTGGTCAACTAAGTTGTGTTAAATGTGCTTTAAAAATTATTCTGACTTCACTTAGCTTGCATGTCTTGAGTGACAGATCTCTCTTCCAATCAGCGATAAGAATTGAATTCGCAAACTATACGTACCTTTTCCGTTTTGACTGAATTGTCGTTGTGTTTTCTCATTTGGTATTTTGCATCTGGATATGTCGTTGTGTTTTCTGATTTGTTATATTGTTTTCGGTTTTGTTATTTTGCTTTTGTTATTTTGTTTTCTGTGCTGTTATTGTTTTCAGTTCTGTTATTTTGTTTTGCACTTCTCGGCCACCGTACACAAGTCCTGATGAAAGTTATTACTATAGAATGAATCAGCTAAAAGTATGAACACCTGACCCACATACAGTATACAGAGGCCTTCCAAAAAAAACTGTGGCCACAAAGTTTGAAGCACATACTTTCATCATAAAAGACATTACATATCCATTATTTTATTCCAAAAGAATCTACTATAAGGGGCCTGACCTGTTCTAGCATGGCAATGCCCCTGTCCACAAGGCTGGTGTGGAAAAGTTAAGTGCTCTACACAGAACCCGACCTCATCCTCAGTGAACACCTTTGGGATAAATTGAGATTCTGATTGCAGGCCAGGCCATCTTGTCTGACATTAGTGCATGACCTCACTAATGCTCTTGTTGCTGAATGTGCACAAATCCCCACAGTAACATTTTAAAATCTAATTAAAAGCCTTCCAGAAGAGTGGATGTTATTTTAACATTAAAATGGGTGTAACTGTCGAGATATCTACATAGTTCTTGCAAACTATTGGATGCACCCAACAGCTAAAATAAAATGGCCTTCACCTACAAGAGTGTGTGGCTCACCTATGCAAACAACTTAATGCAAATACTAATATGGAAATAGACACTAGCAAAGAAATATCCTCCCACATATGAGGAAAAACCCTCCCATGTTTTTTTTTTTTTGGGTTGGGGGGGTGGTTTGTGTTTTTATTGCTTTATTGTTATTTAACTAATGTTGATTATATAGTATGCATTGGTGGCTCAGTGTAGGCTACTCGCCCGCCATGCCGAAGGCCTGTGTTGGAGTCCTGGCCAGTGCCCTGTACCCAGCCACTGGGGTTGCAGGGCACCCTTAGTGCTGATCCCAAGCCCTGAGAAGAATGGGAGGGTTGCATCAGGAATGGCATCTGGCATAAAAGCCCGTGCCAAAAAAATAATGTTTCGATCTAACAATCTGCTGTGGCAACCCCAAAAAGACAGTTATATACTGTTTTAGTACATACACTGATCAGCAATAACATTAAAACCACCTGGGCTTTAGGTTCCCCATGTGCCACTGGTGAAACTCTCGCAACTCCCTTGAGGCATGGCTCCATGGAACCTCTGGGGGTGTGTTGTGCACCGAGACATTAATGGCGGATCCTTTGGGTGCTGTGGGTGCAGGGTTGGACCTCAGTGGACTGCGCTTGTTTGACTGGCACATCTAATGGATGCTTGATCAGATTGGGGTCTGCGGAATTTGGAGGCCAAGCATTGGCTTTTCTGTGAGATTGGATTGGCCTTTGGTCCCTTCAGGCATTTGTAGGCCTTGGGTGTCAGTAATCCTGTTGCCAGATTACTGGCATATAATTTATAATCCATGTTATTCAAGTTGCCTGTTTGTGGTGTTAATGTTTTGGCTGATCACTTGCATATAGCAGAGGAATACCTATGGCTGAAATTATGTTTCAAGCTCTTAAGATAAGAATTATTTACCATCTGCCATGTTGAGCCATAAACCCATTAGTATAAAAAGAGTGTGAGCTGCCTGTGTGTGTACTAAGACACAGTACAGTTCCCTGCTGCTTTATAGCCTTTGGCTAATGAGAACAAGTTGCCAATCAGTGAATTGTCCCATCGCCACTGCTGACTGATGAATGATTAACCTCTATGATACCAATCATCTCTAAAGATCAGCTGTTTGCAGTTATATCTATTAGACAATGGTGTGCAAGTCCTTGTGTGCGACATTATAGACTTACCCATTTCGCGATAGGGCATCCCTGGGAGCTCTTGCCTTCTCTCCCGGTGAACACTACTTTCTCAATACGGACAGCCTCACCCTTCTCTCCATACCTGTGGCAAGTGGCAAATACAAAATGGTTAATTTAATTTGCATCAGGGCTGTTTTATAGGTTTGATTTAGGTTTATTTGATTTATAGGTTTTAATTTGTCTGTTACAATGCAAAGGTCTTGTTGCAAATGCTACACGAATACCTCAATATATTTTGATATATTAAGTGTATTTTAATTTGTACAGCTACAAATTAAAATACACGTGTATTTTTTCTGACCTCTCTAGTCCCCAGGCACTGTTTACAAGCTTTTGCTAATATTTCCATGTGAATGTGTGCATATGATCCTAATTTTGTAACAAGATGTTGTACATTCATGAGTTACACATGTATGTACCTATGTATGCATTTTCTATTACCAGGATAATAGATGTGCATACATTGATAGCATTATACTCAATATAGGGTCCTTGCAGAGTATCCCTTCCCAACCCCCAGCATAGTCTTTTTTAAGTTGAGCACAATGACAGCATCAATGAGGTTTAAGACACACACACACACAGACACACACATACCCATCATGCATTCATCAACAATCACACACTTCAGCGAAGAAAGATCAAGCTCCCTGGGGTGGTCCTAGCTGGGGCAGAGGTCATGTCAGAATCAGCTTAGGGTCCAAAAATTTCCAAAGGTTCTTACAGTTATCTTGAATGCACCAAAAGATGCAACCCCTCCTACTACACTTACTATTCTTTGGCCTTGTGGGGTCGTTTGAGTCCGCTCTGTATTAAGATTATTATCCATCCACAATGTAGACACCACACACTTCTGTCTTGTTTTACTAAATAAATACCAGCATTTCTCCTACTCTCTTTTTCTCTTGTCTAGATCTGCTGACGGTGATTATTTCCTCTTTACTCCTATTGCATTATGGGTCAGGGATTCCCTAGGGATAGGATCACAGAGAAGCTGCAGAAGGGGGAGGGGAGGGCAACAGAGACCAAGGGGAGGAAGCGAGGACAAGAAATGAAGCAGAGCAAATAGAAAGGATGAGGAGAGATTTTTATCCACAGCTGTGCAAGAGTCTTATGCCAGGATTTTCTAGCTACAGCTCTCTTATAATGCTTGGTGTAGAAACAAGCACAAGGGAAACAATTATAGCAAATTATACGCAGCAAGGAACAGTTTTTCACGTGTTTAAAACTTAGTATGCAACAGATTAAACAGCAAAGATTGCCGTCCTATCTCTGTTTTCACATGTGCATGATTTTTGAGATTCTGTTTAGTTATAATGCATTTTTCTAGACAGCTTCTTCGATTAGCAAAGTTTCTATATCAAAAAATGCCATTGTCCGAAGACAAAAAGTTAGTACGATAGAAAATAAAATATATGCAATTAACTGGATCTCATCTAGCAAAAGTTCATTAAACTGCATCAAGTGCTTTTTTTATGGAATAAAAAGTAAATCTAGACTAATCTTAATACTAGCATTAGAGCAGAGCTCTTAATATCTTTTCTCAGGATCCATTTCATGGATATGACACTTCATACATAATACATAAACATTAATGCCGGTTGAATCTCTGATATCATGTTCTCCCACTGATGGAGACAAAAGGGACAGTATGAAGGACATATCACTGTTACCAGGGCTATACAAGAGTCTTACCTGTTCTCCATAAGCTCTCTTATTGAAGCCACAGTTGGCCCAGATCCCAAATGATTGTAGTATGGGCCTTCATCTTTTTCTATGATGTGCTCTGCGGAAATAGAGATAGTTGAAGTGAGACTGGGTGACAAGGGGCAGTAAAAACAGGGGGAAAAGATTTTGCCTTCATTTAAACAAACTTACACAATATGTCTGTAAATTCAAACAACTCTATTATAGTAGATGAGAGTAAGAAGATGAGCGTGAATAATGTGCTAAACACACTCATGTCAATGTATCTTTGTGTTAGTATTAAAAAAAGAGATTTTAATGTGGTGTTTGGCGGGGAGCATGCAAGGAGTGAGTCATTGTGTGTGTGAGCACACTTGTCTGGAGCAGAGGGAATTTAAGGTCACATTCCACTTTGGGAGTTCGTAGTAATAGAGGTGGGGCCGGCTAAAGGAAGTGATGTAGAGAAGTAAAAGAGAAGTGTGTATGATAAGATGTGTAATTCTGTAGGATGGATTGATTGATTTAATAAGTTTAATAATTATTATTGTTGTATATATACTGTGTATATATATATATATATATATATAAAATAAACTTGGAATATGACATCAGGATGTGTGTGTTTGAGCATACCATATCTGATTACACTCTGCACTACACTGTGTGTGTGTGTGTGTGTGTGTGTGTGTGTGTGTGTGTGTGTGGTGATGGTTTTACTAGGTAGAATGGTTGCTGGGTGACCTTAGTTCCAGGTGACACTAATAAGTCAACAAGTGTTCAGCTACAGCTGGTCTCACACATTTCGTTTTTATGAAAGTCTGCATGCGTAAACACAATAAGATATGTTTATACATTTAAAAAGATCTACAGTCTATCTTCTGCTTAACCCTACATAGAAGAGAGCATGAGTGAAATGCATGTAGGATGAATACAGTCTACTTCCTGATCTCTCTATTTTAATGTCTAACCACTGAACACACAGTACCACATGATATACGAGCACTGTTTCTTTATCTTTTATGTCCATAGCTCCCATAAGGGCCTAGTCAGATTCTGTGTTTGCTCCTTTGACAAAACTGCTTGAGCGCAGGACTGTCTGGCTACCCCTGGTCTTATATGACACAATAGACCCCTTCTGTAAGGGCTATTGTTCCTGCTGCCTACCCCCAAAGAGAGGCTCTGCAGCCAGAACATTGAAAGATGAGAGTGGGACACTAAAGAATTATGCATTCTCAGACATGGACCAGCACTGCCTGGATAAGTGTGCCAAAGCAAAATTGATAAAGGGCATTGAAAGAGAAAGAATTGCTTAAATCTATTATAATTCTCTAAACATGCATGAATCTACACTGCATTTATGGAAGTAAAGCAAGAAGTGTTGAGTCTGAATGATTCCATATTGATTCCTTGTTAGGAATCATGTTAAACTAAGGAAGTATTTTCTATGAGAGTTGTTTAAGTCAAACCAGGACTTTTGATGATATGTCTTCTGGATACAGGCATAAAAACAAATGAAAATGGAAGCAAGTAGAATGTTTCATCCTTGAATTGTGTGGTGGAGAGATAGATGTCCCTGGGAACTGTACTCGCAATCATTCATGAACACCACTTGCACTGCTGGCAGTTATTGCCACATCCGTCCTGACCTCACTCCAAGTGATTGCTGCATGTTTGGGCAAATTCAGAAGTTCATGGCTCCAGTGTACTGAGAAGTCTTGGTTTGATTTGAACACTCCTTGTAGTATTCTAGTTTTAAGTACACCTGAGAAGCTAATCAGGACCTGCAGACCTGCTTACAACTGTTGCAGCTGCATTACAAAATAGGACAAAACCATGATGTGGAACAGTTGAGATAAACGTAGAAACCTGGGATGTAGGATACTCACCCACACAGTCGCAGAGGGGAAACTCTGTTTGAGCATTCTTTACAGGTGTGTCCAGAAGACTCTTGGTTGGAGTATCTAAGTAACGCAGGGGGGATTCCAGAAAACCTTTTAGTGAAGGGGATGAAGGAAAACTCTCTTTTGTGGGTGTATCCAAATTTTCCTCTACAGTGGAGAAATTTCCAGCTGTGGAAAGCACTGTTACACCTCCTGATGACTCAATCTTCATCCGTTTGTTTGGAGGAGAGCAGGTTGTAGTAAAGGGGTCCACAAGAATTTTGTGATGTTGCTGCTGGAGATAAGCCTCTGTTGCCAGAGCCAATAGCTCATCTGGGGGCTTGACATCTACTTCACACTCTGCAGTGTCTTGTTTGATAACAGAAAGCTGGTTGGAGGACATCTTTTCATTCTCCCCCTCAGCCTGCTTCAGACTAGGTTCAGACTCGGTTGTTGGGGCAGAAATGTTGTTGATTTTTTCTGTGGATGGTGACTGGGGTCTGGATTGTCCTGAGTTAGAATTTTGGTGTGATTCTGTTTCCATATAAGATGCGAAGTCCTGCTCTGGAGCATCCGTTACAGGGGCAGGTGTGTCCCCGAATTCTTCCTCAAACTGACGAAGAATCTCTTCAAATTTTGGATCAAGGGAATTGAGGCCACATAGAGGTGGAGTAGACTCAGATGTGGTTGTCTGGCTTGCGGAAGTGGTGGCCAGAGGATCCTCAGCTGTGGTGGAGTTTGAGCTAGTCAGTTCATCCTGGGCAGGGGGCACCGGAACATCAGGAGAGTTGGAAGCTAAGGTGAGGTTTTCAGAGATAAGGGTATGACTGCTGTTCAAAATTGATTCCTGAGATTGGGCTGGAGCTGCTTGGCTCACTACCACCTGAGAGGAATTATGTGGGGGTGGACACGGAGGAACTGCAGCCTCCATGACAGGTAGAGGTGGCATGTTTTGGGACAGGGATTTTTGTACAGTGATCTGATTTTGTGGGAGAAAGAGAGGCTGGGAGGCCTTTTGCTTATGCTTTTTAATGATGATTTGTTTAGGTTTAGGAAGAGGTGGCCCCAATGAACCAAGCAGTCCACCCAGAGACTGCTTAAGGAGAGGAGAACTCTGGGTGTTCTTTTTCTTCTTAGGTTCCCTGGGTTCCTGTTTGATGGTTAGAGCGCTCTCTGGAGTAGACTGTGGCCACCATTTGCGGAGAGTCTGGCATGTCATTGGTGTGTGCTGAGCAAAAGATTGAGGACCAGAAAAGAGGTTACGTTTATGGTGAAGGTGTTGTTGCAGTGCTGCCTGAGTTGAGTACCTAATTGACTGAGGAATCTGTTGGCCTTGAAACTGCTGTTGACTACTTGCAATCCTATACTGGCCCATTGCTGCACCCATCTCTCCTGGGTATTCCCCATTGTTGACCTCTTGTTTGACATGAGGCATCATTGGGTGGTTGTCCTTCAGATTTTGAGGTGGGGCTGGAAACTTAAATGTAGTACTAGTGTACTTTCCACTGCTGTCTCCGAGAAGCTGTTTCAGTTCAGACATTGGGTCACTGCTGCTACGAGATGGGTGTGGAAAACAAGCCTGAGTTTCGGGATTCAACATCCATGGAGTCCTAGGAGAGTTTTTCTCACAGCTTGCTCCAGTGCTCTGTTGCCACTGGTGAGGTGGTGGATTAGGGGTAGATGGGTGTGAGGATGAAAACGGGGAGTTTGTGGATTGGTATTGGGAGGGGTGCTGAGCAGGACCCTGTGACTCAGGCCTGTGTCGCTCCCATAAAGCAGAATTTTGTTGAGGGAAATGCCTAGAGGACAAAGATTGGGGTATAGGGGAGGCAGATGATGATGAAAGGGATCTGGGTACAGAAGAAATCAATTGCAGATCATCTTGCGTTTGAGAGGGGGGCTGAGGCGATGCATGATGGTTGGAATTTCCCAGTGCTAAATCACCTGCAGGCCCACCAGTGCCAGATAGTTGGGTCAGTGCCTCAATGGCAATAGCTGTTTGTAGACTGACATTCCTCTCCTTAGCGATGGATAGCACACTGGGAGAACAGGGAATAGGTGGTAGGGGGCAATAAGGTTTTGGAACTGGAGATTGGTTAACAGGGTTCTGTGACTGTGGTTCTGATCCGCAAGAGGTGTTTGCACCATTGGGTTGAGGTTGTGGCTGAGACTGATAGTGTTGTTGCTCTGTCTGAGAAGTGCCTGATAACTTGCAAAGACCCTTTTCCTGGCGATTGGCTGCCATTTTAATCTTTTTCTCCAGCCACTCAAGGTAATCAGGACAGTCAGGTCCATCGCAGTCACAACTTGGTGGCTTCTGACCATGACGGGCTTGATTTAAAGCAATCTGAAGGGTTTTCAGATCCTCTGAAGTGCAGTGCTGATCATCACCACTCCATGTTTTTTGCTTATCGCCATTACCACGATTAGCCATTTCCTGGTTGAATTTCTCATACAGCTCTGTATTAGGGTTATGAGAAGGTTGAGGAACACTGCAAGGGGGTAGGGAACCTGCACTAGCTGAGAAGGCCACCAGAGTTCTAGCATTCTCCATGTCCACACTGTTCCCCACACTACTTGTGCTCTGGTCACTCCAGTTTGTCTCCTGCTGCTGAGGGGTAGAGGCTCCTTTCAGATCCCCAGGCCCCCATCCCTGTGTCTGGGGAAGACATGTTAATGTCTCCTGATGCTGGTGGCTAAGCTTTGACAAAGCTCCACCTTCAAGATCATTGGTTTCTTCTCCATGTTGACTCAGCCCATTGGACAACTCCTGGTTCAACACGCCTTTCTCCAGGCATCCATGGTCAATTTCCATCTGGCCACTTCTACTGGGGCCATCCACTGAACCCACCACTGAAATGGTCTGTAAGAAATAAAATCAAAACATTAGAAAATTCAAAATTGTTAGTGTGTATATAGTTTTGAAATTCATTGGTAATTTGATGATTCAATTTACCAAAACTTTGCTCTAATATTATAAACTTACTTGAAGTACACAATATACTTCAAGTAACCATAACAAACACCACATAGAGGGCCAAGCTTTATATTTTCTCCTATTTTAAGACATTGCTAATTCACATTGTCCACTCTGGTTGATCTCACCTTAGTTCTCTCAGACAGCAGCAATATGGCATAATTTTTGAGTATCTCCTCATACACATATCCTAATGAATCTTTGGAAGAAATATTCCAAGAATTAAAGCTATTTAAAAGCTACATAAACAAGTATTGACTTCATTTCTCTCTCTCTCTTTCCTCTCTCTCTATTATTCACAATAGCAGGTCAGGGTAAGACTTTTGCAGAATACTTGAAATAATACTGCAGAATGGCTCCAAACAGCAAATACTACTTCCTCTGTAATATTATATGCTTATAATTTGACTGTGACTCAGACCAACTGAGTGGTGTAGGTAGGGTGAATGATTATAAAATATATTTTGTTCATTAGGATACATGTTTTGTTGTTGCTATTTTACTTAACAAAGGATAATCTTGTAGCTATGCTTTGACAGTTTCAAAACACTCAGTGAAACAGCTTAGGTGGTCCAAAAATTTGGATCAAATATAATACCATCAACTGCATGCAAAATAATGTCAGTTCTATTAAAAAGTAAATGAAAATGTACATATTTACACAATTTCTTATATTTACACCTGTTTAACAACTATAAAGGACACCTCTCATCAATATGTATTTATTTTTCCTTTCTGCCATTGGAGACTCCACAGATTCCCACAGGGGCATGTGACCACTAGGTTGCCAGTGTCTGTGTATGAGTTTGTGTAAACTTTTTTCTTTTTTTGAAGCACGACACACGGAAAGCATAGTTCACAGGCTAAAACCCTACTGGTCACGAGTGCATGGTGCTGTTGAAACAGTCAAACCACACTTCTCTTACAACAGAGTTTTTCCTCTTTTTAGTAAACCAATGAAAAGAACACGCCATCAGCCGGGAGGATAATTAAGAAAGGTAAGTAGCTATCATAAATGTGCAACTGCTTTCCATTCATATCCCAAATAATACACCTGCATATACACACACAAAACCTTTGGTGTAGTTCTTCCTCTATGATAATGTTATGCTGCCAAAAACATTAACACGCCCAACCTGAATGGGCTGCCTGACTAGTTTTATCTGACACACGTGTTTGTGTAACATAGAGAGCCCTTTAAATACTACGTGCCAAAGACAAACTCTGGCACAGAGCCATATCATTGGTCTCTACACACACACACACACACTTATACACATGCACGCAAACACACACTCGATGCCCAGAGAGAATGACAGCACAAAGCAGAAAGGAGACCGGCATGGAGATGGGGGGGGCAAGGGGGGGACGCCTGAGAGCAGACAGCTGGACACATTTCCACACAGATAAATACACATACACGCAAACACGAATACATAACCCCCAGACTTGTGCCATTACAACAAGAATACAAGGGAAATTTCAGAAAAGACAACTGATTAAAAAGACAAATGTCTACTTACACTGTGTGTGTATGTGGTTCTATCCTTATAGGGCAGACACAGAGACAATGGATGGTGGACTGGACAGAAAGGCGCATGGAAAGGAGCTGGTAGAGAATCTATTCTTCCTTTCTCGGTCTCCCGCTTCCCTCTCTGTCTCAGTGCGGCATACACGCACACGCAAGTGCAGACACGCACACACACGCACACACCCGTACATACACCTCCCCCACAAACACTTGCTCTCAATCTCTCTTCCTCCAGCCACCACCTCTGCTTCTGCAATCGCTCTCTCTCTTCTTTTCCTTCTCACATTATGTCTCTCTGCTCCTCTCGTCCCTTTCTCTATAGTCCCTTTTTCACGTTCACGGTCTGCTTCGTCTTAAACCCCTCCTCTCTCTTTCTCTCTCTCTCTCTTACCGCGTTACTCTATCGTTCTACTCTCCCTCCCTCTCTCTTCTCCCTCGCTCTCTCCCTCCTGTTTCTCCTCCCCCCTCCTCTTTTCAGCTTGCGCAGTGCGAGAGAGGCCATTATCTGACTCACACTGGGCACGTACTATGGAATGGAGGAGAGCGCCGTGAACGGGTGGATGAATGCTAGCAGCAGCCGCAGTGGATAGAAAAAGAGAGAACGAGATGCTGAGATGAACACAGCACCATTTTACATCAATTTAGACTTGCTTTTCCTGATTGAGGACAGGAAACTAAAAGAACGAGCTGTGCGATGATATTTGAAGTTTGTTTTGCAGCTGATTTGCCTGAATCTCAAACTGCTCAACAACATGGAGGATGCAGCTGTTTAATCTTCACGCGGGCTCTCTCCAAACCTAGGCAGCTGTCATCTGCTAAAAATAATACAGAATAACGCTTAACATAATCGAGCGGCTCGAACCTTTCCCTTCATTTCACAGTCCATGTTGATGCATATTTTTATATTCTGCTGCTTTCTATAGAACAGCTTTCGGTAGTTGTGCTTCAATAATACCCTTTGCTCTCAAACGCGCCAGTCATCGCTTATTTTCTCATTGTACCTTATCACAGTTTTTTTTTTTTTTTTTGCCTCCAAATGAATTTGAATAGCATAAGCATAATAATTGTATGGGTGCTTTAAGGATTTCATTTAAAGGTTGTTGCCGATGCAAACCAGGAGAAGACCAAAGCTTCTGTGTCATTGTACATAATTACTTTGGGGAATCGTGGATGAAGATCTTTCTTAATGGCCCAAAGCAGAGATACACAAGAAGCACAGGGGGGGCAGAACTGAGCACTGATCAAACTGGAACCACAAGATAACATAAGACAGTTCTGGAAACAGAGGCAGAAAAGGAGAAAAAACAAACAAACTGGAGGATGAACAACAATCACACTCGTATACAAAACTCGTTCACATTGGTTGCTGAGTTTTGTTTCTTCCACCATAAAAAGAAAACGGGAGAAGTATCAGAAAGATGACAGAAGAGAGCGGGACTCCGGACAAGAGAATAGCAGTAAACTGTGTGAGAACCACTGGGAAGTGTGCCTTGTCGCTTCAAATTATAATGCTCTACCTATCCTGCCTTTAAAATCTTCTTCCTTGCTTAGTGCCTAGCCAGTTCCTTCTCTCCCTGTCAAGAGTAAAATCTTCCTGTCTTGTTTCTCCACCTGGCTAACTGCCTTCCCAATGCTGCTTATCTGTTTCCTCTTTTGTTGGTTCTTTCATCTTTTTTTACATTAGATCGCTTCCTCCATCGCTCCCCGAGTCTCAGTCTCTAAAACCCAGTAGCTCCGGGAAGAAAAAAAAAAAACAGCTCGCGATTTCGCTCACTTGCTTAGCTATCGCAGATGATAGCAAATTGCATGAACTGGATTGGACTCAACCTCTCGCTTTTCTCTTCTCGTTCCTAAACAACCGCTTGCATTTTTGTTCTTCATGGTGCCAAATTAGACAGATGGAAAGTCTTCATCTTGCTCTTTCATTTCTCAGTCCCGTCACTTCTATCAGCACAGTTGACACTGGCAGGAAAACAGCAGAGGCAAGGCAACGCAAAACATGCACACACATGGGCGGAAGCCAAAGAGCAGAGGTAAAACTGCTCAGTCACTGGCAATGGGTAAGTGGGTAAGGAGAGAGAGAGAGAGCATGACATCACGGTTACATCATCAGAATTCCTCCGCCGCTCCCCCCCCTGACAAAGTGGGTACGAGTGGGGTAGACAGATGTGTCAAACCGCACAAAATAAAGGTCTCTATCCCACTTCATACACAAACAAGAACATTCATTCACTCACCCACCCACCAGTATGATTATTTGATCCTTTGCCCTTTTAATCTCTCCTTGAGTGACATAACACTTCTTTTACAAGTGGGTTTCTGCAGCTAGCAGCTAAGCCAAGGTAGAAGACTGCTCACAAATAACAGCATTCAAACAAGATTTCATCCTGTAGTACATGACGGAATGGCCACAAATACTTTGCCATTCATTAACTGGGTCCTTGCAGATGCATCTGATATTCACTGTCACAAAGGCCACAAAAGGTAATGAGTACATGAAAAAGGACTGTGGAGAACCAGATTGCAATATTTTTCTTTCTGAAGCTTGTGGTCAGAAAGTATGCAAAGTTGAAAGGTCTTCATCCCATACATATATACAGTATTTAGTGCTTCAACCCAATCCTTCAATACTGAGTCAGTACTCTAACACAATGCTTCAATCAAGTGTCCTAGCCAAACACAATCTGACATTTTAGTGGAACATAACCCAAAAGTTGTAAACCCAAAACCATTACAGAATGCAATTCAGTATTTTAACCCAGTCTACCAATGCAATACATTAACCACATGCAATGTAATACTCCAACCAATAATCTCAATAAGTGAGTACTTCAACAAACCTCCCCAGTTTTAGCCAAACCAAATACACCAAATCCAAGGCCACCTGTTAAAGGAAATTACACAGTATATTATCCACTAAACATTAACACAGAGCCATAGTATCACCTGTTACTTCAGTAACAACACAAGATATCAGGCCCTGTGGCTATAAAATTACTAGACCTCATACATTTTAACAAGATAAGGTCTACATATGGAACAATAGCTTTACAGTGGGAAAAGAGCCTGAGCCCCAGTGGTTCTACAGTATATGTTGTTTAAGGCCAAAGTATCATACATTATGACTGTCACACTAAAAAAGAACGGATCCCCCTGTCACAAAGTTATAACCCAAAGCTTTTAAGCAAAATGCATTTTCTGATTTCTCCATTAGTTTTAAATAACTTTTTACAAATCCATCGGCCAGATTATCAAATGCTTCATTTAAAAGATCAGACATTTTCCCAGATAAATATATGTGTAAATAGTAAAATCATTATAAACAAGCTTGGGTAGATTAATGTATTTATGTATAACTGTCTTAACTTGCTGAGGCTGTCAAATAGGACAAGCAAAACCAGGATAATCAGTGATGATGAGCTAATATTGGTGGTACATTTAAAAGAATATAAGATAAAGAGTGGAATTAAATATTTTATTTGACAGACTCAGCAAGTATATATATATATTCTACTGAATAGTTTGAATAATATGTTAAAATAAAAAAAGAAAATACCCTCTAGTCTATGGAACAAAATGTCCTCTGTGTCAACAGAACACAGAAAGTCCTGTCACTTCCTCCAAAAATGAAAAAGAAAAAAGAAACTTAGAAGTGACATTTGCCGCTTCCTCTAAACAAGTGGCACTGTGCCACTTAATAGATTTGAAGAGTAAGCATGGGTGAAGTTAAACCAAGTAAAACAAGTAATAACACTGTAATAATCTATCTAAATTGTTTAAGGCACAATTTCAGAATGGAATTGCCTATTTGATAAAAGTTTTACACCACCATTAACAGCTAAAATTACTTTTTAATGCCCACAGAAAAAGAAGGTCTAAATCAACACATCTTACCTAGAAAGTTACCTGAACTACAGAAAGTCGAAAAATAAGGTTTACATGCATGAACGAAAGAATTTCCCTTTAAATCAAGACGGCAGCAATCTAGCCACAAACCTCAGGTCACAAGACACCGTTATGTTACATCATTGAGGATGTGAAACTGCGACTTTATACTTAAATGTATTCACATGCAGTCAAATACATATGTGCAGTCATACAAATTTGGGCCATTTTTAAAAGACTATACTTAAAATATACAGTCAAATCCAGTTCATAGACTAGTTTCATTTGACGTAAACCCAGTGGCGGCTGGTGCAAAAAAAAAATTGGGGAGCGCAAACAAAATTAAAATTAAACTTTTAATAATCGCCTGTAAATAGCCATAAGCACCATTACTACTAGTATAAAATAAAGGACTGACTCACATCGCATCCAGTCAGCCAGCTCCACTTGCCATAAGAAGTGCTGGAAAAGCACAGAGTGTAAGTTCAGCCGTGATCACTTGACTGCTGCTTAATTAGAAGATCAGGTCGATCTGGTCCAAGCTATTTACATTTTTTTCTTTCTTCATCCGATCGCCTTGCGAAGGGGTATTTTACTATTCAATACATTAACTAACAATCTGCTGACCGTTAATAAGACTCGCTGAGAATGATCTAATCACATGAGCCCAAATATTTAAAAACAATACTGATTCGCTAAGAACTAAAGTGGGAGGGTGCGGGGCGCACAGTGCTGCGCCCCAATGATGATTTGAAAAAATCCAATTAGAGCTCATCCTCAAATCACATGCTTTTCAAAAATGTACGTGCCTACATAGACACTCGTTTGTCCGGCGCCCCACGTACACGAACACAAATGAACGTAATACAGATTTTTTTAATTGTAAATTAATTATATTAAGAAATACAGCGGAATATTGTGACTAAATTACTTTATTTCATTATTAAAATAAATAATTCTGTTAAATAATTACATGTTAAAGTAGCATTCTTCTCTGCCTAACTTTAAGGTGGCGGCACCCCTGCGCCCCTTATTGACCGACCGCCACTGCGTAAACCTTTGACCTCGTTTCATTTGATGTAAATAAAGAATGCCCTAAAGAGCACTACTGCTAAAACATTTTTACAATATCTAGAATTCACAGTAGTGTAGCAACTACCACTATACAGTACTCAATGCAGCTTTTCTTTTCATTACCCTTAAATTAAGTATTTTGACATGCTTGTGTATTTCAGATGGATGTCAAACAGCAGTAATACCACTGCGATGATGCAAATTCCTAAAATTTTATCATTTATGGTTCAATCTTAAAATAACATGTTAAAATCCTGATTTACTTTGCTTTGCCTTCACTGCCTCCCACCTCCATATAATTGTCATTATAGTGTGGTTTTCTGGCTAATAGCTTTAAAACGTGTGTGGGGGTGTTTTATAATCAGCATATTTAAGCCATTACCTAATAGTGCATGGTCAGTAGAATATGTAAATAAGCTGTATGGGATCTATGGTCATTGCTTTTGTGTTTAATGTCAAGAAGTGTAAAATGTGTTAGCCTCCATCTGCTTGTCTTATAGCATTACCAGCATTATTGGCTACATTTGAACACAAACACCTTAACTTCATTCCATTTCGTCTTTGTCAAGGACCAGTTAGTCTTAAATTGTATGAGGAGATTATAGCTACTAAATATTGGGTGCGTGGAAACAACTTGTGACTGGAAATATGTCGAAATTTGTACAATACAGGGCAAAACATTTAAAAACTTTTACAATACGCTTCAGTGCACACCCAATAAAATGAAATATATATACGATAAACACGATTAACTTGCTGATCAATAAATTGCCTGAGTGGCCAGCTATTATTGACACGTCTCTACTTGAACTCCCAGACTGCCTTGCCACTCAAATAGTACTAAGCAGAAGAATATCTGGATTGTTCTGGCCTTTAAAACTACAATTAAGTTTCTGAATTGTCAATATAGGGTACACTACACTACATTCTCTTGCTAAGTTTGTTTTTACATAGCTTTTTCATACTAAAACAGACCATTAATGTGGGGTATGACAGTACCGATAAAAGTTGTATGAGACTAGTGCCATCAACTCTGACTGCTGAGGGCAAATCCTGCCTATGGGTACCTGCTGGTGATCTGCATACTGTATTTGTAGACATTATTATTTAAACTTGCTGCATATTATGTGCCAACATGACAACATTAACCTAATTACAAAGTAATCAGGGGTTTGTGTTTACTGGAAAATCTTTATGCTATAGTTCAAACTTAAAGTGTCATTTTTATTTATCTTACATAACAGCAGTTAAGAAGTTCAGACAAAGCATCTCCAAAAAAATACTGACATGAAATAATTTTAGTGCTTAGTAAAAACTTTCTACAAAAAGTCATTCAGCTTATGTTATCCCTTAAGAAAAGTCTTCAAGTCAGTGCTTTTAAGAGTTTACATAATGACCTTAAATTGTGCTGATTTGACAATTGTTCAGTACTATATTTGGTAATGTTATGTATGTTCTTCATTAAATAGACTTCATTTGTTTATTATTAAGACCGAGATGAAGATCAGTGCACATTTTTGGAAGTTATCTCTGACCATTTTAGGAGAATCTAAATCCACAACATTCCCATTTCTTATTGTTTCTTTCTCCCACACCAATATCCCTATCATATATACATACCCAACCCTGATCTACTGAAGACCCCTAGCTACAGTACAGGTGTTTTTATGGACTAAAAGTGACTGACCTTCTTAAGTAGTAGCATTCTAAGTTGTCCAGTCACTTCTCTGAAGCACGATGATGAATGTTAGCTTAAAGACGATCTGCCTTTCTCTTTCAGTTAAACAGTCATGCCTGAGTCATCAACCTCACTCATCTCTCCATCTCCCACACACACAAACACACACATACTTACACAGCAAACCCTGACATCCACCCCCCGGGCCAACCTACACACATACAAACACAAAGTCTCTCTCACACAAATACACATTACTAATATCTCAACAAATATAGCAGCATCTGCATGTCAATACAATCTGTATTAAATAATAAATTACATTTATTATTTAATACAGATTGTTAATCCATGCTTTAGTGAGTCACTGGCAGATTTTCACTCTTCTTTGACAATGAACAATTAACTAATAAACTGGTGTTTGGAACTAGTTCCAAGGCATTTGATTCAGCAAGTTAGAACTTACAATAGAACTAGCGTAGGTTCTGTCGATATTTTTGATACCTTCCACAAATTTTAATCAGCCAACACTACTTTACCATCCTTCGTTTACTTCTTTAGTGTTGTACTGGAGATACACCATGAATGTAATGACAGTTCGACTCAAATTCTCTACCTATCACAATCATTCATGTAGTAATGTCACTAGAGAAAACCTTGAAAAAACATTGGCCAAGATATACCTCAAAAGTATTTAATAAGTTCAGGAGTTCTATAGGTGACACTGCAATGCAATGGGTATAATTGCAGGCTCATAGCTTCAGGGTTCCGAGTTTAATGCTGGTCTTCAAGCTCCTGTCAGTGTGAAACTTCACAAGGCTTTGTTCAAAAATCCACAAACATGTGTAGTTATGAGCATTGGCTATGTTGATTAGCCTTATTTGTGAATATGGGAGTGGACTGGTCCCTGGGACAGACTGGCTGATCTTATCTTCAGTAAATTCTCATGCCTTGTACTCGGTATTCCTGGGATAGCCTTAGTACCAGCGGCGACCCTCAGCTGAATAAAGTGGTTACTTTATTGAGGTGGTAAGTGGTATTTATTTACTTAATACTTTTGAAAGCTTCTATGTAGAACCATACAACAGATTGGGAAAGTTTCCTAGTAAGTCTTTTTTTTTTGTTGTCTTTTTAGAAATCTCGCGGGGGGGGGGGGGGGGGGGGGG
>JAQMYG010000014.1:22772508-22784269 GCA_030014215.1 Clariallabes teugelsi | reverse complement strand
TGTTTTTTTTTTTTGTATTTTTATAAATGTAGTACCCCCCCCCCTCCCCAAAACACCACTGAGGAAGTGAATTAAGAGTAGACATTCTGTCTGGGATAACAGATTATCAGCACATGGTTACTGACAAAAACAAAACATAATATCCAACAATTTTAGCAGTTGATTATAACTGGGTAAGGCAAAGGCAAATGGGTATAGAAGTACAAAAAGATTAGTCAGTGAGGTGATGAGTGACCCTTTTTACACCAATGTAAATTACAATATTTTTAATTCTCTCATTCTTTCTGCCTCATCTCTTTGTTTATTGTTTTACTTTTTCTACCATTTCCATTTATTTAACATTGTCTCTCTCATTCTTTTGTATGTACATTTATACTCATCACACCATCTCCCCATCATTTCTGTTTCTACATTTGCACTGATGCACCATTTCTTTAACCTGCTGCATTTGTCTGTGTGTGTGTGTGTTGCCTTCTTGCCTTGTCTGATGCTTGGCACGTGTAAGTCGGCACGCAACACTCAGCCCGCGCACCCCCCTCCACACACATATATTCCTACCACTCATAGGGAGAAAGAGAAAAAAGATGGGGGAAGGGTGGAGCCATTCTCATCTCTCACTAAGGCAGTGGGACACAAGGGGGGAAACAGACAAAGAATAAAAGGCTAAAGAGAGTGCTCTTTGTACAAAGAGCAAAAAAAAAAAAAAAAACAGGCGAAATTTGAGGAGAGGGGACACGAGTGGGAATGCAGAGAATAAACCAGCATTAGAACAACCTTGATGAGGAATAATGCTGGGAGAGAAATAAGAAGGATTTACTGAAAGAACCAAATTTGTTGATGCTACTGATGTGCTTTGTAAATGAAACAGGCTGTTGATAATTTAAATCTAAGGCCGAGAGGGAATTTGCAAAGCAAAATAGAAGGGTTAATACCTGAGCGCAGAAAAGAGAAGGAAAATAAAAGATACATTATGGCTTAAACAACGCCATTGCGGTAGACTATTGTAATATTCCCAAATAAAGAAAAGAGGGGGAGAAAGAGAGAGAAAATGATCTTGTTCCAGCTCTGAATGGTGGCGTGGCGCCAGGGTTTTCTTTCTTTTCTCCTCGCAGTAGTCAGGCTAAGATTAGCTCCCCATATGTTCGAGGCAGACGTAGCCGCATTTAAAGGGCCAGCAACTCTTTATGGATCCTGTTGCAGTGTGGACTGCAGTATTGCGTGTGCTGCTTGTACAGCACTACATCACGTCACAACAACCCCAGACACCAATCACAACATCTTTGGGGCCTGAACAAGACAATAAAACACTGTATGATGATAATACAATTTATAACCTGAAGTAAAGCACGATCACTGTTTCACCTTGTGCAATATTTATTCATTTCATTGAACTCTAGTTATTGAGAGTTCTGCAGTTTGTCTGCATCATATGTAGAAGGTAGTGATATTGGCCCAACCCTTTGTGACTCTGTGATAATCAGTGTGAACAGGGTATTATTGCTACTGTATGTATCAGGTAAATTCAAAGATCAACATGTACCTGATGCAGAAAAAAAATGTAAACCCTTGTCTAGCACAGTGTAACTGTTATAAAAAATGAGACTGCATGACAGTCACATACAAGAGACAGTGAAAGATAAAAAGGTTTAGTCTACTCTCTTTTCATTGTTTTGTCCCTTTTTATCCTAGTAGTCACCACACTGGAACATTTGATCAGCAAGATCTGGCACAGGTTTTATGCCCTTTCTGTGGCAACCCTTCCATTTTCTGACTAGTCTCGGGATTGGCGCTGCATAAAGTGGCTGGATTGTATGGGGCATAGGGTTAATGGTCTTGCCCAAGGGCAAGGA
The DNA here is from genome assembly GCA_030014215.1 of Clariallabes teugelsi. Classification (NCBI taxonomy): domain Eukaryota; kingdom Metazoa; phylum Chordata; class Actinopteri; order Siluriformes; family Clariidae; genus Clariallabes; species Clariallabes teugelsi. The sequence continues at coordinate 22,782,419 of JAQMYG010000014.1, read as the reverse complement.
CAACCACCATCAATAGTGGTGGGCCTGAACCAAGAGCCTCAGCTACCTGAGCCACCACTGCCCTTTAAAGGCATAGTGGGGGAATTTGAACATGGTTGTATACTTTGGTTAAAATACCCTTTCCCAAAATTTTCCCATCCATGATGAAATGTGGAATTGGCATTCTGTGCATGCACAGTGGAGTGACACATTTTTTATTTGTTGACAATGTGAGTAAAATTTGTTTTCTTATACAAAGCTGTCAAGCAGGTCATTAAAATCCATATTACAGAAACCAGCAATGCAATAACATGTTGGACCTCAGTCTTGGAATTGTGGGAATCACATGACAGTCATAGGTTACTGTTTTAGGCAAGCTACTTCTTGTATAGAGTATTATAGATAAAAACCCTTTTATTATGGTGTAAATCCTTGTCTACAGCAACAAAAAAAGGTATCAAAAATATCTGTCAAAAATATATTGACATCGACATGTCTAATGGGACATACTGCTTTCAGAGTCACCAAGGTGCTTACACAGATACACACAGCATTTACACACAGTGGAAACAGGAAGCAGGGGGCCCTAAAATCGCAGAAGAAATGCCACTTCTAAGAATTCTGAAAATAGTAAGACAGAGGTGACTGTAGAAAAAAAAAACAGATTTGGATCAAGCATCCCAACAGTGGAGGAGATAAAGACAACACACATTGGTATAAATCCATGTTCAAGTTCAGTCAATTAAAGCTAGGCAGAGAGAACGGTTAGTCAGCCAGGGAGCCTCAGGAATGAACCTCACTTTCACTGGCTGCTCTTAATTTCATTTAATAAATTGTGTGTTGCATAATACTAGAGAATAATTATAAATGGAGCTTACGGTTGCTTTATCAACGAATAACTGAGGTAAAAAGCATTCGTCAGGCTGTGAAAAGGCGAACAATAAGAACCTGAAACAGCACGCGGACCTTTGACAGCCTTTTGAACATGAAAACTGACAACTTCCTGTACAGTCCTTTACCTTTAAACAATCTTTTACACACATGCTTAAAATTTCCCCTACTTTCTACACGCACGCTGCTGTGTCACATGACCGCAGCTTCGAAGGCGGTCTTGTGCTATAATTGTAGCCGTGATGTCATGCACCACTCACTGTTGCCACAGAAACTAGGTCAGTGTTAACCCTTTCCCATAATGCTGCGGGGATTCCGCGCCATGCAAACGAGAGAAAAAAAAGCATTACGAAACACTTTCCACTCGGTTCTTTTAATGTGGTACATCATCTTTCGTTTTAATGAAAATACACTGTTTTTATTGTACACGCTTCTCACACTCTGAATGGATGTTTGTGTTGATGTGAGTCCAAACACCTTGACGTTCTTGTAAACGCCAGGCTAAAGGGGGATTTTAATCTTGAATCGTGCTTTTGTGTTTATTTTTATGAACTGGTGACTGAGTGGAACAACTATCTAAACAATTCATGACTAAAAGCTGACGGTGCTGAGAATTAATGCTACCTGCAGCCTTCATGTTTCTCAGTAGCTTTCCTTTCCTTGTTGTTCCTATTAACATGTTTTTTGTTTGTTATCATGTGGTCGGAAACTCATATTCACGGTAAGTGTACTGTATCTATGATTGAAATGGACCCTGGACTCATTTCAGAGTAAAACATGAACCCTAATGGGAGGGACAACAAACTAGAAAACTCTCTGAAATTCTCTTCAACTTCAATTCTCTGGTTCAAGGAGCAACATAATGACCATCGATCATCTGTGTATAAAATTCTCACACATTTCTCATAGAAGACAAATTAGTCCATTCTCTGTACTTGAAGGAGACCCATAGAAAGAAAGACTATACTGTATATAGTTTATTTCCATTAGAAATTACTATTAGGTCTACATAAAACCAAAAGATGCACAAAGGCCACTATAAACAGCAGTTACTTCTTTCTTCTTGAGTCTCTTTTACCCTAATTAATTAGGAATTTGCTAAGCCTATAAACAACTCTAGGTTGGTAAAAGGGCATATGGCTTAATCAAAAGTCACAAATAACTGTACATCACCCCTAGGAAACTAGAGGCTTGCATACATGTGTGAGACAACAACTGTACTCTACTTTAAGTGTTATCTATTAAACAATATAAGCCTTTACTATTACAGAGCCTTTTCACAAACATTAAGAGGTCACCTACAAGATGGGAGGAGGGAAATTATTCAATATTAAACATTAACAAGGTTGGTTAGTTTAAAAAACAACTCAGATTTAAACCCAGTGATTCTTCAGGGGCGGTCAGGAAAATGATTTGTAGATGAGTCACACATTCTGTTGCATGACTGCTTCAGTAAAAATACCTTTAGCTAACATTATAAACACTAAAACGGCAGAGCCCTAGGAGACAAATAACTTCCATGTATCCCTAATATTCAAAAATTGCCTAATGTCTGTGCGTCTGGACAAAAAGTGATAGCAGAGCGACGGAAAGCGTGAGACTGAATGTTAGCGGGACATCGCGGTGTGAGCTGTCATGGCCTGGAATAGCCATGCTACAGGTTACTCAAGTTCATAAACAATCTACCACGTGTTTATCACTGCGCATGCGGAGGCATCTGTACTCCCGTTACCTCAAAATGACTGGGAAAGTTTGGTGACCGCGCCTTCCTCTGTCAACGTGTGTGTGTGTGTGTCTGAGAGAAAGATGTATAAAAGTAAAAGACAGAGAGGGAGAGAAATTTGAAAGAGGAATAGCGTGAGGCTTTGTGCTGTTCTCTTTTGGCCAGGGTACGCTCACGCCTCTCTTTCGCTCTTCCTCTTTCCCTCGCTCACTCTGTCCTCCAATAAGCACAGAGCGCGGGGCTCTTTAAACCAGGGCCTGCTAGAGCCCAATCAAAACAGCACCGGCACTCACTCTTTCCGACACCGTGCCAACTGAGCGGGCATTCAGCTTCAGTACTCTGCACGGCACTTTGGAGATAATTCAGCTTTTGTTTGTCATGAAGCCCAGAGAAGCTGAAACATTGCAGCACCTGCGATTCACAGGTGTCTGTCTACAGCTGTTCATCAGTGAAGTAAGTCACGCAGATTAAATCACACTTGAAACACGTCAATGCTGAAACTCATCATGCCATGAAATGATGATAAGACACAAAAGTACAAGGTACACTCACCTCTGTGGCCAGGTTGGGGATTAAGGTGTGTGCTCTTACACCGTCGTCAAAATGGTTCACCTTCTAGTCCAGTTAGTTAGGAAGGAAGGAGGGAGACAGGAAAAAAAGGATAAATTAACAACCAGTAAGATGAAGTAAGCTTAGATAAGATAAGTGAAAACATAGCTCTTTGTGCAATCTCAATAAGGCTCTCTTTTTAAGATAAAAAAAAATGTAACATGTGAATCATCATTTGACCTCCAGAGAAGCACAGCTGCCATGACATGACTCAGAAAGAGCATTCTGATAATTATGTAAGCTACCCACTCAGCTTTTATCTCCTTTTGATCAATACACATGAATCTTTTTTTTTTTTTGGGGGGGGGCGGGGTAGATCCATACATAAGTACTTCATAGGTATATATAATGTATGTATATATAAACAGAATTATGAGGTATATGTATATATGTTAATAAATACATGTACATCTAATAGTATGATGGACAATAATTTTTAACCCCCAACACAGACCATCTGGCTATTCTCCTGCTTTGCTCTTCCACCCCCCCCCCATAACCAACCCCCGCCATATACACACGTACAACCGGGCAGTGTCTCAAATCTAACAAATATTTACCCTCTCAGTCCTGCTGCTGCTTTCTTCTCACCACCAGCTAGTCGTAGCCCCATCAAAAGCCTCTCAGCTCTCTCTCTCTTTCTTTTTTAGCGCTCTATCTCTTTCTTATTATTCCTCTCTCACTCTTTTTCTGTCCATTCAGGAAGCCATCTTGAGTGTTTTTTTTTTTTTTTTGATCCTGTTCGTGTGATCACTCGTTCCTTCTCTCTCCTTTCCTCGTTCTTTCTTTCTCTTTTTCGCTCTCTCTCTCTTTCTCTCTCTTCCTTCCTCTCCTTTGCGGGTCGAGCACATACACACGGGAGGGTTTTATTTAAAGCCCATGTGATCACTATCGGCACTGCACTCTACACGCACACACACATATACACAGACACAGTAATACACAGATATACCCACAGAACCCCCTCCCTCTCTCTCTCTCTCTATTTTCCTTCTGTCTCTCTTTAGCTAACTGATGTGAATGCCCCCCCCCCCTCCCCACCTACACACACGCGCACACACACACACACAAGAGCACTCATACGCTCCTACACGCATACACGCTTGACTACGTCATGCACGAAAGAGTCTAGCCACCAATCGGAGCCTGGTGTCGACTCTGCTGCTAGGGTGAACCGCAAACATGGAGGAGGGGAAGAGGTTGAGAGATATAGAGAGAGAATAAGAGAGCGAAAGAAGGATGGACAAGAAGAAGGGGGTTGGGTGAACAGAAAGGAGAAGGGGGGGCACGTGCTCTGCACAGTGTGTATGTGTGTGTACACATAGTGTGCGGTTGTGAGCCTATGATGGGGGATGGGTCTCTCTCTCTCTGTCTCAGGCTGTCAATTATCTCCTCCGGCTTGCCTGTCCTAAACAATGCCTCTGGTATGTGCTATCACCAGCGACCATCTGTGTCTCGGCGGTTTGCAACAGCCGGACTGGACTGCACTGAGCCCTGGTGTGCGTGTGTGTACGCACAAACACACACACACACATACAGTTGGCCTGGAATGCAGGATAACCACTAAAATTCTGTGACAGCGAAACACACAGCTCAATGCGGCTGACATACTTCATTGCACCAAAGCAGTGGACAAACACACACCGAATATGATTAGATTTACATACACTTATATTTTGTGTTACCTCTACCACTTATAAGAGCCACACATGCTGATCTGAAGATAAATAGCACAGCTGAGTCATTCCCGTTTGGATTATTTTGTTAATCATCTACTAAAACAGCCTGTCACATGACCTCAAGCTGCATGTTTGGGTCTAAATCCAGGGCAAGGTTTGCTCAGCCACGAGTAATCAACAGAGTAATTATATAACTCAGAGAACAGACACCATTATAAAAAACAAAGAGTCACTGGGTGCAAGTTCCAAGCGACAATCGAGCGGATCCCAAAGCTCACGCGCAAATGCAAACAGTGGAACGAACATCTAAATCCAAGGAAGGAGCAATTTTTAAAAACGTTTTTTACACAGCAGAGGAGCGAGAGAAGAGTGTGCAGAAAACGCAACAGCCCAACAGATACGCTCATTCGCTAAATCTTAAATTACACTTCAGTCATGACCACAGCGAAGCAGGAGAGAGAAGCAAGAAAACCAACACAGGAGATAAAAGTCGCAAAGAAACAGGAAGAAGAAGAAAGAGAGAGAGAGACACGTTGAAGATGGCGCACTATGAGCATTATGAGTAGGCAGCCTTGGAGAGAGGGAAAAAAGAGCGGTTTGGTGACGCAGCAGTTGTTACGCAGCGTGGGAACTCCAGAAACGTCATACGAGTCAGCGTGTGTGCGTGCGTGTGTGTGTGTGTGTGTGCGCGCACGTGGTTGAGCTTGCAGGAACCACGAGGTGTTGGGAGGTTGCGCTGTCTAGCACTGAACTTATTCTCTCGCTCTCGCTTTGAACGATGCTAGAAAATAAACCTAATGTACAACACTAACGTTAACGCATGATTGTGCGCGTAGTCTGGAGAAAAACTGATCTCTGTGCTCTGGAGTTTCCCTCAGACCAGGGATCCTGCTGCCAGAAAAGTGGTCGGACCGATTGAGGTGCACTGACAAAAGCTGGCGTAGACGACAGAAGAAACACTGAATTAAAATAAATCAGAGTGATGAAGTAGCTGTAAGCTTATTGGTCAATAAAAGGCAACATACAGAGTGCTTGAGGTTTGTAACAATAACTTTGATTCTTGAAACGATAATAATAAGCAGGGATAAAGAATTATCAATATTAAAAAACATAAAGAGATAAGAGTAATGAGGCTTAAGACCTGATGTGAAAGAGACGGACAAATTTAAAAAGTGTGTCTCAAACATGGAATTAAAAAAGAATAGAAACTATTCATTTGAAATATAACATTTAGAACTTGGTGTTTAAAAGGACACATCTCTACGAGAGACAAAAATGTTTAAAGTGTACATACAGGAGTCTTCTTACCAAAGACAACATGGTGAAGAGGGAACAGGGGTCTTTATATACAGTGGGATAAATAATTATTTGATCCCCTGTAGATTATGTAATTTTGCCTACTTAAAAAGAAATGAAGGGTCTATCATTTTTATTGTGAAGAATAGACAGAATATCAATCACAAATCCAGGAAAACAATTATTTGCATTTCAGTGAGTAAAAGTAAGTATTTGATCTCCTTCCAACCAACAATAATTCTGGCTCACACAGACTGGTTATGTGCTCATGTGGTATGCATATTAATTTAAGAAGGCGCTCCTAACAACAACTCGTTATGTGTATAAAAGCCACCTGTCCACAGAATCTCTATCTTCCATTCAAACCATACCACTATGGACAAAACCAAAGAGCTGTCAAAGGACGTCAGGAACATGAATGTAGTCCGGTACAAGGCTGGAATAGACTACAAGACCATCAGCAAGAAGCTTGGTGAGAAGGAGACAACTGTTGGAGTTGTTATCCTCAAATGGAACAAATACAAAATAACCATCAATCGCTCTCGGTATGGAGCTCCATGTAAGATTTTACCTCTTGGTGTACGGATAATCATGAAAAAAGTGAGGCCCAGCCAGTCTCCACACCTTAATCCTATAGAAAATTTAGCTGAAACTTTGCGTTGCCAAGCGACAGTCAAGAAACTTTAAGGATTTAGAGAAGATCTGTAAAAAAAAAATGGTGGACCAAAATCCCTCCTTAGATTGGGTTTGTTGGTTACAAATGTGGCACACTACAAGAAACATCTTACCTCTGTGCTTGCCAACAAAGGTTTAACCACCAAGTACTAAGTCATGTTTTGCTTGGGGATCAAATACTTGTTTTCTTCACTGAAATGCAAATCAATTTATAAAATGTTTTTCTGTATTCTGGATTATTCTGTTTTGTTTTGGGTTGATATTCTGTCTGTCTCTATTATTTACAATAAACCTATGATAAAAACATAGACTCTTCATCCACTGTAAAAGAAATATGATTAAAAGGAACAGGGTGTGTCATGAGAAAAACAAGAAACATAATAGTAGGACTGTTTATACAAAAGTCAAGACCCTGTTTATGAAAAAAAAAAAACTTGCCATTAACAGAATAAGAGTCTGATCAAGATTTCTTTTGCTTTTGTTTGGAGACTTGACATTACTCATTTACATTTACTTTACATTTACATTACACTCATTTACATACAGTAAACACTGAAACGGTGTGTTTGGAAGAGGAATGAAATAAAGAAAGTGCAAGATATAAAAACGGCATTGATGGGAATTTAAGCTGCTGCACAGAGACTTGCGTTAACTACAAGAAATAGTAAAATAGGGGATCTTTTATAGTTTTACACAAAATGTTGGGGAAAAAACTGCCTTTGACGATCTGCTATGACAAACACCTCACCATCATTTTTCAGAGCTTCTTGTTACGGTCAGAGGAATTATCTAAAAGAATAAGAAATTGTGACCTCCATCATTTAGACAGATCACTTTGCCCATGTTCTTGTTTATTGACACTATGTTGCAAAACACACACTCGGTTCTCATAGAAAAGTAGACAAGATGATTAGATAAAGGTATTCATAGTAACACCACATTTATTTATTTTTACATGTGGCACTCTGCTTCCTGGTTTCCGCCTCTGCTGATGCTCAGGAACGTACATAATGTATATGGACTTTTATGTGCGCTTAAGACGTAAAGACCATGAGGACACCTGGTGTCTACTGACGGCCTCAAACAAACGAATCAGTAAAACTCCACCAGGCAGTCTGAATACAGTAATCACACACATATTCTCAAACACACACACACACAACCCCAACAGAGGGATCATTAAGGCTGCATTGCTAAAGAGTTGTGAGAACTTGCACCTGCATGTGTGTGTGTGTGTGTGTGTGTGATTGAGCACTGCTCTAATAACAGCTGAATTAACGATCCTAATTAACCCTCTCCGCCTCCCACTAGCCCAACAATGGCCTGACTAAAACCTCCACATCCAGACACCTATTCAGTCTCTCTCTCTCTCACACACAGACACTCACACGCTCTCTCCCCCAAGACTCTGTACTTCACTCTCCCACACAGACAAAACAGATGTCCCATACACAGTCATGCATATTCGCAGTCGCACTGCCACCCCCACGCACTGTGCACTATAGACAGTCTAAGGTGTTTACCTGCATTAGATTAATACCTTTTAATAACTTCTTAAATATAAAACTGCATTCTGTGAAGTACAACTTAATCGAAGTAGTGAACGACATGGAAGCTCCAAACACACACAATGAGGAACATGATGAGCGAATTGTACTAACAGTAAGACAATGGAACTAACACAGGACAAACTGTGTTACAAAAGGCAAAACCTCATGAACCACTGTACTCTACCAATTAGTCTTCTCTGCTCTGTCTAGCTCCTGTTCACACTTCATGGTCACATGCTTATCCTATGGCTCATGGACTGCATTCACACAGAAGGAAAAAGTGCCCATGTCTGTTTTTTTAATACCGTATTTTCATTGTGCCCTGAATCTGATATCTGTTTACTCCACAGGTTACACTCTTAAAGTGACCCACGTGTACAAACGAACAATTTTTAGCGTAATGTTTTCGACCTCGCTGAAAAGGAGCACGTTATTCATCCACTTCGTCAGTTCACTTCCAGTTGCTTTCAAATTTGTGTTTAGCCCTGTAGCTTTCTTTTGCCTCTGGCCACAAGCAGTTGAGATATTTGCACCTTCTAATTTTGCCTGTACTTCAACACACCACCCCAAATGTTTAGGAGGTCTCTTATCTCACTCCTCCACCACTGAAATCCTCCTTCACCATAATCCTTAGAAATTTCTTTCCTAACAAAGCTAAAATGGACCTTGTCAAAAGGCAGGTTTATATTTAAAATGTAAGAAATGTATAGATTCACAGATTCATGGAGTTTATAAATTTATAGCTTTATCAGTTTGTCCGTAATGACCAAGCCAGTGGCAATAGTGGCGAGAAAAAAACTATAAAGGAGAAACCTTGACAGGAAGTAGACTCAAAATGGATCTTCATTTGGGTGGAAATTCTGATGAATGTCGAGTGGACTGATGTAAGACACATGAAGTCTGAACGCTCAAATCGGGTCTTTAGCTGAATCCTAATATGGAAGTGGCTCAAATCAGAATTATAAAGACCAGATTCCATGTGATTTGTGCAGCTCACACTGATATACAGTATGAAGGAAAAATCGGAATAATGTAAACACTCCAGAGCTGTACTGTCCTGTGGAAAAACAAAACATTTTTTTACGTGGAGTTCTATGTTCTCATCACATTAATGCGTTGTGGTTTAGGTCATCTCAAGACAGGTAATGTGGTCTTAAAGCACTGTATTGCTCCATTGCCCTGTGAGGTTTCTTCACTAGGCAAGTGTATGTGAAGATGGTTTTAAAATAAACAAAGCTTTATTTATCATTTCAGAAGCAAAATTATTATATCAATTACAATGAGAACAAGAAGGTTTCTAGTACTAAGTGCTTGGCCCCTTCATCGTTATGAAGAACCCGAGCTCTGAGTGCGTCTAGTCACACAGAAGTGGACTTGTTATCTCCGTGATCGTACATGACTTTCGTGCACAGCCTAAACTCAGCTTAATAAAACAATTCATTCATTCATTCATTCATCTTCTATACCGCTTTATCCTTGATCAGGGTCGCGGGGGGCCTGGAGCCTATC
>JAQMYG010000014.1:22748302-22761819 GCA_030014215.1 Clariallabes teugelsi | reverse complement strand
TTGGGGGGGGGGGGGGGTGGGGGTTTAATTGCTCCTGAAAGTATTCCAGAGGAAAAGCAGAATCACAGATTCTTACTTTGGAAACCATGGAAGCTAAACTGGAGGGGGCTTTATAACTTCAACCCTGTCAATCAGAGCAAATTTAGCTAATCACATCCATCTGCAAGTGCGGTTACCACCTTTCCCAAAGTGTAAAGCTGTCCTGTGATGTAATATCAGCAAGCATACGTCACGCTTCAATCAAAACATCATGTCGCTTAGAAACTTAAATTCCTGACTTTGTAGGAATGGATAAGTATTCGAAGTGAAATGGATCACGAAGCTCATGGTTCAGATCGTGTCACAGTGTTTAGTCACGGATCAGAAAATTTTTCAGATCAAAAATTTTATAGAAAGTTAATGAACAGAGAACTCTTTTCCATCAGCCAGATGTTCAATGTTTAAATAAAATCTTAAAATAATAAACTCAGTATATTAGTCTTTATTTCATGATGTGGAAAACAGCCCTTTTTATTATTCAATATTTCAAATGAGCATGAGCAGTGCATTATTACTTTGAACAATTGTATGTTAAAAAATCAACTTTGGTAATAAAAAATGAGGTTAATTTTAGTGGGAAACAGTTTGTGCATGTACTGTATAATTTTAAGATGCAATAATTTAGGCTTGTTTTTATTGAAGTGGGCCGGCTTTCTGTACTCGTCTTTGACTCTGTGTGCATGTTCACTGTGCTTGCTGTTTTTCTGTCGGGTCCTTCCCACAGTTCAAACACATGCCGTGTAGGCTAATTGGCGTTTCCAAATTGCCCATAGTGGGTGAGTGAGCGCTTGTTTGTGCCCTCCGATGGCTTGGCACCTTGTCCAGGGTGTGCCCCGCCGAGTACCTTGATCCCACAGTCAAAGGCTACCAGCATCCCACAACCCTGTACATCAAGCTGGATCCAGAAAAGGCCGGTGTGGGCTTCAGGCTTTCATTCCAAACAAGTAGATGCCACACCTGATATCCTACTGAAAGCCAAGAATGACTAATTAAACAGGTGGAATCAGGTGTGGCTTCTGCTTGGTTGGAATGAAAGCCTGCATACACACACACCAGCCGTTTCTGGATCCAGTTTGACATACCTGCTATACAGGATAAGTGGTTTATAAAAAGAGTGAGTGCGGTTTTCAGCACTGCCAAGGGGGATGTTGCCAGTGTGTTCTGGCAACCCTGCCATGAAAAAAGAGAGAGAGAGAGTTTGAGGTCATATTTAGTGAAGAGAACAAAAATGCTTGAGCAAGTAAAAATATAATTTGTGCACCTGCACAAAATTGAGTTTTTCACCCAGGAACGGGCCCAAATATAACACCATACAGTGACAAAAATGTGACAAAATTCATCTGTAGTTTATATGCAGGATGAAATGTAGGGGCAATTTGTACGGATCACAGGTCCACTCTGATCTGTTACATCACCAGTAAGTGTTATCAGGTTTAAACAGAGCCTGAAGCTAAGTTTAGCAAAACTCAACAAACGGCAACCTGGTCAGTTAAACAGGCTGACTCTCAACCGCACTGTTTTAAGGTTTTCCCCTTACAGCAAACTCAGTTCAGTCTATAGCTAAAAACCCAGGGTTTGAGACATGAGTGCAGCGACAACAAAAGGCAAATAGGAACAAAACATGTAACCTTATCATAAATTGACAAAGCAGTTAGTCATAGTCAGACTTGTGCTTGATATGATGGTGTGACTGATCCAGACAGAAGCTGTGAAGTGAGCAGGGTCTCAGTATGTAAAGTAGGTCATGACAGACAGGACGTGTGGAGGACAAGTTTGGGCGGGACAGATGAGGAATGTCTCCAAGAAAGATCAAAAGCAAGGAGGATCTATGACAAGTTGCGGTCTCGATTTAAGAGGGCTTCCTTCCTGTAGCCTCATCAAACTTGAAGTCATTAAAGAAAAGGAAAAAAAAAAAAAAAAGACCAGAAGTGACGGAGTCTCAAAACCCCATATGACCCAGCTATCGTTTAAAGTCATGAATGATTAAGGTTAGAGTCAGGGCAGGGATTTACACTTGCGGCTTGCAACTTTCATTCATATAAAATCCAAAAGAAGCTCTCGCACATACTAAAAGCGTTATAACACCTGGGTGAAATCTGGCTTCCTGAAGTGCGAAAGGAAACATGTAGCTCACATGTGTTTTCACTCAAAAATGTTCTGACAGTAGTGAAATTCGAAACTACGGGATCAGTTATTTGAATTTTAATTTCAATATGGCTTGTATCATTACACACGCAATTTATTTAAAAGACTCTTTGTGTCATTTTCCAAGACTGAAAACAAACCAATTCAGAAAGACATGGGTGACTTTGTCCTGATGCATAATTAATAATTAATTAGCTTCTTAACACACTACAACAATTATTAATTTATTGAGGAAATAAGTTTCAGTGACCACATGGCAACACGTTATTCAAATTTTAGCTTAAAATTTGATGAATGAATTTAGGGATTTAAGCACTACGGTTAAAGAATCATCATCACTGGCTTGGATTCTTTAATACTTCACTGTAAAAGTTGTTACACCTGACTCCACATAACAGGCTCCTAGAACCATGTCTAGGTTAGCTAGCATGTAGCATATAGATAGCAGAAATATGCTGTTGATCTGGAATAATTTGCATATCAGATTACAATTGGTTCAATCTGTGGATTTTGTGACACCTCATAAGGTTAATGAAGTTATACCAAGTTGTAAAGGAGTAAAGGAGAGGCCTCATTCACTGAGGCTGACGCGTGTTAGTGTTGCCTCCCAACTTTTCATTTCAGCCTCTTACCTGCCAGGTGACTCTCCTCTTCTTGAGTTCCTCACACTTCCTGAGCTTGCAGATCTGATGTGCGACCTTCCTGTTGATGCAGCTGTTGCAGGTGCCGCAGTTCTCTGTACGCATGCAGGGCCCGCATACGCCGCACCTTTTCCTCTTCTTTCTTACAGGATCTTGGGGCATGGAGAAGAGTCCTGCATGCTGGTGTTCGGTTTGGATGTAGTGGCTCAAAGGAGACACCATGCTCACTTCCCCGGGTCTGAGGAACACTTTGGCGTCCTCTTCATCCAGGGAGAAGTCATGTATTTCTGCTGCCGGAGCGGCGAGCCCATTCCGAGGCTTGTGCATGCTCGGAAATCTTCTGTTCTCCAGCCTAGGACTTGCGGTCGGTGGTGTACAAGGATTTTTTAAATGATACAGGAAGGTCACCACAGCACAGAGGAGTCCATACAGTCAGTGGTGAGGGTGCAAATCAGAGCGGCTGAGAAAAGCAACGCAGGAAGTAAAGCAACAGCACTGGGACAGATGTTGCTACTGTAAGAGAAATGTGATGCTCATTCTTATTCTCCGGTTGTATGTCCAGGTGTTGAATGAATGCAGGACATGGAGATCATTTCTCCATACGATCCAGTGAGGGTCTGGTCCAACCTCGGCAGCTTTACAGGAGCCATTTCTTTTCAGAGTTCCTCCAGCCAGCAATGGACTGCAGAAAAGAATAAACAGAAATATTAGAAGAAATGTCAATTAAATCATGCTCAATAGATAACCCAGTGTACAAATAAAAAAAAAAGTGTCAAGTGTCATACAAAAAAAAGTGTCAAGGCACACACATTACGCTTGTAGTTGTCTCTTGTGAATGTGCAGCATACAATCTCTTCTACTTCCTTCCAAACTTTATTTATGTCTGGAATGCCTATGTGCATTTAATGCGAGTTCGTATATAACAGGATTTTATGGAACCACTGTTAAATAAAAGTTCCTCTTTTCTTTTTTTCCTCATCCAATCTAAAACTACACTCTGGGGGAAAGTATCAGACAAAAAATCAATCTGATATACTCTAGAAATACGAAGACACCGCATGATCCTGATTGGTTAATCCTGTTTCTCACCATGGTAGCTGGAAGCCCATTCAATTTAAGAAACATACTAAGGCATCTGTAATCATGGAATTGTAATCAAGGCTCATTATTAATATTATAATATCATAATAACTGCTCAGAACATGTGACTTAACATTGAATAACATGTTCATGCTCAGTACTGTAATGGCACCCATGGAAGGTTTCTACACATCAGAAATGGGGAAAAATTATTTTGTGTGACAATTTCTGTATCACCACACTGACTCCGAAATAATTTTTTTTTGGCATTTGAAATAGTGACATGTTGCAGTTCCTCTATAGTACTACATTTTGTGCATTCTAAATGATTCACATATTGGTCAAAAGTTTGGATACCCCGACTTATTGAATGTTTTTTCTTTTCTTTTTAATATTTTCTACATTTTGCAACAAAAACTTATTCAATTTCATTGAACTAGTTTAATCACAATGAAGTTTGTGTTTCTGCATCTCCGGTAGTTTGCGTGAGTGGAGAAAAGTGCTTTTGTGAAAGGTTAAGTGAGGATATAGCACCACAAGTCCAAAGAAAGATGGACCAAAGGTACCAAGAAACAAGGATGGTACCAAGAAAAAAACGGGAGCCACTTTCAGTGAAAAATTAAAAAAAGAAATAATCTGTAATTCTGTGTTCTGTACAAGGTCTGAAACTTGTCATAGTTTTAATGGTACTGTTTCCATATGGCAAGAAAGAATCATAATAATAGGTTAAGTAACTTTTATTTTGTATTTAACTTCTTAATATTCTTAATATATAAGAATCATATAATCATAGGTTAAGTAATGTTTATTTTGTATTTAACTTCATTAATATGTCTTGTTTTGATTGCAAAAAAAGCGATTAAAGTGTTGGAAATTTGGAATTTTCAGTTATATTTTTGGGTGGCTGGAACGCATCACCCGCATTTACGTTATTTTCTATGGGAAAATGTGATGCGCTATGCAAAATTTCAAGTTACAAATGCGCCTTGGGAATGGATTAAATTTCCACTGTATAGAAAATAGAAATTAATTAAGAAACAAATTAATTGAACCCTGTCCAGGCTGTACCCCGCCTTGTGCCCTAAGTTTCCTGGCATAGGCTCCAGGTCCCCGCGACCCTGAATACAGGATAAAGCGGTATAGAAGATGACTGACTGACTGACAAATTAATTGATAGATTAATTAATAAGAAAGAACCCTGAAACAAGTAGATGAGCTACTGCAGACATACCTGGAGTCCTGGGGCTCGTTTTTATTGTTAATGTTTATTTGCAAAGAGCGCTGCTAGTGGTTAGTTATTAATATTGTTGTTGTTGTTATTATTATTAATAAGTAATTACACTTCTCTCAGGGCTAACAGACTGATGTTCAGACGCTCCTCCCTCTGAGTGATTATTGTCGAGACTCATCTGAATAATGTACATTACAGTAGACTGAGGAGTCGGGGTCGAGGTGTGTGTGCAGCGCAATGAGCATTGAACACATGATCTCACACACACACACACACACACCATGGCTCTGCGTTCAGGCGCGCGCACGGGTGCTGGTGGAGGCGGCGTGCGTAAGGCTAAATAACGGAACCCGAGGGAGGGCGGGGGCTCGCGATTAATCAGCATCGGCAACAACTCAACAGCTGCTATAATAAGTACACACACACACCCAACCCGATGCACACACACACACACACACACTCGTCCGTGAGACGTGTGACAAACCGCGCGCTCGTAATGGCGCGCTCTCTGCCCACGCGCGGAGCCAACGCGCGCGCTCCTTTGTCTGCAGTCACGCAGACCGCGCGCGCGCGCGCGATGAAACCGCGCTCGTCTCACACGCACAGCGGGCTCGAGGATTAAATATGTGTATAAATATAAATAAATGTTATTAAAGAAACATGAGGGGAGAAAACCCGAGGCTCGGTTCTAACTGGACATACAGTGCACTACAAAGGGTATCAAATGATTCCCTCTGCACTAGTGTGCAGTAATTCACACGCCTCCCTACTGGACACTCAGTGCACTACATATCCTGTCCCTATTATTTTATATCCTATAGTGCACCTACACATTTTTTTATTATTAATTTGCTGAAAACAATAACATACAATCTAAACAACAAAGCCAGAGAGGATAAAACGGGCATTAGATAAAAAAAAAATTTCATTAAAAAAAAAAAAAAACGGGGGGAAATCTCTGTAAAGGAGCACCAGAAGGAGGAAGTAGAAATGTATCCCATATGACTCAAATAAATGTTAAATCCTAATAGCTTTGTGTGTATATATATATATTTATATATATATATATATATATATATATATATTTTTTTTTTTTTATTTTTATTTTTTTTTTTTTTAATCGCACGATTTAATTTTTTAATACATAAAAGACAGGTGTATTATTTAAAAAAATAGCAATGTAATGCACCTACATTTCATTCTCAAGCATTTCACGTATGGTAATGTTATTTTTCCCCACGTGCAATAAGAAAAAAAAGTATTTGACTGTGTGTGTGCACTTCATCTATGAAACATTCATTTAATATGAAAATTCATTAATTAATTCATTTCCATATTCCAGTAGCGGTAAAAATTTATCCTTTATGAAATGAATGATAACTTTTGTTCTACCTGACATCTGAAAACCCAAATACACAGTGAAGCCTCCCCGTTCACACACACCAGCAATGCTTCCATATAAGCACTTCATTAACTCATGCTGTGTTGCCGGCACGGATCTGTGCCACTTGAGTTTTAACGGTTTGTAATTAATTAATTGTTTGAAAAATCACAGCTAAAAAAAAACAAACAACTTGCATGTGAGTATTAAAAATATTATCACGATTATGATTATTAAAATGAGACGTTTGCGCAAGTTGAGTGATCAAAAGATTAAAACCTGACAGGAACATGGTTAGTTTATAAAATACTACTGCATGGACTCTTTCTTGTCTAATAATAGGCAACATCCTGCATCCTGGTGCTCTCTTGAAACCTGGAGTCGTGTTTCAGTTTGTGGTGAAGTGGCTGTTTAAAATTAGTCAGACCATTGACATGCCACAAATACCTGGGCTACTACTAACCTGAATTAGAAAGCAACGATGTTAAACACCAGCAGGACAACTTTACACGTACTAAATTTGTACACGCTGGAGGCTTGGGCTACCAAACTGGTAGTGTTTCTCAAAGGTATGTTTAAATTTCTAGCATGTATACAGTCACAAAAATCCAACTGAATCCTTCCGTTAGAAGTTCATGTGCAGTTGTGTAATGGTTTAATGTTATAAACATTTCAATGATGATAAACTCAAGAAACTATAAGAGTTTGGTTGGCAGATTTGATTCATTTGATTCTACCTAGCAAAAAAAATGTAACATGTCTCTATTTCTTTTAAATTAAACTTGCACACAAGTCCACTGTGAAACATCATAATAAGGAAAATACCTTCATTAAATTCTCCCAACTACAGCTAAAATAAGTATTTATAATCACAAAAAGACAATAACAACTACTCAGTAGCATTAAATAAATATAATAATAAAAATAATTTAATGTTTAAATGTTCCTCGCAGCACAGTGAAATTATTTTTTCACATATCCCAGTTAGGAAGCTGGGGTCAGAGCGCAGGGTCAGACAGGATACAGCACCTCTGGAGCTGAAAGGGTTAAGAGCCTTGCTCAAGGGCTCAACAGTGGCAGCCTGGCGGTGCTAGAGCTTGAACCCCCGACCTTCCAATCAGTAACCCAGTAACCCACAGCCTTAGCCCTTTAAGCCTCCACTGCCTAATAGGGTGTGTATATATGTACATTAGCATGAATCCTTATTGTTAGTGCGTGTACATTTGGAAATTACACATGGTGATGATAAATCCACATGTTCTGTGTTCTGTAGATGCTGATGTTAATGTTGGTTAGATAATGATTACAGTTTCATTACAAACCTTTCGCCAGATGTGAAAGTCAGTTTTTCTTAATGAATAAGGGAATGTAATGATGCAGTTATACAGGGGACTTAACGGGCTGAAATCTAGACACAAAGATGACCCTGGATAGAGTGCACAAGCACATATGCGCGCACACACACACACACACACACACACACACACAATGGACAATTTGGAAGTGCCAATTAGCCTGCATGTCTTTAGACTGATGGAGGAAACCTGAGAACCCCATGGAAACGCACTAAGCACAAGGAGAGCATGCACACTCCTGGGACTCCAGCTCAGATGTAAGCCAAAAAAAAAAAGAAAGAAAGAAAGAAAGAAAAATAGATATCAAGCCCTGGGTGTGTTTCACATGTTTTAAAATAATAAAAAGGATTTACTTATCAGGGTAATTTTGCAGATTATAGTGTTACTGAAACTAAACATCCTGCACTCTGGTGCAGCTTTAGAATGAAGATTTAAACAAGACCAGTTTAATTTTTCATGTTAATTATGTTTTTTTTTTTTTTAATGACTGAAAAACATGGCTGCAATTTTGATATTAGAATGAACATCTGGGATGTTAGAGTCTCTCTCTCTCTCTCTCTCTCCTTCCAGTAAAAGCTCAACTGAAAGTTTGTAAATGTAACTTTCACACCTCCATGTACAGTAGGTTAGTTTTGCACCACATTTCCCCCCTTAAACCAAAGTCGCATTTTGTTAAAATGTTTTGTTTTGTTTCTACAGATATCCACACACACACACACACACACACACTCGAGCTGCTTTCCTCCCCCGGGCTGAAACTTTACTACTAAGAGACGTTTTTAAAAAAAAAAACATAAATCTCACTTCAAGCAATTTTGTCAAAACCCGAGAAAACAGCAGCGTGCGCGCGACAAGTCCGCGCTTTTGATGTTTAACGTTTAATAACAAAAATGTAACAAACCTGAAGAGTGACCACGAAACGCACGCGCCTCGACTCGGAGCACGTGGCTTGTTAAGAAAAGAAAAAAAAAGGGAAGAAAGAAAATCTCACATGCATTTTTTTTTTCTCCCTCCGTACGAGTTAAATGCCTCGGGGGGCCCGTCCCAAACTGCACACACACACACACACACACACACACACACACTTTGACTATGTAGGATGTGCAAACAACAGGACGTTACCAACGGTCGTGCGCGCTTACAGCCATGTTGTAACAACATATATAACCTATAAAGTGTGTGTGTGTGTGTGTGTGTGTGATATTTAATCTCTTGTGCATATTTGCATACAGCTCGTGCGGGAGCTACTGCGTGCATTAAAGGCACGTGTTCACGAAGGTGTTAAGTGTTTATGTAAAGTGCAATTAAGTTGCCGTTAGTGTAACGTTTATCAGGCACGTGACAAAAGTGAAGAACGCACCACGCGCCCGCAGTTCGCGCGTGACTGGTCAAATGTGTTACAACTCACACCAGTTACAACAGTGAGTAAATAAAACAACACACACACACACACACACACACACGTGTGTGTGGAGAGAAAAAGAAAAACAGCAAACGAAGCTGCAATAAGAATAAAAGCAGAAAGAAGCTCCAGGTCTCAGGACGGACGAGTTAAGATCAGATTATCAGTAATCGATGTGTATTGGACTAATTGCAGCACTGATGAGTTAATCACTTTCCCCTAGTAGGAATACACACACTCACACACACACACACACACACCTCATGCATTTAAAAACACACCAGAAGACAAAAAGAAAAGTAAAGCAAACTCACCATGAAGTCCTGTTTGTCTTTGCATATTCTGAAGCTGAATGTAAATTGTTAACTCACTCAGCAGGTCTCTGAATGCTACAGCAGCTTAATGTTAAAGTAAAAAAAAAAAAAAAAAACACAAGTTTCTACAAGGGATTAAAGAATTTCAGGATGTCTGAGGGGGAAAAAAAAGAAGAAAAGCTGAGTCAAGAAAAAAAGCATCTCACAGCCAAACAAACCGTGACACTGCAAATTCATTCAAGACTGAAATCACATGGAGGAAAAAAAGTTTCTGTCCATCTGGGGCCCCTTCTTAAGTGTCTATTGCTCTTAGAGTTTAAAAAGAGGCAGAAAGAGGAGGAGGAGGAGGAAGAACCAGGGCTGTGGGGCTGAAGGAAAGTGTGGAGTGGAGTTTCATGGGAGCAGAGGGGTTAAAAAAAAATTCAATTTTTTCAAAAGCGTGTGGATTAGACATGATTAGACGTTTATTTGTTGATAATGATTTGCTGATATTTTTCTAATGAAGATAAATGTCTTAAACGCGATTACATTAAAAAAAAAATCGTATCAATCCATTATAATTGTATGAAAGAGTATAAAACCGAAAGCATTTTTCCTGAAAGTGCAAAAGGATGTGTTGGGACTAATGAAAATGTTTATCCGGGTCAGAGAATATAATACTGTTCTAATAACTTTTAATCGATTATTATATTTGTTTAATTTCATAAAAGTAATTTTTTAAACAGCAGAGGTTTAAAAGTGTGATCTTTTTTTTTTTTTTTTTTTGTATTTTTCTTTTTGTAAAATCCTAAAATCATCATCAACAAATAAACGTCTAATCATGTCTAATCCACACGCTTGTCTGGTTAAAGTGTACCGATAAGCAAAGAAAGGTTCACAGAGAGATAAACACGAACCGGCTTTTCTACAGGGTGAGAAAGGGTTAGAGAAAGACTTCGAGCCAGAATAAGCTTAGAGACGCCAAATCAATGGTCTGAAGTAGTATTAGTATAGAGCTGCAGCTTCTGGTGCAAATCTCAAACTTTACAGATAAATAGCAGTACGTGAATTCAAAGGGAAATGATTTAAGAGACCAAAACTTGGTCATAGGGCAAATTATAACGAGTCAGAGTAAATACAGAGTCAGAGCTCGTGGAGAGTCAGAGTTTATGGAAACTTATGTAGGATAATTCAGTGAAACCCTGTCAGGAGGCAAGTTTTTCTGGATCATGATGGGGGTTTATGAGCTTAGACGCTTGTAATGAGTAAAAACTTGTTTTTTTTAATGCAGAGTCAGCGCTCGATTAAGTCAGTTTTATGGAGAGTCAGAGCTTTTCAAGAACTATCATTGATTGAGCATTAGGGCATTAAAGGCTACATTACGTCAGAGCGTGTTTAGTCTTGTAGCGTCAAAGCCTGGAAACTTTAGGTCAACAGAGTTGAGAACTATCTCGAGTGTGAGCTTGGAGAGAGTCAGAACTTCTAAAGGCTTATACGGAGTCACAGCTTGTGCAGGTTTAAAGCCTGTGGGGAGTGAGAGCTCATATTCTAAATTCATGCCAAGTTTGTTTGGAGTCGAGATCTTAAAATTAATCAGAGTTTATGGAAAATCATTTTTTTAAAATCAGGGTATGTGAAGGGTCAGAGGTTTGAGAAGAGACTCAGTTTATATTTAGAGTTAGATGCTGTAGAATACGGAGACAGTGTGCAGATAGAGCCAGAGCTAGCGGAGAGGCAGAAGTTACAGAATCAGTTATAGAATAAATTTTTATTGTTGTCATTGATTACATGCATCAAGGAAATAAAAAACATTTGGCTGGAGACTGGGTTTGAGTGACGAAGCGTCCAACGCATTATTAAAAATCTGGAAGGACAAAGTTGAACTGTCAACTTTACGGAAGAACTGCGGTCATAAAAACAATGAGTGTGATCGGGGTTCACTTAAACACTTGGGGAAGTTGCATGAAAATAAATCAACGGTAGAAATCATAGCTATGTTTAATAATGAAAGTAAGGGCATTTCCACGCACACACACAATGTGATGTGAACTCAAACAGCTGTGTGTCCATAAGAAAGCCACTTGTTAGTGTTAGAGAGATTCATCGGGGGAAAAAAGGCTTCAGTTTGCTAGAAAGCATAAAGACTGGACTTTGGAGCGATGGGAAAAGGTCATTCTAATCGCTCCACGGTCTTGAAGGGTAAGAAGGGAAGAGCATGAAGCGATGCACCCGGCTGCTGTACAAGCCCCTGGAGTCTTAAAACTGAAGGCTGAAAAAAAGTTCAGACTTTTTTTTTTATTATTATTATTATTTATTCTGCATCACTGCAAAAACAGTACAACAAGAGAAACAAACACAGCAAACATAAAACATCCAGTGACAAACAACAACAATCAGAGAGTATCTTATTGGTCCGTGTGGCCTTAATGAACTTGACCGATCAGTGAATAGTGGTTATAATATTTTTCTCCTCAGAGATGCAGTACGTTCTGGATCGAGGACCTGTATATACTGTATGTTTGTGTGTGTGTGTGTTTGTTTGTAATAAATCAGTCCAGATGTGCCTATGAACTGTATAAGGTCCTTTGATAATGTAGTCCAGGATACCGGCTTGGTAATGGTAGTGTCTCAGCAGTGAAGCCATTAGTAAAATGGAGAGCTAAGTGCATGATCAATAAGGAGGCAGGGTTACGGCGACATGCACCAGACATCCATCGACTAACCGTAAACGCCCGAGTGTAATTTCTTTTTTCCGCCATTTTAACACTACCGTGGCTTTCGTGTTTGTATCCGGACTAAGACGTACTGCTGCCATCTTCAATCTCAAACTTAATAAATAAATAAAACAGACAATTCCATGATCGAAAATGTGTTTGAACCAACATGAATTAAAAATAAATAAATAAATGAACAGATTTAGACAGACAAGGATGTCGTAACACAACGCGATGCACGGATCAGAGCAAATTAGATGGATTTCTTATAAACATTGTCATTTACGCTGGACAAACACGCTAGGAAGGTGAGTGTGTTCTTTACACTGTTTACACACTTACAGCTTGCATGCTTCCTTTATCAGCGGCTACGTTTCGAGGAATACTTTTATCCTGAGGAATGCTAACAATGCTGTCGCGTACAGGAGCGACGTTTAAACCCACAGCACTATCAGCATTTTCCACCAGGGAATTCCTTTCAATTTTGTAAAATATTTTTCTACTAAAATCAACCCCATGTTCTCAGTTTCCAAGCCCCTGTGAATCCCCCCAACCCTTCACACACACACATACACACACACACACACACACGCGCTGTAATGTCCCGCTGTGCGTTCGTCCTCGTTGGAGACGGCAGGAAGCTGGAGACGACGTCAGCCTCTAGGTCCGCACCTGGAATTTGCCCGCCTTGGTCATGTACTTGATGCCTTTGAACGGTTTGTATTTCTCGCCGTACATGTCCAACCGATTTACCTTCAGGCCTTTAGGACAAAAGAGGAGAGAGAACAAAGTGTCACCGAGAGTCCATACTGTATAATACGTTACCATGGTGCTGGGATGTGACACACATAAGATACATTTGCATGTGAACCCGGACGACCTGCGAAGGGTCGGAGCCGAGCGCTAAGACTTAAAGGGGTTGAGGCCGCCATCTAGTGATCAAATCAAAGCAATGAAAGCCATAAATAAATGAAAACAACCTTAGTGATATTATGATTCTACTGAGCCTCTAGAGGGACATTTAGGTGAGGGGGTAAAAAAACAGGACATGACACATGGAGGGGGAAAAAATTTTGGAAAAAAAACAACACAAAAACAGGACATAGGAGGAAAAAAATTGAGAGACCATGTGACTCGCTCTATAACTTTAAACTCTATAACATACACTACCGTTCAAAAGTTTTAGAACACTTTCTAACTCCATGATGGTTCCTGATTTTTATTTCTTTCTACATT